>PUQB01000051.1:269429-842770 GCA_003024785.1 Selaginella tamariscina
ATGCCATAGCCCTTAGATTCAAGAGTTGCACCAAGTACCACAAACGTGGTTCCTAAATGCCAACTCTAGAACCCCAATGAACCCTCAGGAACCAGGTAACGTGAACCTGTCAAACAAGATTCCACGCCCACAGTTGGATAAGGACACGGATGTGCCTTGCTTGGCCGTGAGTGCTACACCTAGTTTGACATGGAGGAGGAGGCTGGAGACAAGCCTCAACCTCTGCCTCTTGGAACGTGCATCCCGACAAGACCTCCCAGGCATGGATTCGCCAACGTTAAGGGTAAGCTACCCCGAAGGTGGGACGTACCCCTGGCATCTGGAAGTTAGGGCGGCACAACAGAGGGTTGTACCTTAACGACACAAGCTAAAGCTTGCACCGGCAGAAGAGCAACGAACTCATTCATGAACCCAGGAGCTCTCCTACGTATACTCTACCTTATTTATGTGACGGAGCCCCCCCCCCCTCTTTTCCTGTTTGTATTAGTGGGCTGGCACTGAATTCTAGCCCCTTAGATAAATTAGCAATATGAGCCTATAACTCACCCTTACTCCTACCCCTAAACCCTACCCAAGGGGTGGGGTTTTAGGGCGTGGGTTAGGGCAACCCTAGGGTTAGGTCAACCCTAGGGGTGTTCCTAACCCTACTTAACATGCCGAACTCATATGCAAAGACCAATCAGCTTATTCGGGACGTCAAAATTGGGGGTGGGTTTTCTAGAAGGTAAGTGCCACCTTCGCTTAGAGTTTCTCGCGACATCTAAAGATAGCCGGCCGGACTACCCTTAAACACCTAAGTGCACTAAGCGGGGCTGTTTCTCACTACATCTAGGGTCCGTCAACATAGTACAGTAGGTAACAACAATCAACGTCCAAAGTAAAGGGTCGAGTCATAGTAAAAACTATGACACACTCCCCGCCTTTGAAAATGTCAACGTCCTCGTTGACGTCCAACTCCAAGACTAGATAATGTTAGAGAAAACTAACCAAAACTAACATATACTCTATGCGGAGTCAGCCAAAAGTTCACATAATTTTATTACCCCCCTTGCATTACGCGAAACCAAGTACTTCAGAACCGTCGTCCACTAAGTCGTAAACCCAGCTGCCGGAGGAACCACCTGCGACATGAAGTCACCTAGAGACCTTTTGCACGTCTGCAAAGTCTGTCACCCGACGCACACAACACAATGGTTAATTTCTTTATTTAACTAGAATTTATATTGGAGGCCTCTAGTTAGTGTTGTTGCCGGCCCCTTGGTTAATAAGAAATAAAGGCTTGCTTTATTCTTTAATATCAAACGTTGTTGACGACCTTGTCGTCTTAGCGCACAACAAGCACGTTGAGTCCATCTCAAGTGCTTAATTCAACACCTTTGCATTTCTTGAATTTTCCAATGGTTTCCACATGGTACGGTATTATAGCCTCACACTTCTGTATCCCTCGGTGTTTCTCATTACTCCTTTACATAAGGGTCTGCTACTATATCTATTCCCGTTAGTATATAGCTACGCTAGACTAAGTATGAGACTTTCATCGGAAACAAGCTCTTTTCCGATATAAGAGTACAAGTTGTAAAACCCTGTTCTTTGTAAACATGTCAATCTGGCCAGAGGCGATCACAGAGGCGCATGGCTGTACACATGTATACAACAAGGTCTTGCCTACCAAATGCCATCCACTTGGTGTGTCATTAACATAATTTATTCCCGATAAGAATCAAATTCAGTCAAATCTACAACCAAGTGCGATAGCTTTACCATTCGTCTTTCGCAACCAACTTTGTACTCTTTCATAACACCGACCAGTTCAGGGACCAGATAAGCTAACATACCTTTCTTATAAACCCATGTGGGACCAGGAAATTCAACTCATCTCTAATGTCTCCATCGATAACCTTTAGATAACTTGTCTCTTAATTGTCACTCTCATTGTACTCATTCCCAAAGAGCACATCATGCTAGATGCATTCAATAAGTCCTAACTCTAATCTCGCTAAGGCTACATAACTTAATCCTAGAATTAAGTTAAGAGAGTCCAGCTTTATGATAAGAGTCTCCCTAAACTCGAATACTAAATCATCATAATATTATACTTTTCCAACTCGTAAAACTGATTACACAAGATTTCAATAAGTTAATATTGAAACACAGCAGCGTCACTAATTTGAATCATTCAATTAAAGTAACTTACTTTCGAAAAAGTAATGCTTTATCATCTAATTCAATTAGTGTTCGTGAAATACCTTCAAACATCCTTATTTCATATAACCTTTGCATTCTTGATATTGATAATATTTTGTTCTCGTGATCATTGACTAACCTTGAAGTTCAAATTTAACAAGTGATGGGTTTGTTAAATACTTCGCATACTCAAGTGCTTTGCTCTTGTGAACGCATATAGTTACATTATCAAACATAACTACATGAACTATCAAAATATCAAGCTGCGGTAGTTATTATGGAATGAGGACTTAGTTCTTGATATTACCCGAACTTCAGTTTCAAGACGGAAATATAATGTTATAATGCATTAAGCAACAGTTCAGGGACCAGGAGGAATCATGAACTAGTGTCTGGTTCATCTAATTGATTTAGTAAGATATCAACCTCCACATAAATGTTATCATAACACTGAAGTGTTATATCAACTTCATGTTTTAGTCATACCTTATAATTCAATAAATCTCCCCAAACATGGATAAAATATCTAATTCAGTACATTGAACTAAGATACATTATTCACTCTAGACATCTAGCAATCCAGAAAGTATCCCATTGCCCCTCAAGCAACGTATTGAAAAATGTCTCATTTCTCAACTAACTTGAAAACATGTTTCAAGTTATAACACTAAAGTAGTGCCTTACCAAAGTGTCGAACTCAAGTCTGCTTGAGTCTTATATGATTATGGCCACCTCATGTGATCATAACCAAGTTTCAATATTGAGCGCTCCAAACTCAATATTGAAGAGATATCATACCATACTTTGACAAGTCATTTATAACCAATCTTGAAAAGATTGTCACAAATTTTATCAAAGTCTAGAATATAAATATCTCAATAGATGAGGTGATAGGAAACCTCATATTCTCGAACCGGATATTGGACCATACGTTAGGAACCTTGAACTACGATCATCAAGAAGGGACACCATCTTCTTGAGCTAATCCCGCTACACAATATCATACTTACAAGAATATTGAACCAACTCAAGGAACACCATCAAACCTTGAGATAGAACCAACAACTAAACCAAAGAATACAATCAAACCTTGAGTCAAGAGTAGTTCTATGTTTCAATATTCCGAAAGATTAAAGATACATACTTTATTTGTTCTTTAAGTGCCCACATTTGCGACCATGATGCAAAGTTAAGAAACCGTCCTTTGAATAATCGTATTCGACTCTAAAATGAAATCGTTATTGAAAACCAATACCAACTTCTAATTCTCATCGAATATCGACTATCTTAAGGAGGTACATGCACTTAAACCTCCAAAATGTATACCCGACTAGCTTTTGGCTCATTTGACATCACCAAACATAACTTATTAAACTTAGCAAGTTTCCTTACTTAGTCAATAAGCAGAGTGGAGAATCCCAAATCATGCTCCGATACCAATTGTCAGAGTTTTAACCCAAAGGGCCAACACGTGGCAACACGTGGCTGCCAGGTGGCCATTCGGCGTCATCACCCTGTGTGAGCAACGCTAAGTTCCCCAGAACAACCCCAACGACCCTAGGGTTAGACTCTAATGCCAAGTGGACAAGAGATTAGGGTTTAGCCTAAGTCTCCCTAGAATGTCTGCCCCAGAACCCTTGAGGGATAACCCTAGTTGACTTAGGGTTTAGCCTAAGTCTCCCTAGAGTGTCTACCCCAAAACCCTTGAGGGATAACCCTAGTTGACTTAGGGTCTTGCCCTAGAAGACCTAGACAGGCTCATGCCCTAACCCCATCAAGGAGACGTGTGTTCCACACATACCCCGTGACAGAGCTAAGGCATTGTCACTTACCCTTGAGGAATCACCTCATCCGGGAGTACAACCCCTTTAGGGCGACAAGGGGTACCCTGAACCATGACTAACCCATAAGGGTTGAGTGGCCAAGTTACACCTAGACCTAGGGCTAGTACTTAGTGAGGACACGAGTGTGCGCCGTAGGCGAACACGAGTGTTCTGCTAAGCAAACTCCCTAAGGCTAGGTTTGGGATAACCCTAAGCACATGACCTTGCGAGTGCCTTACGAAAGGCTTCTGCTAATGAGCTTAGGTTGTTCAACCCCTGGATTCCAAGGAGAACACTCCCTAGCCAAGTGTGCCAAAGCACACCTAGTTACGAGATCTAACCTCCCTCGAGCGGATGCCCAAGGCTTAGCACCCTAGTGCAAGCACAAGCATGCCTGTTTGCTAAAGTATCCAACCCCTTAGCGACAAGCCCATGACATAGCCCAAAGGGCGTGCCTCAGGCGTTGTACCATGTGACGTTTAGCCCAGTGTCACATCCCCATGTGACACTGCCTTCCAAGATGTGGGCTATCATGCCATAGCCCTTAGATTCAAGAGTTGCACCAAGTACCACAAACGTGGTTCCTAAATGCCAACTCTAGAACCCTCAATGAACCCTCAGGAACCAGGTAACGTGAACCTGTCAAACAAGATTCCACGCCCACAGTTGGATAAGGACACGGATGTGCCTTGCTTGGCCGTGAGTGCTACACCTAGTTTGACATGGAGGAGGAGGCTGGAGACAAGCCTCAACCTCTGCCTCTTGGAACGTGCATCCCGACAAGACCTCCCAGGCATGGATTCGCCAACGTTAAGGGTAAGCTACCCCGAAGGTGGGACGTACCCCTGGCATCTGGAAGTTAGGGGGCACAACAGAGGGTTGTACCTTAACGACACAAGCTAAAGCTTGCACCGCAGAAGAGCAACGAACTCATTCATGAACCCAGGAGCTCTCCTACGTATACTCTACCTTATTTATGTGACGGAGCCCCCCCCCCCTCTTTTCCTGTTTGTATTAGTGGGCTGGCACTGAATTCTAGCCCCTTAGATAAATAGCAATATGAGCCTATAACTCACCCTTACTCCTACCCCTAAACCCTACCCAAGGGGTGGGGGTTTTAGGGCGTGGGTTAGGGCAACCCTAGGGTTAGGTCAACCCTAGGGGTGTTCCTAACCCACTTAACATGCCGAACTCATATGCAGACCAATCAGCTTATTCGGGACGTCAAATTGGGGTGGGTTTTCTAGAAGGTAAGTGCCACCTTCGCTTAGAGTTTCTCGCGACATCTAAAGATAGCCGGCCGGACTACCCTTAAACACCTAAGTGCACTAAGCGGGGCTGTTTCTCACTACATCTAGGGTCCGTCAACATAGTACAGTAGGTAACAAAATCAACGTCCAAAGTAAAGGGTCGAGTCATAGTAAAAACTATGACACACTCCCGCCTTTGAAATGTCAACGTCCTCGTTGACGTCCAACTCCAAGACTAGATAATGTTAGAGAAAACTAACCAAAACTAACATATCACTCTATGCGGAGTCAGCCAAAAGTTCACATAATTTTATTACCCCCCTTGCATTACGCGAAACCAAGTACTTCAGAACCGTCGTCCACTAAGTCGTAAACCAGCTGCCGGAGGAACCACCTGCGACATGAAGTCACCTAGAGACCTTTTGCACGTCTGCAAAGTCTGTCACCCGACGCACACAACACAATGGTTAATTTCTTTATTAACTAGAATTTATATTGGAGGCCTCTAGTTAGTGTTGTTGCCGGCCCCTTGGTTAAAGAAATAAAGGCTTGCTTTATTCTTTAATATCAAACGTTGTTGACGACCTTGTCGTCTTAGCGCACAACAAGCACGTTGAGTCCATCTCAAGTGCTTAATTCAACACCTTTGCATTTCTTGAATTTTCCAATGGTTTCCACATGGTACGGTATTATAGCCTCACACTTCTGTATCCCTCGGTGTTTCTCATTACTCCTTTACATAAGGGTCTGCTACTATATCTATTCCCGTTAGTATATAGCTACGCTAGACTAAGTATGAGACTTTCATCGGAAACAAGCTCTTTTCCGATATAAGAGTACAAGTTGTAAAACCCTGTTCTTTGTAAACATGTCAATCTGGCCAGAGGCGATCACAGAGGCGCATGGCTGTACACATGTATACAACAAGGTCTTGCCTACCAAATGCCATCCACTTGGTGTGTCATTAACATAATTTATTCCCGATAAGAATCAAATTCAGTCAAATCTACAACCAAGTGCGATAGCTTTACCATTCGTCTTTCGCAACCAACTTTGTACTCTTTCATAACACCGACCAGTTCAGGGACCAGATAAGCTAACATACCTTTCTTATAAACCCATGTGGGGACCAGGAAATTCAACTCATCTCTAATGTCTCCATCGATAACCTTTAGATAACTTGTCTCTTAATTGTCACTCTCATTGTACTCATTCCCCAAAGAGCACATCATGCTAGATGCATTCAATAATCCTAACTCCTAATCTCGCTAAGGCTACATAACTTAATCCTAGAATTAAGTTAAGAGAGTCCAGCTTTATGATAAGAGTCTCCCTAAACTCGAATACTAAATCATCATAATATTATACTTTTCCAACTCGTAAAACTGATTACACAAGATTTCAATAAGTTAATATTGAAACACAGCAGCGTCACTAATTTGAATCATTCAATTAAAGTAACTTACTTTCGAAAAAGTAATGCTTTATCATCTAATTCAATTAGTGTTCGTGAAATACCTTCAAACATCCTTATTTCATATAACCTTTGCATTCTTGATATTGATAATATTTTGTTCTCGTGATCATTGACTAACCTTGAAGTTCAGAATTTAACAAGTGATGGGTTTGTTAAATACTTCGCATACTCAAGTGCTTTGCTCTTGTGAACGCATATAGTTACATTATCAAACATAACTACATGAACTATCAAAATATCAAGCTGCGGTAGTTATTATGGAATGAGGACTTAGTTCTTGATATTACCCGAACTTCAGTTTCAAGACGGAAATATAATGTTATAATGCATTAAGCAACAGTTCAGGGACCAGGAGGAATCATGAACTAGTGTCTGGTTCATCTAATTGATTTAGTAAGATATCAACCTCCACATAAATGTTATCATAACACTGAAGTGTTATATCAACTTCATGTTTTAGTCATACCTTATAATTCAATAAATCTCCCCAAACATGGATAAAATATCTAATTCAGTACATTGAACTAAGATACATTATTCACTCTAGACATCTAGCAATCCAGAAAGTATCCCATTGCCCCTCAAGCAACGTATTGAAAAATGTCTCATTTCTCAACTAACTTGAAAACATGTTTCAAGTTATAACACTAAAGTAGTGCCTTACCAAAGTGTCGAACTCAAGTCTGCTTGAGTCTTATATGATTATGGCCACCTCATGTGATCATAACCAAGTTTCAATATTGAGCGCTCCAAACTCAATATTGAAGAGATATCATACCATACTTTGACAAGTCATTATAACCAATCTTGAAAAGATTGTCACAAATTTTATCAAAGTCTAGAATATAAATATCTCAATAGATGAGGTGATAGGAAACCTCATATTCTCGAACCGGATATTGGACATACGTTAGGAACCTTGAACTACGATCATCAAGAAGGGACACCATCTTCTTGAGCTAATCCCGCTACACAATATCATACTTACAAGAATATTGAACCAACTCAAGGAACACCATCAAACCTTGAGATAGAACCAACAACTAAACAAAGAATACAATCAAACCTTGAGTCAAGAGTAGTTCTATGTTTCAATATCCGAAAGATTAAAGATACATACTTTATTTGTTCTTTAAGTGCCCACATTTGCGACCATGATGCAAAGTTAAGAAACCGTCCTTTGAATAATCGTATTCGACTCTAAAATGAAATCGTTATTGAAAACCAATACCAACTTCTAATTCTCATCATCGAATATCGACTATCTTAAGGAGGTACATGCACTTAAACCTCCAAAAGTATACCCGACTAGCTTTTTGGCTCATTTGACATCACCAAACATAACTTATTAAACTTAGCAAGTTTCTTACTTAGTCAATAAGCAGAGTGGAGAATCCCAAATCATGCTCCGATACCAATTGTCAGAGTTTTAACCCAAAGGGCCAACACGTGGCAACACGTGGCTGCAGGTGGCCATTCGGCGTCATCACCCTGTGTGAGCAACGCTAAGTTCCCCAGAACAACCCCAACGACCCCTAGGGTTAGACCTAATGCCCAAGTGGACAAGAGACTTAGGGTTTAGCCTAAGTCTCCTAGAATGTCTGCCCCCAGAACCCTTGAGGGATAACCCTAGTTGACTTAGGGTTTAGCCTAAGTCTCCCTAGAGTGTCTACCCCAAAACCTTGAGGGATAACCCTAGTTGACTTAGGGTCTTGCCCTAGAAGACCTAGACAGGCTCATGCCCTAACCCCCATCAAGGAGACGTGTGTTCCACACATACCCCGTGACAGAGCTAAGGCATTGTCACTTACCCCTTGAGGAATCACCCTCATCGGGAGTACAACCCTTTAGGGCGACAAGGGGTACCTGAACCATGACTAACCCATAAGGGTTTGAGTGGCCAAGTTACACCTAGACCTAGGGCTAGTATTAGTGAGGACACGATGTGCGCCGTAGGCGAACACGAGTGTTCTGCTAAGCAAACTCCCTAAGGCTAGGTTTGGGATAACCCTAAGCACATGACCTTGCGAGTGCCTTACGAAAGGGCTTCTGCTAATGAGCTTAGGTTGTTCAACCCCTGGATTCCAAGGAGAACACTCCCCTAGCCAAGTGTGCCAAAGCACACCTAGTTACGAGATCTAACCTCCCTCGAGCGGATGCCCAAGGCTTAGCACCTAGTGCAAGCACAAGCATGCCTGTTTGCTAAAGTATCCAACCCCTTAGCGACAAGCCATGACATAGCCCCAAAGGGCGTGCCTCAGGCGTTGTACCATGTGACGTTTAGCCCAGTGTCACATCCCCATGTGACACTGCCTTCCAAGATGTGGGCTATCATGCCATAGCCCTTAGATTCAAGAGTTGCACCAAGTACCACAAACGTGGTTCCTAAATGCCAACTCTAGAACCCTCAATGAACCCTCAGGAACCAGGTAACGTGAACCTGTCAAACAAGATTCCACGCCCACAGTTGGATAAGGACACGGATGTGCCTTGCTTGGCCGTGAGTGCTACACCTAGTTTGACATGGAGGAGGAGGCTGGAGACAAGCCTCAACCTCTGCCTCTTGGAACGTGCATCCCGACAAGACCTCCCAGGCATGGATTCGCCAACGTTAAGGGTAAGCTACCCGAAGGTGGGACGTACCCCTGGCATCTGGAAGTTAGGGCGGCACAACAGAGGGTTGTACCTTAACGACACAAGCTAAAGCTTGCACCGGCAGAAGAGCAACGAACTCATTCATGAACCCAGGAGCTCTCCTACGTATACTACCTTATTTATGTGACGGAGCCCCCCCCCCCTCTTTTCCTGTTTGTATTAGTGGGCTGGCACTGAATTCTAGCCCTTAGATAAATTAGCAATGAGCCTATAACTCACCCTTACTCCTACCCTAAACCCTACCCAAGGGGTGGGGGTTTTAGGGCGTGGGTTAGGGCAACCCTAGGGTTAGGTCAACCCTAGGGTGTTCCTAACCTACTTAACATGCCGAACTCATATGCAAAGACCAATCAGCTTATTCGGGACGTCAAAATTGGGGGTGGGTTTTCTAGAAGGTAAGTGCCACCTTCGCTTAGAGTTTCTCGCGACATCTAAAGATAGCCGGCCGGACTACCCTTAAACACCTAAGTGCACTAAGCGGGGCTGTTTCTCACTACATCTAGGGTCCGTCAACATAGTACAGTAGGTAACAACAATCAACGTCCAAAGTAAAGGGTCGAGTCATAGTAAAAACTATGACACTCCCCGCCTTTGAAAATGTCAACGTCCTCGTTGACGTCCAACTCCAAGACTAGATAATGTTAGAGAAAACTAACCAAAACTAACATATCACTCTATGCGGAGTCAGCCAAAAGTTCACATAATTTTATTACCCCCTTGCATTACGCGAAACCAAGTACTTCAGAACCGTCGTCCACTAGTCGTAAACCCAGCTGCGGAGGAACCACCTGCGACATGAAGTACCTAGAGACCTTTTGCACGTCTGCAAAGTCTGTCACCCGACGCACACAACACAATGGTTAATTTCTTTATTTAACTAGAATTTATATTGGAGGCCTCTAGTTAGTGTTGTTGCCGGCCCCTTGGTTAATAAGAAATAAAGGCTTGCTTTATTCTTTAATATCAAACGTTGTTGACGACTTGTCGTCTTAGCGCACAACAAGCACGTTGAGTCATCTCAAGTGCTTAATTCAACACCTTTGCATTTCTTGAATTTTCCAATGGTTTCCACATGGTACGGTATTATAGCCTCACACTTCTGTATCCCTCGGTGTCTCATTACTCCTTTACATAAGGGTCTGCTACTATATCTATTCCCGTTAGTATATAGCTACGCTAGACTAAGTATGAGACTTTCATCGGAAACAAGCTCTTTTCCGATATAAGAGTACAAGTTGTAAAACCCTGTTCTTTGTAAACATGTCAATCTGGCCAGAGGCGATCACAGAGCGCATGGCTGTACACATGTATACAACAAGGTCTTGCCTACCAAATGCCATCCACTTGGTGTGTCATTAACATAATTTATTCCGATAAGAATCAAATTCAGTCAAATCTACAACCAAGTGCGATAGCTTTACCATTCGTCTTTCGCAACCAACTTTGTACTCTTTCATAACACCGACCAGTTCAGGACCAGATAAGCTAACATACCTTTCTTATAAACCCATGTGGGGACAGGAAATTCAACTCATCTCTAATGTCTCCATCGATAACCTTTAGATAACTTGTCTCTTAATTGTCACTCTCATTGTACTCATTCCCCAAGAGCACATCATGCTAGATGCATTCAATAAGTCCTAACTCCTAATCTCGCTAAGGCTACATAACTTAATCCTAGAATTAAGTTAAGAGAGTCCAGCTTTATGATAAGAGTCTCCCTAAACTCGAATACTAATCATCATAATATTATACTTTTCCAACTCGTAAAACTGATTACACAAGATTTCAATAAGTTAATATTGAAACACAGCAGCGTCACTAATTTGAATCATTCAATTAAAGTAACTTACTTTCGAAAAAGTAATGCTTTATCATCTAATTCAATTAGTGTTCGTGAAATACCTTCAAACATCCTTATTCATATAACCTTTGCATTCTTGATATTGATAATATTTGTTCTCGTGATCATTGACTAACCTTGAAGTTCAGAATTTAACAAGTGATGGGTTTGTTAAATACTTCGCATACTCAAGTGCTTTGCTCTTGTGAACGCATATAGTTACATTATCAACATAACTACATGAACTATCAAAATATCAAGCTGCGGTAGTTATTATGGAATGAGGACTTAGTTTGATATTACCCGAACTTCAGTTTCAAGACGGAAATATAATGTTATAATGCATTAAGCAACAGTTCAGGGACCAGGAGGAATCATGAACTAGTGTCTGGTTCATCTAATTGATTTAGTAAGATATCAACCTCCACATAAATGTTATCATAACATGAAGTGTTATATCAACTTCATGTTTAGTCATACCTTAATTCAATAAATCTCCCCAAACATGGATAAAATATCTAATTAGTACATTGAACTAAGATACATTATTCACTAGACATCTAGCAATCCAGAAAGTATCCATTGCCCTCAAGCAACGTATTGAAAAATGTCTCATTTCTCAACTAACTTGAAAACATGTTTCAAGTTATAACACTAAAGTAGTGCCTTACCAAAGTGTCGAACTCAAGTCTGCTTGAGTTTATATGATTATGGCCACCTCATGTGAATCATAACCAAGTTTCAATATTGAGCGCTCCAAACTCAATATTGAAGAGATATCATACCATACTTTGACAAGTCATTTATAACCAATCTTGAAAAGATTGTCACAAATTTATCAAAGTCTAGAATATAAATATCTCAATAGATGAGGTGATAGGAAACCTCATATTCTCGAACCGGATATTGGACCATACGTTAGGAACCTTGAACTACGATCATCAAGAAGGGACACCATCTTCTTGAGCTAATCCCGCTACACAATATCATACTTACAAGAATATTGAACCAACTCAAGGAACACCATCAAACCTTGAGATAGAACCAACAACTAACCAAAGAATACAATCAAACCTTGAGTCAAGATAGTTCTATTTTCAATATTCCGAAAGATTAAAGATACATACTTTATTTGTTCTTTAAGTGCCCACATTTGCGACCATGATGCAAAGTAAGAAACCGTCCTTTGAATAATCGTATTCGACTCTAAAATGAAATCGTTATTGAAAACCAATACCAACTTCTAATTCTCATCGAATACGACTATCTTAAGGAGGTACATGCACTTAAACCTCCAAAATGTATACCCGACTAGCTTTTGGCTCATTTGACATCACCAACATAACTTATTAAACTTAGCAAGTTTCCTTACTTAGTCAATAAGCAGAGTGGAGAATCCCAAATCATGCTCTTCTTAACCAAGGAATCACCCTTGTTCAAGAGCTTATCCCACATTGCAAACAACATTACAAATTTCAAGATTAAAGAGTTAACAATGAAAATGCACAAGTGTGCGCCGAACGCCTTCACTATGCAATCCTTATTACTCAGTAAACTGAAAATGTAAACGTATGTTTCCAACATTACTCTTTCTGATAGATCATGCCATCTATCCAAAACTATATCGATAAGAAACCGAAATCCTAAGCTGTTATCCAAGTCTCTCTCATAATCCCATATGAGACAACTTCATAATCAAGTTAGTCGAGCTAGCTAACTTGAATACGAGTGCGCGCTTACAACTAACTAAGGTTTCATGTTGTACTTTGTTCAAATTAAACGACTTGAACTTAGTAAACTATTTCACCTAATGTTACTTGCAGCTAGCGTCATCAAAGTATTACGTCCATCGGACAATACTTTGATTACATTGGATCTTCGAACCAACTGCTTAACATATTCATCATATGTTAATATTTGACATTCCGTTGTATTATAAGTTCATCACCATAGTCTGCTTCTAGAGTTACACTCTCGGAAACATGCACTATAATAAGAGCTTATTTTACACTTTATGTCAAAATGTAGTGTTCATTCTTATGTTTGAATATGCCCCTTCTCCCGAAGTCAAAGATGCACTTCTGAACATAAGTCTTTCCCCGTTTGAACACTACAGTTGGATCCGATATTGAATCTTGACATAAGCCAAACTCAAAGGACACATCTGTTTCCAAATCATGTGTTATCCCAAATTCAAACACCTTAAAGAAAAAGAAAAATTTTCAATAATGTGTAAACTTAGCATATCACATGACACTTCACAAGACTTAGTTTGTAAGCCAGAACAAACTAACACGCCACGTCTTGTGGAAGTATGGTAAAGTAACCTGGACAACCTTAAGGTAAAATAACCTGGCATACAACTTGGAAGCTGTCTTCCAAGTGCTACCTTCTAAGTCCATAACCCACACCCACTTATGAAGTAGTGTACTTGAAGAGTTATAGATCTCAGGACCAACTCTCCACGCAGAATTCAGACATTAGCCAAAAGTGATAGAGTACTTCAAGAATTTAGAACTAACTAAACCCTAAAATACACTACACTTTAGGTAGTCCTACTGACCGTAGAGAATAGGCTGATACCAATTGTCAGAGTTTTAACCCAAAGGGCCAACATTCGGCGTCATCACCCTGTGTGAGCAACGCTAAGTTCCCAGAACAACCCCAACGACCCCTAGGGTTAGACTCTAATGCCCAAGTGGACAAGAGACTTAGGGTTTAGCCTAAGTCTCCCTAGAATGTCTGCCCCCAGAACCCTTGAGGGATAACCCTAGTTGACTTAGGGTTTAGCCTAAGTCTCCCTAGAGTGTCTACCCCAAAACCCTTGAGGGATAACCCTAGTTGACTTAGGGTCTTGCCCTAGAAGACCTAGACAGGCTCATGCCCTAACCCCCATCAAGGAGACGTGTGTTCCACACATACCCCGTGACAGAGCTAAGGCATTGTCACTTACCCCTTGAGGAATCACCCTCATCCGGGAGTACAACCCCTTTAGGGCGACAAGGGGTACCCTGAACCACGACTAACCCTAAGGGTTTGAGTGGCCAAGTTACACCCTAGACCTAGGGCTAGTACTTAGTGAGGACACGAGTGTGCGCCGTAGGCGAACACGAGTGTTCTGCTAAGCAAACTCCCTAAGGCTAGGTTTGGGATAACCCTAAGCACATGACCTTGCGAGTGCCTTACGAAAGGGCTTCTGCTAATGAGCTTAGGTTGTTCAACCCTGGATTCCAAGGAGAACACTCCCCTAGCCAAGTGTGCCAAAGCACACCTAGTTACGAGACCTAACCTCCCTCGAGCGGATGCCCAAGGCTTAGCACCCTAGTGCAAGCACAAGCATGCCTGTTTGCTAAAGTATCCAACCCCTTAGCGACAAGCCCATGACATAACCCCAAAGGGCGTGCCTCAGGCGTTGTACCAT
Organism: Selaginella tamariscina; assembly: GCA_003024785.1. Taxonomy (NCBI): domain Eukaryota; kingdom Viridiplantae; phylum Streptophyta; class Lycopodiopsida; order Selaginellales; family Selaginellaceae; genus Selaginella; species Selaginella tamariscina. Next base: position 284,083 of record PUQB01000051.1, read on the forward strand.
GTGACGTTTAGCCCAGTGTCACATCCCCATGTGACACTGCCTTCCAAGATGTGGGCTATCATGCCATAGCCCTTAGATTCAAGAGTTGCACCAAGTACCACAAACGTGGTTCCTAAATGCCAACTCTAGAACCCCTCAATGAACCCTCAGGAACCAGGTAACGTGAACCTGTCAAACAAGATCCACGCCCACAGTTGGACAAGGACACGGATGTGCCTTGCTTGGCCGTGAGTGCTACACCTAGCTTGACATGGAGGAGGAGGCTGGAGACAAGCCTCAACCTCTGCCTCTTGGAACGTGCATCCCGACAAGACCTCCCAGGCATGGATTCGCCAACGTTAAGGGTAAGCTACCCCGAAGGTGGGACGTACCCCTGGCATCTGGAAGTTAGGGCGGCACAACAGAGGGTTGTACCTTAACGACACAAGCTGAAGCTTGCACCGGCAGAAGAGCAACGAACTCATTCATGAACCCAGGAGCTCTCCTACGTATACTCTACCTTATTTATGTGACGGAGCCCCCCCCCCCTCTTTTCCTGTTTGTATTAGTGGGCTGGCACTGAATTCTAGCCCCTTAGATAAATTAGCAATATGAGCCTATAACTCACCCTTACTCCTACCCCTAAACCCTACCCAAGGGGGTGGGGGTTTTAGGGCGTGGGTTAGGGCAACCCTAGGGTTAGGTCAACCCTAGGGGTGTTCCTAACCCTACTTAACATGCCGAACTCATATGCAAAGACCAATCAGCTTATTCGGGACGTCAAAATTGGGGGTGGGTTTTCTAGAAGGTAAGTGCCACCTTCGCTTAGAGTTTCTCGCGACATCTAAAGATAGCCGGCCGGACTACCCTTAAACACCTAAGTGCACTAAGCGGGGCTGTTTCTCACTACATCTAGGGTCCGTCAACATAGTACAGTAGGTAACAACAATCAACGTCCAAAGTAAAGGGTCGAGTCATAGTAAAAACTATGACACACTCCCCGCCTTTGAAAATGTCAACGTCCTCGTTGACGTCCATTACAATTGTCAGAGTTTTAACCCAAAGGGCCAACACGTGGCAACACGTGGCTGCCAGGTGGCCATTCGGCGTCATCACCCTGTGTGAGCAACGCTAAGTTCCCCAGAACAACCCCAACGACCCCTAGGGTTAGACTCTAATGCCCAAGTGGACAAGAGACTTAGGGTTTAGCCTAAGTCTCCCTAGAATGTCTGCCCCCAGAACCCTTGAGGGATAACCCTAGTTGACTTAGGGTTTAGCCTAAGTCTCCCTAGAGTGTCTACCCCAAAACCCTTGAGGGATAACCCTAGTTGACTTAGGGTCTTGCCCTAGAAGACCTAGACAGGCTCATGCCCTAACCCCCATCAAGGAGACGTGTGTTCCACACATACCCCCGTGACAGAGCTAAGGCATTGTCACTTACCCCTTGAGGAATCCCCTCATCCGGGAGTACAACCCCTTTAGGGCGACAAGGGGTACCCTGAACCATGACTAACCCATAAGGGTTTGAGTGGCCAAGTTACACCCTAGACCTAGGGCTAGTACTTAGTGAGGACACGAGTGTGCGCCGTAGGCGAACACGAGTGTTCTGCTAAGCAAACTCCCTAAGGCTAGGTTTGGGATAACCCTAAGCACATGACCTTGCGAGTGCCTTACGAAAGGGCTTCTGCTAATGAGCTTAGGTTGTTCAACCCCTGGATTCCAAGGAGAACACTCCCCTAGCCAAGTGTGCCAAAGCACACCTAGTTACGAGATCTAACCTCCCTCGAGCGGATGCCCAAGGCTTAGCACCCTAGTGCAAGCACAAGCATGCCTGTTTGCTAAAGTATCCAACCCCTTAGCGACAAGCCCATGACATAGCCCCAAAGGGCGTGCCTCAGGCGTTGTACCATGTGACGTTTAGCCCAGTGTCACATCCCCATGTGACACTGCCTTCCAAGATGTGGGCTATCATGCCATAGCCCTTAGATTCAAGAGTTGCACCAAGTACCACAAACGTGGTTCCTAAATGCCAACTCTAGAACCCCTCAATGAACCCTCAGGAACCAGGTAACGTGAACCTGTCAAACAAGATTCCACGCCCACAGTTGGATAAGGACACGGATGTGCCTTGCTTGGCCGTGAGTGCTACACCTAGTTTGACATGGAGGAGGAGGCTGGAGACAAGCCTCAACCTCTGCCTCTTGGAACGTGCATCCCGACAAGACCTCCCAGGCATGGATTCGCCAACGTTAAGGGTAAGCTACCCCGAAGGTGGGACGTACCCCTGGCATCTGGAAGTTAGGGCGGCACAACAGAGGGTTGTACCTTAACGACACAAGCTAAAGCTTGCACCGGCAGAAGAGCAACGAACTCATTCATGAACCCAGGAGCTCTCCTACGTATACTCTACCTTATTTATGTGACGGAGCCCCCCCCCCCTCTTTTCCTGTTTGTATTAGTGGGCTGGCACTGAATTCTAGCCCCTTAGATAAATTAGCAATATGAGCCTATAACTCACCCTTACTCCTACCCTAAACCCTACCCAAGGGGGTGGGGTTTTAGGGCGTGGGTTAGGGCAACCCTAGAGTTAGGTCAACCCTAGGGGTGTTCCTAACCCTACTTAACATGCCGAACTCATATGCAAAGACCAATCAGCTTATTCGGGACGTCAAAATTGGGGGTGGGTTTTCTAGAAGGTAAGTGCCACCTTCGCTTAGAGTTTCTCGCGACATCTAAAGATAGCCGGCCGGACTACCCTTAAACACCTAAGTGCACTAAGCGGGGCTGTTTCTCACTACATCTAGGGTCCGTCAACATAGTACAGTAGGTAACAACAATCAACGTCCAAAGTAAAGGGTCGAGTCATAGTAAAAACTATGACACACTCCCCGCCTTTGAAAATGTCAACGTCCTCGTTGACGTCCATTACAATTGTCAGAGTTTTAACCCAAAGGGCCAACACGTGGCAACACGTGGCTGCCAGGTGGCCATTCGAAGTCATCACCCTGTGTGAGCAACGCTAAGTTCCCCAGAACAACCCCAACGACCCCTAGGGTTAGACTCTAATGCCCAAGTGGACAAGAGACTTAGGGTTTAGCCTAAGTCTCCCTAGAATGTCTGCCCCCAGAACCCTTGAGGGATAACCCTAGTTGACTTAGGGTTTAGCCTAAGTCTCCCTAGAGTGTCTACCCCAAAACCCTTGAGGGATAACCCTAGTTGACTTAGGGTCTTGCCCTAGAAGACCTAGACAGGCTCATGCCCTAACCCCCATCAAGGAGACGTGTGTTCCACACATACCCCGTGACAGAGCTAAGGCATTGTCACTTACCCCTTGAGGAATCACCCTCATCCGGGAGTACAACCCCTTTAGGGCGACAAGGGGTACCCTGAACCATGACTAACCCATAAGGGTTTGAGTGGCCAAGTTACACCCTAGACCTAGGGCTAGTACTTAGTGAGGACACGAGTGTGCGCCGTAGGCGAACACGAGTGTTCTGCTAAGCAAACTCCCTAAGGCTAGGTTTGGGATAACCCTAAGCACATGACCTTGCGAGTGCCTTACGAAAGGGCTTCTGCTAATGAGCTTAGGTTGTTCAACCCCTGGATTCCAAGGAGAACACTCCCCTAGCCAAGTGTGCCAAAGCACACCTAGTTACGAGATCTAACCTCCCTCGAGCGGATGCCCAAGGCTTAGCACCCTAGTGCAAGCACAAGCATGCCTGTTTGCTAAAGTATCCAACCCCTTAGCGACAAGCCATGACATAGAACCAACAACTAAACCAAAGAATACAATCAAACCTTGAGTCAAGAGTAGTTCTATGTTTCAATATTCCGAAAGATTAAAGATACATACTTTATGTTCTTTAAGTGCCCACATTTGCGACCATGATGCAAAGTTAAGAAACCGTCCTTTGAATAATCGTATTCGACTCTAAAATGAAATCGTTATTGAAAACCAATACCAACTTCTAATTCTCATCGAATATCGACTATCTTAAGGAGGTACATGCACTTAAACCTCCAAAATGTATACCCGACTAGCTTTTGGCTCATTTGACATCACCAAACATAACTTATTAAACTTAGCAAGTTTCCTTACTTAGTCAATAAGCAGAGTGGAGAATCCCAAATCATGCTCTTCTTAAGCAAGGAATCACCCTTGTTCAAGAGCTTATCCTCACATTGCAAACAACATTACAAATTTCAAGATTAAAGAGTTAACAATGAAAATGCACAAGTGTGCGCCGAACGCCTTCACTATGCAAATCCTTATTACTCAGTAAACTGAAAATGTAAACGTATGTTTCCAACATTACTCTTTCTGATAGATCATGCCATCTATCCAATAACTATATCGATAAGAAACCGAAATCCTTAAGCTGTTTCCCAAGTCTCTCTCATAATACGATTATTCAAAGGACGGTTTCTTAACTTTGCATCATGGTCGCAAATGTGGGCACTTAAAGAACAAATAAAGTATGTATCTTTAATCTTTCGGAATATTGAAACATAGAACTACTCTTGACTCAAGGTTTGATTGTATTCTTTGGTTTAGTTGTTGGTTCTATCTCAAGGTTTGATGGTGTTCCTTGAGTTGGTTCAATATTCTTGTAAGTATGATATTGTGTAGCGGGATTAGCTCAAGAAGATGGTGTCCCTTCTTGATGATCGTAGTTCAAGGTTCCTAACGTATGGTCCAATATCCGGTTCGAGAATATGAGGTTTCCTATCACCTCATCTATTGATATTTATATTCTAGACTTTGATAAAATTTGTGACAATCTTTTCAAGATTGGTTATAAATGACTTGTCAAAGTATGGTATGATATCTCTTCAATATTGAGTTTGGAGCGCTCAATATTGAAACTTGGTTATGATCACATGAGGTGGCCATAATCATATAAGACTCAAGCAGACTTGAGTTCGACACTTTGGTAAGGCACTACTTTAGTGTTATAACTTGAAACATGTTTTCAAGTTAGTTGAGAAATGAGACATTTTTCAATACGTTGCTTGAGGGCAATGGGATACTTTCTGGATTGCTAGATGTCTAGAGTGAATAATGTATCTTAGTTCAATGTACTGAATTAGATTTTTATCCATGTTTGGGGAGATTTATTGTATAAGGTATGACTAAAACATGAAGTTGATATAACACTTCAGTGTTATGATAACATTTATGTGGAGGTTGATATCTTACTAAATCAATTAGATGAACCAGACACTAGTTCATGATTCCTCCTGGTCCCTGAACTGTTGCTTAATGCATTATAACATTATATTTCCGTCTTGAAACTGAAGTTCGGGTAATATCAAGAACTAAGTCCTCATTCCATAATAACTACCGCAGCTTGATATTTTGATAGTTCATGTAGTTATGTTTGATAATGTAACTATATGCGTTCACAAGAGCAAAGCACTTAAGTATGCGAAGTATTTAACAAACCCATCACTTGTTAAATTCTGAACTTCAAGGTTAGTCAATGATCACGAGAACAAAATATTATCAATATCAAGAATGCAAAGGTTTATGAAATAAGGATGTTTGAAGGTATTTCACGAACACTAATTGATTAGATGATAAAGCATTACTTTTTCGAAAGTAAGTTACTTTAATTGAATGATTCAAATTAGTGACGCTGCTGTGTTTCAATATTAACTTATTGAAATCTTGTGTAATCAGTTTTACGAGTTGGAAAAGTATAATATTATGATGATTTAGTATTCGAGTTTAGGGAGACTCTTATCATAAAGCTGGACTCTCTTAACTTAATTCTAGGATTAAGTTATGTAGCCTTAGCGAATTAGGAGTTAGGACTTATTGAATGCATCTAGCATGATGTGCTCTTTGGGGAATGAGTACAATGAGAGTGACAATTAAGAGACAAGTTATCTAAAGGTTATCGATGGAGCATTAGAGATGAGTTGAATTTCCTGGTCCCCACATGGGTTTATAAGAAAGGTATGTTAGCTTATCTGGTCCCTGAACTGGTCGGTGTTATGAAAGAGTACAAAGTTGGTTGCGAAAGACGAATGGTAAAGCTATCGCACTTGGTTGTAGATTTGACTGAATTTGATTCTTATCGGGAATAAATTATGTTAATGAACACCAAGTGGATGGCATTTGGTAGGCAAGACCTTGTTGTATACATGTGACAGCCATGCGCCTCTGTGATCGCCTCTGGCCAGATTGACATGTTTACAAAGAACAGGGTTTTACAACTTGTACTCTTATATCGGAAAAGAGCTTGTTTCCGATGAAAGTCTCATATTAGTCTAGCGTAGCTATATACTAACGGGAATAGATATAGTAGCAGACCCTTATGTAAAGGAGTAATGAGAAACACCGAGGGATACAGAAGTGTGAGGCTATAATACCGTACCATGTGGAAACCATTGGAAAATTCAAGAAATGCAAAGGTGTTGAATTAAGCACTTGAGATGGACTCAACGTGCTTGTTGTGCGCTAAGACGACAAGGTCGTCAACAACGTTTGATATTAAAGAATAAAGCAAGCCTTTATTTCTTATTAACCAAGGGGCCGGCAACAACACTAACTAGAGGCCTCCAATATAAATTCTAGTTAAATAAAGAAATTAACCATTGTGTTGTGTGCGTCGGGTGACAGACTTTGCAGACGTGCAAAAGGTCTCTAGGTGACTTCATGTCGCAGGTGGTTCCTCCGGCAGCTGGGTTTACGACTCAGTGGACGACGGTTCTGAAGTACTTGGTTTCGCGTAATGCAAGGGGGGTAATAAAAATTATGTGAACTTTTGGCTGACTCCGCATAGAGTGATATGTTAGTTTTGGTTAGTTTTCTCTAACATTATCTAGTCTTGGAGTTGGACGTCAACGAGGACGTTGACATTTTCAAAGGCGGGGAGTGTGTCATAGTTTTTACTATGACTCGACCCTTTACTTTGGACGTTGATTGTTGTTACCTACTGTACTATGTTGACGGACCCTAGATGTAGTGAGAAACAGCCCCGCTTAGTGCACTTAGGTGTTTAAGGGTAGTCCGGCCGGCTATCTTTAGATGTCGCGAGAAACTCTAAGTGAAGGTGGCACTTACCTTCTAGAAAACCCACCCCCAATTTTGACGTCCCGAATAAGCTGATTGGTCTTTGCATATGAGTTCGGCATGTTAAGTAGGGTTAGGAACACCCCTAGGGTTGACCTAACCCTAGGGTTGCCCTAACCCACGCCCTAAAACCCCCACCCCCTTGGGTAGGGTTTAGGGGTAGGAGTAAGGGTGAGTTATAGGCTCATATTGCTAATTTATCTAAGGGGCTAGAATTCAGTGCCAGCCCACTAATACAAACAGGAAAAGAGGGGGGGGGGGGCTCCGTCACATAATAAGGTAGAGTATACGTAGGAGAGCTCCTGGGTTCATGAATGAGTTCGTTGCTCTTCTGCCGGTGCAAGCTTTAGCTTGTGTCGTTAAGGTACAACCCTCTGTTGTGCCGCCCTAACTTCCAGATGCCAGGGGTACGTCCCACCTTCGGGGTAGCTTACCCTTAACGTTGGCGAATCCATGCCTGGGAGGTCTTGTCGGGATGCACGTTCCAAGAGGCAGAGGTTGAGGCTTGTCTCCAGCCTCCTCCTCCATGTCAAACTAGGTGTAGCACTCACGGCCAAGCAAGGCACATCCGTGTCCTTATCCAACTGTGGGCGTGGAATCTTGTTTGACAGGTTCACGTTACCTGGTTCCTGAGGGTTCATTGAGGGGTTCTAGAGTTGGCATTTAGGAACCACGTTTGTGGTACTTGGTGCAACTCTTGAATCTAAGGGCTATGGCATGATAGCCCACATCTTGGAAGGCAGTGTCACATGGGGATGTGACACTGGGCTAAACGTCACATGGTACAACGCCTGAGGCACGCCCTTTGGGGCTATGTCATGGGCTTGTCGCTAAGGGGTTGGATACTTTAGCAAACAGGCATGCTTGTGCTTGCACTAGGGTGCTAAGCCTTGGGCATCCGCTCGAGGGAGGTTAGATCTCGTAACTAGGTGTGCTTTGGCACACTTGGCTAGGGGAGTGTTCTCCTTGGAATCCAGGGGTTGAACAACCTAAGCTCATTAGCAGAAGCCCTTTCGTAAGGCACTCGCAAGGTCATGTGCTTAGGGTTATCCCAAACCTAGCCTTAGGGAGTTTGCTTAGCAGAACACTCGTGTTCGCCTACGGCGCACACTCGTGTCCTCACTAAGTACTAGCCCTAGGTCTAGGGTGTAACTTGGCCACTCAAACCCTTATGGGTTAGTCATGGTTCAGGGTACCCCTTGTCGCCCTAAAGGGGTTGTACTCCCGGATGAGGGTGATTCCTCAAGGGGTAAGTGACAATGCCTTAGCTCTGTCACGGGGGTATGTGTGGAACACACGTCTCCTTGATGGGGGTTAGGGCATGAGCCTGTCTAGGTCTTCTAGGGCAAGACCCTAAGTCAACTAGAGTTATCCCTCAAGGGTTTTGGGGTAGACACTCTAGGGAGACTTAGGCTAAACCCTAAGTCAACTAGGGTTATCCCTCAAGGGTTCTGGGGGCAGACATTCTAGGGAGACTTAGGCTAAACCCTAAGTCTCTTGTCCACTTGGGCATTAGAGTCTAACCCTAGGGGTCGTTGGGGTTGTTCTGGGGAACTTAGCGTTGCTCACACAGGGTGATGACGCCGAATGGCCACCTGGCAGCCACGTGTTGCCACGTGTTGGCCCTTTGGGTTAAAACTCTGACAATTGGTATCGGAGCACTGTGATAGGAGAAGGTTCCACCGAGAATTGAACTCGGGCTACTGGATTCAGAGTCCAATGTCCTCACCGCTAGACCATGGAACCATCTTTAATATCTATTGCATGCTTATACCTAAAATGAAAGCTTTATATTCATTTAGACCATGGAACCGTCTTTGATTAATGTTTTCCCTAAGAATATTCTTGTAGAGTGAGATTGTATATACTCTATACCATGTACACATACCTATATACACGCATAACTGTGTGTGCGTGTGTGTATGTGTATGTGGATATAAATTTGTGTTTGGAACTTCCTGAATACATACCTGATGTTTCTGGCTGCGGATTGGCCACTTGGAATGTTTCGAGCATCTGTTAATATATGGGCGGCTAACATATAAGAATATAAATGCAATAGAGTGAGAGAGAGATAATAAAAGAAAATAGACCGCTTGATAGTACTATAAAATAATACACCACACTAGTGTGTGTGTGACATAATATATAGAAAAGTGGTATTTAATTACCTTATAGCGGCTGTTGCTGCTGTTAAAGCCTAAGAGAACTACTAACGTGTGTGTGTGACATTCATCAAGTTCGCCATAATATGGATGTGCAACACACGTGCATACACACACACACACACAACTATTTAGTCACATGCTCTAGGGCATATATAAATGCACTCTAAACCAGGTTATAGATACAAAGTAGTTGTATTGTATACGCTCATGCATCCAGCATACAAGTAGACACATAAACGCCATACACAGCGTTATGTATGCACAGATGTAAGTGTATAATTCATAACAACATTCCCACCAAAACAGACGACTCAGATTGCTGCAACTTCACGGTCCAGATTAAAACATTCACTGAATTGTGTTCAATCCAAGATCGGTCCATTTGTCCTGTGCAAACAGCTGGTGCTCCTGGTCTGCACAGGAACAATCACCTTCATTCATTCAGTCTCTCTCTCTCTCTCTCTCTCTCTCTCTCTCTCTCTCTCTCTCTATTATATATATATATAATATATATATATATATATATATATAACACGCACGCGCACATACTTGATTCCTCCATGTCGTCAGTAGGGGGGACAACGCCAGGAGGAAACGGGATATCTGTACATTAAACAATATTCAAATTGCCCGCCCAAAATTTAGCTTACCATCATCCGGGAGCGTCTCCTGCATCCAATCGTCATCCACGATGTCCAGCAGCATCCCAAGCCCCAACTGCTCCGCCATGGCCAAGAACCCTAATTTTTTGCACACAGACCCTAAATTGCCCTTAATCTGCCCTTATTTCATTCGTTAGGGCTCTTGAGGAAATGGCGTCCAAGGTAGCGACAGCTGCAGCGGCTGCAGCCACGAGAAAGCCTCCCAGCATCGTAAAAGAGATCTTCTACGGCCTCACGCTCGGAATTTCAGGTACCATTTTGCTTGGGAATGTATTGTATACTGTGTTTTTCTTACATGACAGTTCATGTATAGTATGAAACATATGAAACACCCGCGAGGGATGTGTAATTGTGTGTGTGCTTTCTGATGTGTTTTATAAAGGAATCATAGACAAGAGAATACACACCGATAGTTGGTTTTTGTGATGCATAGGAAACATTTACATAACAGAAGAGTGAGACATACAAGCACAGACATGTGTTTTCTAAGTCACACAAACATGTACACACATTGAGAATTTGTATATGTAGTGGCTTCGTGTTGGAAGATGTACCATATAAGCTACAAGAGGCGTGTGAGGGAGTTTTATGAGGCATTAGAGCGAGGGGAGATCACGACTGTCGTGAAGAAGGTCGAAGAAGTACCCTATGAGAAGGTGTTGGAGCTTCTTGAGTAGCATATGTTTCTTCAAAACAGGTAGGCTGCAAATCGTTTATGTAAATTTCAGTTTCTCAATAAGCATGTATTGTTCTCTCTCTCTCTCTCTCTATATATATATATATATATATATATAACCTTTTAGCATTACAGAGGTGAACCACCCATATGTTATATACGTTGATATGAAATTATATATGAAACACTTTTGGATGAGTAACTCAAGTATCTCCCTCTCCTACATATGTGATATAGATACACATGCATATGCATATTCATATATAGGAATAAACATGGGTTCGAACCGCCTACCTATGTAAAGAGAATATACCACTACTTAATTAAAATAATCAATGCTTTAATTAGCTAAAAATTATATTACGTCCATCGACTATAATTAAAATTATTCGCTAGAAGGAGGGCTCGAACCTCCGACCTTGTGGTTAACAGCCACACGCTCTAAACCAACTGAGCTATTCCAGCAACCATGTTAAAGAATTTGAATCGCTACTATAAGTTCATATATACAAATACGAAGAGCATCTCCAACAGTGCATCTCCTTGGCGCGATCCACTAGCCATGGAGAGATCAAGAGCCCTGCTCGAACCCTAATAACGTATTGGTCAACCACACAAATCCATTACCGTACACGCCACGCCCACCGCCCTTACCGTACATCTCGACGTGGATGGGAGCGGAGGATCTGGTCGTGTACGGCCCCCCTTCCAGTGATGTTCTTCGTGGTACCGGCGAGCTGACTTCTCTGAATGGTTAACTGTATATCCCGTACACAGTTATATACAAATACTCTTGCAATATGCTGAGGATCGATTCTTAAACATTTACTTTTTGCATACATTTCAACGGTGGAGGTACATATACTTTTGGTAAGGATTTCTTCCACGACTCTCGAGAAATGACACAGATATTTAATACGGACGACAGTAGCAAAGGATGCTGAAGGCCATCTTGGAGACCAAGAACTTCATTAAACTACCCAACAATGACTTCTCTACCCTATGGCAGAGCTTCAACACACACACACACATATAAAAGTGATGGCCTGCATATATTCTAAAACATCTTTTGATGTCCTTTATTTTGCAAAAGAGCCTACAGAATCGTTATTGTTTTTTAATAACTTTTTAAAAAACTTGATCTTAAAATAATCTTTATTTGTACGGACAAATAAAAGGAAGTTAATGTAATATATCTGTCCTATTTAAATTAATTGAATGACCTAGATTTTATTTTTCACTTTTAAATGTTTAAAGAAATTTGATAAAATTTAATAAATTTTAATAAATATATAATACGTTAGTCGGCCATTGTTGGTGGGCTTAACTATTTAATAATAGTTTATTATGACCCAACTGTTATTCTTAATCTTGTGAAATGGACTTTTAATGTAAATGTGTTTATCCTTACTTAGTAAGTTCAATCTTTAATTTAGTAGTTTATTCTTAAGTTAAATCTTTAATGTGCATAACCAAGTTGGAGCCTTAACTCACTTATTATCTTTAAGATGATAAGTTTATCCTTAAGCTCATGCTTAGTTTAATTACTTTGTTATCCTTAATTTGATAAATTAATTTTTAATTTTAAACTCTTAATTCAATTGTTATCCTTAATATGGATAAAATATCAATTATCACATTTTTAATACGATGGTTTTTTTTCACCTAATTATTATCCTTAACCTTTAAGTTTATCCTTAATGAACATAATTATTTAAGAACTTCTAATTCTTTTATTATTCTTTTTAAATTAATTATTATCCTTAATTTGGTGAGTTTATAATTATTATCTTTAACTTAGTGAATTTATCTTTAAACTAACACTTATTATTTTTAATCTAGTGAATTTATTATTAAGTTGGACCTTATTATTTTTAACTTTGTGAATTTATTTATAAATTAGAATTTTAATTTAGTTATTTATCCTTAACCATGTGAGTTTATCCTTAAGTTAAACATAACCTAGTTATTATTCTTAATTCAATGAGTTTCTTTTAATTTAATTCTTAACCTAGTGAGTTTATCCTTAAGTTGCTAATTAATAATCTTAAGTTATTGAGTTTATTCCTAAGTTAAATTATTAACTCAACTATTATTTTTAACTTGATAATTGTTATTCTTATCATTAAATTAAATAAATTTAAAATAACTATCAAATTGAATTTAATATAACCAAAATTTAAAATATTTAAGATGGCCTTTACATAGGGAGATTTAGATAATTATTGTATAAGATTTAATATAACCATTAATGGGATGTTCATAATACACACCTACACACAATATAAGATCTTAATAAATATTTTATGTTTAATTAAGTGTTTTAAGTACTTATATACTAAAATATCCTGGTATATATTAATTTGACATTGTAGTTATTAACATGTAAGTGTGTGTGCATGTGTGTTTCATTAAATTAAAAATTAGAGTTGCCTTATGTAGGAGCAAATGTCTAAATTCATATATAAATATATATTATGATATTATTCCAAGCTTTGTGATATATATATTATATATATATATATATATATATATATATATATATATAATATGCAGTATTCATGAAAGTGGTGGCCTATATATATTCCAAAACATTTTTTAATGTCTTTTATTTGACAAAAGAGCATAAAAGAAGTTTATAGAATCTAGTTTTTTTTTGGTCATATTTAATTTCACCAAGTTCAATATTCCATGTATAACATTTCTCCTTTTTAAATATTAAATACCAACGGATGTCCTAAATAAATGTTCTAATTAAATAATTTAGATTTTACTTAAACTTTGATTAATAATCAATTTTAATGATGCAAAATAGAATATATTAATTTGACTAGTTTAAGTTTGGTTCGATATTACAAGTGCATATGTATTTATATAAATTGTGTAATAAAATTGATTTAAATTCTTAATAGAAGTATCAAATCAAACTTATATTCCATAATATATTATTTATCTAGTAATAATAATGAAGAAATTTATTATTTTCTAGGGGAGAACTTGTTCATTAGACTTATTACAAGTAAATTAATAATTTAATAATTATTTATTATTAAATTAATAATTAATAAATATTATGTAAGGTTCAATGTATAACTATAATATCATATACTATTATAGTGTAGTGGGATTTTGATAAACATCGAATTGATTTTAATTTTGACCACTCGTTGGGCTAATATGATATGTACATTTTTGTATTATGAGCTCTCACAAATGGTGTAGGTGAGGGGCATTTATAATTGTTCCCATGGAACACTTAGATTTGTGTCTTTTTTATGTAAATCTTCTTTATCTTTTTAAATCTAATTTTTTATCATAATCTTTCCCTCTCCCCTCAAGTAAACTAAGCAAAGGGCCAATTAGTGTTTATGAAAGGGCTTCTAGTCATAATGACCTAGTTATGCTTGGGTCTTTATCAATATTTCATAATCTTTACTTAAGTGGTCAACTTACAAGATTAGAATTATGACATTTTTCACTCATTTGAGAAAGTGGATGCCCTTATCCACAAACTCAAGGCAATCTACATATGCATTTCTCGCACCCAACTTAGGGCTTACCTCTCCCTTTTAAACCAACTAAGCAAAGGGTCAATTAGTGTTTATGAGAGGGCCCTTGGTCATGATGACATAGTTATACTTGAGTCTTTCTCATATATCTCATAATCTTTACTCGGGTGGTTAACCCACCAGGTTAGAATTATGACACTTTCTATTATTTAAATCTATTCAATTCTTATAAATATATTTTCTCTTTTTTTCCCATAGCTGCGTAATAAATAAATTCTTTGTTTGTGGAGCAGTTACTCATGCAATTACTAAATGCTATGTAAGTGTAATTGAATAAACAGACTCATTTGATGGTGGCATTCACAGCACATGGTGTTACTCCTCATGCTAATGTTGCAAATCCTCGAGTCCAACTGGATTTTTTTTGTGAAAGTCCTAAGCATGATGTATACTATTAGTTTAATCACTTCATAATGGTCACCACATATCATTTTTGGAATGATGTTCGATGTTTGCTTGAGTTTCCTAGTTGTTTTCAAGGGACGGCATTATAGTGGTACACGTAGCAACTTGTGGGGATTGAAGTACTCTTTCAACAATCTTTAAACATGCATTGGGCATGCTGATGACTATAATGATGCTTTCCAACAGTTACATCATATTCATCAGGAGTTGTTTAAGTCAGGGATGTAATTTAGTATTCACTTTTGAAGCCTTTTGCTTCATGCAGAACCTAACATGTTAAAGCGATCGAGTTAGGCATGTTGTAGTCAACACTTTATCAAAACCTTGTGGGACTTATGCATGCACTGGTTTCCATGACCCTTGATGATGCTCTATGATTGGTACAATGATATGAAACATTGCCTCTCCCACTTGTAACTTCCCATGCTCTAGTTCCACTTCATATTAGAGATGGTCTTCCTCTGATGGAGGTTAATACTATTACTGCCTATGTACTAGGACAAGGTCGGGGTCATGGACGTGGATGTGGACATGCAGTCTGTTGTTGTGCGTGTGATGAGGTTAGACACATGTATTGGCGCTACCAACATTTCTCCAATTGGCATCCTCCATTTTTGAAGTGGAGGCCTTAGCATCAACAACATCCGGTTGGTGCTATTGCAATGAAAGGTTTTGATGTGGCAGATCTTCTGGGAAATGAAAGATCGCACATGTAAAGAAGGGTTCTCGTGCGAATAAATTAGTGACCCCTTTGTCTTTCTTTCAAAAGTATCATCAAGGGGTTCACTCAACATTAATTCATCATGTGTTTTATTTCTCAATCTGTTTTTACACATCGCCGTCTTCATTTGCACAATGCAGTAGAGCTAGTCTTTATTCTTTATGGTAATGGACACATTATGCTTGTAGCCGTTCGTGTAGACGATCTTGAGTTTGAGCTTCAATCTTTGCAAGTGGTGTCGAGTCAGGCTTTTAAGGTTGGCTCGCAAGTTCGACTTTTGAAAAGTCTCATCCTTCTATCATTTTTATTATATTTCTCTTACTTTTATTCCGCTTTGTTTATTTACTTCTACTTTTGCTTCAATCATTTTTGTCTTACCCTTACTTTTTATTGTCTTTTCTTCATACTCTTCCATTTTTTTTTTCAATCCCTCATATGATTGTCATGATGCAGCCATTAATTAGTTTAAGGAATATGCTAATATCTTCAACTTTGACTTGTCGCAAGATTACAACACATCACCTTATTTTAACTAGGAATGCTAGGTCGATTAAGGTACTCATTTGGTGTAGGTCACCAAATAAACTTAAGATTTTGCAAGCAAATGTTCAAAAGATGTTGAAGAAGAGTGTTTTATAAATGTTTTAAAGTCTTTGGATGTGCGAAACTCATCTTGTGATGAAGCCAAATGGAAGCATTCAATTTTGTATTGATTATCACTCGTTGAATGATATGAATGTATATCCACTTTTTCATACTATAAATCTTTTGAATCAACTAGTGTGGAACCGTTAAATATTGACATTGACATTTTCAAAATTACTTTTCAAATACCATTTAACTTATATAAGTTCTTGGTAATGCCTTTCGATTTGAACAATGCTTCAGCAACTTTTCAACATATGATGGAGGAGGTTCTTTACAATATGTTAAAAGTTACTACCGACTTCATTAACAATGTTTTAATTCATTCAAAAGGGACATATGAAGAGCATGTTTGTGATGTAAACAAAGTTTTGGATTGTTGTAGGAAGTTGGTTTGAAGTTGAAGTGGCCTAAGTGTGTGTTTGGATATAAGGACACCACTTATCTTAGGTATTGCATTTTCCGTGAAGGTTTGCAAGTCGATCCTGACAAATTTGTCGTTGTTTTAAAATTCTTTACACCGAAATGTGTAAACTATGTGCAACGCTTTCTTTATCATAGTTCTAACCTAGTGGGTTGACTACTTGGGTAAAGATTATGAGATATGTGGGATATGTGAGATATGTGTGGCTTAAGGGGAGCGAGCCTCGATCACATGGGTGTGAGCCAAGCATAGCATGTATGGAGGAAGGCATAGTAGCAAGTTCGTGGATGAGGGCATTCTCAATTGGGTATAGTAGTAAGTACATGGATGAGGGTGTCCTTAAATGGGTGGAGAGTGTCATAGTTCTAACTTGGTGAGTTGACTATATTGGTAAAGATTATGAGATATATAAATAAAAAGACTCAAACATAATTGGGTCATCATGACCAAGGGCCCTCTCATAAACACCAAGTGGCCCATTGGTTTAAGGAGAGGGAAACTTTGTGAGATTCTTGGCAAGGTACAATATTTTGTTTATTTTATTAATCATCTTTTGGATTGTACTGCACCATTGTAGGTATTGTTGAAGTCGTTAACATCATCTCTTATGACCAGGGGCCCTCTCATAAACACCAAGTGGCCCTTTGCCTAGTTGGCTTAAAGGGAGAGGGAAAGATTGTAACATTTTTGGCAATGTACATATTTTGGTCATTTTATTAATCAGCTTTTGGATTGTATTGTACCATTATGGGTGTTGTTGAAATTGTTAACATCATCTCTTATATTGTAAGTTGCAGCCATCAAAGGTCCATGACATAGGAGTGTCTAGCAGCAATTTGGGGCTTTTAGAAGCTCCATGTTTACTTGTATGATTCTCAGACATTGTTGGAAGGTAATCATGTTGTAGTCACTTCATTGTTAAAATGGAAGAACTTAATTAATTATACTATGTAGTGGGCCTTAAAGCTTTAGATTTATGACTTCATCGGCCATGGAGTTTCATGGTTCTCTCTCTTCTTTTGTTCCTAAAAAGTTAGTTGTTTCAGCATTAGTGGATTTTTTGAACAAATTTTTTTTATCATCAGCAGTTATTGTGCTTAACATTCAATGTTCACGAGATTCATGAAGTTCAAAAGGTTAAGTTGTGGATTTGAAGGCTTTGTGATGAGTTTAAAAATTCAATATCGCTTGTTGATGATTTGTTATTTATACATTTACATTTTCAATACTGCCTTCAGGATGACCTTTTTTATTTTATGAAGACTAGTCCAAATAATCGTTTATGATTGGTGATGCCTTCGGTCTTCATTCCATGCTTACCATGACTCTCATATTCTTAGTGGGCACATGGGACATTGTTGTGTGATTAAAAAATTGTATAGATATTTCTATTGGCTAGAATTGCGTGGAGATGTGATTTAATATGTGCATAATTGTGCGTGGTGCCAAGCTCACAATATGCCCCTTGTACGGTTAGAGTCAATTGTAGTTTCTTGTCCATTTAAGTTGGTGGTGTTTGATTTGATAGAGTCTTTTCCACAATCAACTACTAATAATGAGTACTTTATTATTGCTTCTGACTACTTGATTCGTTTTGTAAAAGTTTGTACTCTTGCTAGTGTGACTACTTCTGTTATTGGCAATAGTGTTTTAACATTATTGTCTAAAGCGGATTCTTTATGTCTTGAGGGATACACCACACTTTCACGAATGCTGATCATCCTCAACCAAATGATTTGATGGAATAGCTCATCAAGACTTTCAAGGAAACGATTGCAAAACACATAAATTTTTAACATTTGGATTGGGATGATTATTTACCATCTCTTCGATATATTTATATCATTGGAGTACATAGTTTTGTTAATACTTCAATATATAAGTTTTTATATGGTCATGACCCGGTGTTACCAACAGAGTTGAGTCTACCTTTGGCATTGTTATCTTGAGATCAGTATTTAACGAGCATTCTTCCATTGGTCCAAGCAGAGTTTACAAAATACTTAGGCTGCATACAAGTGGGACAATAGCAACAATACAACTCTCATCATAGTCCACATGCAAAATACAAAGTGGATGAGCTAGTGTTGGTTCGTTCTCTCAAGCTTACAATACATGGTCTAATCAACAGTCTCCTTGTTCATTGGAAGGGATTATATCGAGTGTTACAGCAGGTAGGGACGCAAGTTTATGAGGTTCGACAAGACATTCAACATGATCCTTTCAAGACTACACATGTGTAATGCTTGAAACATTTTGTGTAACATGGTCAAAAATAAGTTATGTTACCTACAGATTTACTAATGGCTCCTCCTAATATTCTTTCAGATCTAGGCCCATTTACTAGAGAACCCTAACAATCTTTCATCTTTATGAGAGCAAAGATAATTACAATGTCATATACCATTATTAACATAATGAAATTTTGATATATGAACCACTTGCTCATGTACGATTTTGAGTTAATACACTATGCACGTTTTTGTATTCCGAACTTTCACAATTCTATTAAACTAATTCAGATTTTATTTTGATATTAAACTTATATATGTATTGTGTGCGAGTGTATTTATTTAAAATTGCGTCGTGTGAGATCAAATGCTTTAATTTTCTAATATTGTGTTACATTCCAGGTAAACCACACTATTTATCCCATAAATTAATAATTAAATAGTAAAAAATGTCAAGGATATTTCTTTGATCGTATTAACAAGTTAATTGGATAACCATTCAGTGGACTACTAATTGAAAGTTTAAGTTGATGTGCAATAGTTAAGGATTTTTTTCTTAATTATTTGTTCAAACCTATAGAGTTTAAAATAGCATATATACTATTTATCAAATTATAATTCATGTATATAAATAAAATTATATAGTATTTCACGCTATAATATGAATATACATATGTGTGTTTTAAATACACATATGTATAAATATATAAATAATAATTTAATTTTAATATATGATATGTATAAATCTATTTATAAATTTAATGTGAAACATGAAGATTATTATTAGCCATTTAGTAAAATATATTAGAATATATTAACATATACTACCCTAACCAGTCTAAATTTAACCTAATGATTAGTGTATTTATCTATAATACTTTATGTTTATAAGGATTTAGTCATAATATGAACTTTATATATGTATGGTATGCACCACACATGCTTTGGAATTGTTTCTCCAACTAATTAGCTGTATACATGATTTGCCTTGTCCTACAGATAAGCAAGACCCAACAAGACATGGGGTCATGGGACAGGTTTCTACATGATGCATCTTGTCCCTCTAGTGGGTGACACAAATACGATTCCTCACGCACACGCTATGTGTGCATGTGTGTATACACCGGTGTTTACTTCATATGATAAGCTAGTTATCAACCTCCAAAGCAACTTCAAAGCTTCTTCCTAACCTCTGCACATGTCCGTCCCATGTGATCACTTACACTGTTTATGACTCGGTCTTAATGTCTGTTAAAAATGTTACTAAACTATTACCATTAATTCGGCTTGGTCACACAACAGCCTTCATCCTTAGTTTAATATACATCTTGACATCAATTATATATTAATTAATTATACAAATTCAACATACATCAGTTTGATATTCGCTTCTATAGAGTGGACTCACTGTACCTAGCTGTAGGTGAACAGTTTGAATTTTGGCGGGATACAGAGTTTAAAATCTAAGCCACGTGCAATTTCAACCACATTACCAAAAATGTCAATGATGATGTTAACCTAGAACGTTCATCGAATATTCATGGAATATGTCAATGTTTAAATTAACCAAAAGCTAAAAAGTGCAAAGTTAACTGCTTTAATTGGCTAAGCGTCTATATAGATAACAAATATATATAATTTGCACGTAAACACAGCGAGGCATCAACGATCATGGAAGATCTGAAATGCACACTAAAGCGATATAGAATAATTTAAAAATTAAAAATTGAATAAAAATAATATATACAATATATAATCAAGAGAGATATGAAAAATGTCCCATTTTAGTGGTAAACAAACGTGGGAGACGTACGACCGTTTCCAATTCATATAGGAAAGCTTTATAGAGACGTCATCCGATTGATGACGTCACCAGATGTATGATTACAATTACGAAACGGTAAAGTGTATAGGAATATTCCCAACATTATATGGAATGATATTGTTTCCCGTAGATTCAGTAACTGGCGAGAATATTTACACTATATATATTATAATTAATTAATATTTCTTACCTATTTACCACTACTTCCAGGAATATTACCATCGAATATAAATCACCACTCCAACCTCTAGAAGCTGCGCGCGTGGGTTAGTGGCCACATTTATTCCGACGGGCCCACGTGGACGTGACGTGTCGTGTCTTTCCACGTATGTAACCACGTCGGCAAAATGTACTGGGAATATTCCACTCCCGTTCAAAGAGCTCCTGCTTCTTATTCATCCTCTTTCTCTGTTTGCGGCTATGGCAGGCGGGCAATCATACGGTTTGAATTCAAAATAATGGGAATGAATTTAATGTTCTCCTTGAAAGATCGCGGAACTTGCAAATTCCCCAATTTGAGAGACTCTTGCTGGTCAACAAGTAGCATTTTCCCATGCATTGTTGCTATCAGGAATCACGTCTCTTACCGCGAATCACAGAGGTGGAACGTCTCACTCGAGTGGGATTGCACCGCAGTTTTCCCTCGTAGCGGTCCAGCGTAGAGTAGTCTAGTACAGTATATAGATACTTCTCTGCAAGGGTCGTTTTCCTTCCTTTCCGCTTTCTGGATAATGCAGGGCTTTTAGAACTATATATATGCTAGCAAGGATCTACAGGTGATCGGACAGGGCGGTAGATTAGAATCTCGAACTGGATTATGCGGCAGGTTGCAACACAGAATGCTCCGTGGTGGTAGGATTCAAGATGGTGTGGGTAATCCTGCTCCTCGGTATGTTCTCAGTTGTTTCTCTATGCGAGGCTTCAGGTGACGATGCAACCGTATTGTTGGAGTTGAGGAGTCACTGGATCACCCCATCAAACACACTTGCATCGTGGGTTGGGTACAGTTCCAACAAATGCCATTGGGAAGGCGTGACCTGCTCCGACAATCGCGTGTCGGAGCTCAGTCTACGGGGGTTCAACATCTCTGGAACACTGTCTGGTTCGATTGGAAATTTAACCAGGCTGCGCAGGCTCGACGTTTCCAAGAACACGTTGACGGGTAGCATCCCTATGGAGCTCTCCAGGTGCAGGGAGCTCGAGGTTCTGGATCTGAGCAGCAACAGCTTCTCCGGTCCGATTCCGGCGGAGCTCGGCTCGCTCTCTTCTCTCCACAGCCTCTTCTTGTACAACAACTTCCTCACGGGGGGAATCCCGTACACAATCGGTGGTCTCTCCTCCCTCCAGCAGCTCGTGATATACACCAACAATCTCAGCGGCCCCATCCCGGCCAGCATCGGGCAGCTCAGTAGACTAGAGATCCTCAGAGCGGGGCAGAACACGTTCTCCGGACAGATCCCTCCGGAGATCAGCAACTGCACCAGCATGACCTTCCTCGGTCTAGCTCAGAACGCCATCTCAGGGAGCATCCCTCCCCATGTTGGATCCATGTTTAACCTCACTAGCCTTGTCCTCTGGCAGAACTCGCTCACCGGAGCGATTCCTCCCCAGCTGGGCCAGCTTAGCAACTTGCAAATGCTGGCTCTTTACAAGTACGTATATTTTACGGTTATATATGTATGTACATTTTACTTGTTGGTGGTGTCAGTGCTCCACTACTTATATACATATAGAAAACGTGCTATGGGTGCATTACATGTATATGATTATTAATATAGGAACCAACTTGTCGGAGCAGTACCAGCAACACTAGGAAGGCTGACAAAACTGCAGTATCTCTACATATATAGTAACTCGTTAACAGGTAGCATCCCACCGGAGCTTGGCAACTGCAGTGGAGCTATAGAGATAGACATATCCGAGAACCAGCTCACCGGTTCCATCCCGGGGGAGCTCGCAAAGATCGACACCCTCCAGCTGCTGCACCTGTTCGAGAATAGCCTCACCGGACGTGTACCGGCGGAGTTTGGACAGTTCAAAAACCTCGAGATACTCGACTTGTCGATGAACATGCTCAGTGGGGAGATTCCTACTGTTGTTCAGAACATCCAAACGCTGAAGCGGTTCCATCTCTTTGAGAATAACATCACAGGTACGATCCCGCCGCTCATAGGACGGAACAGCCCGCTTGCCATCTTGGACTTGTCCGAGAACAACCTCAGAAGGTGGCATACCCAAGTATGTCTGCTGGAACGCAACGCTTATCTGGTTGAACCTCTACTCTAACTCTCTCACCGGCAAGATCCCCCTCGCTGTCAGACGGTGTAGGTCGTTGGTACAGCTCCGGCTCGGAAACAACCGGCTCCAGGGCACCATACCGGCAGAGTTTAGTACCTTCACCAACCTCACTTCCCTCGAGCTCTACGGTAACCTCTTTACCGGAGAGATTCCTCTTCCCAGTACCACTCTCTCCCGCCTGCTCCTTTCTGATAACCGCCTCTCCGGTAACTTACCGCCAAGGATTGGCCAGCTCTCACGCTTGGTTGTGCTCAACGTATCCAGGTATTCACTCTCTATGTGTGAGTGCGTGTGTGCACGTCAGTTATAAGTTTTGTGTGCTGCAGCAATGCGCTTTCTGGAGAGATACCGGGATCTCTCACAAACTGTACCAGTCTTCAGTTACTGGACTTGAGTAGTAACCTCTTCACAGGGAAGATACCGGCGAGCATTGGCTCTTTGATATCGCTGGACCGGTTAAGAATGTCCGATAACCGGCTGGATGGAACGATACCGTCTTCACTGGGTAGCAGTACCCGGTTGACCGAGCTACACTTAGGCGGCAACAAGCTGTCCGGTGATATACCAGAAGAGCTCGGTCAGCTGACGAGTCTTCAGATCATGCTCAACCTGAGCTACAACCAGCTGTCTGGTCCGATACCAGTCGGACTTGGGAACCTTATACTGCTCGAGTATCTGTACCTCTCCAATAACAGGCTGTCCGGGAGCATCCCCAACAGTTTCGTGAAACTCAGGAGCCTGATCGTGTTTAACGTGTCGGATAACCAGCTGACCGGTCCGATTCCGTCTGCTCCCGTTTTCACCAACATGGCAGTGAGCAACTTTGTGAAGAACAACGGCCTGTGTGGAGCTCCGTTACCCCGGTGCGGGCTGAACACGAGTTACACCTCACCAGTTCCGGCAGTGGAGACTGACAGGCAGCCGGGAGACCAGACGGTTTCCATCAAGCTTGTTGCCGGAATCGTATCCGGCATTCTTGGAGGCGCCGTTGTGATGATTCTAGCCGGTTCCTTGTGGTTCTTCTCCAGGAGATCGACACCTTTGAATCCAGTTGACGATCCCAGCAAGTGGTTTGGAGAAGATGAAAACGGTCTGTGTTTCCCCAAGCCGAGCTTGACATATGCAGATATCACTGCTGCCACACACAACTTCTCCGAGAGCTACGTGCTCGGCAGTGGCGCTTCAGGGATAGTGTACAAAGCTGTGATGCCGAATGGAGAGGTTGTGGCTGTCAAGCGGATCATGACACTCTCAGATGGAACACACCACTCTAGTTTTCTCAACAGCTTCAACACCGAGCTCTCCACTCTCGGACAGATCCGGCACTGCAACATTGTTAAGCTGGTCGGCTTCTGCAGGAACCAGTACTGCAACTTGTTGCTGTACGAGTACATGCCGAATGGCAGTCTTGGGGAGCTTCTCAGGAGGAAGTGTGTCCTCTGGACTGGAACAAGAGGTACAATATAGCAGTCGGAGCTGCCGAAGGGCTCGCTTACCTCCACCACGATTGCAAGCCGATGATCGTCCACAGAGATATCAAGTCGAACAACATACTCCTCGACGAGAACTTCGAGGCGCACGTCGGAGACTTTGGGCTGGCCAAGCTGCTGGATGCACCGGACGGGAGATCCACCACGGCTGTTGCAGGTTCCTATGGCTACATTGCTCCTGGTAAGCTTTCGTATATATCTGCATGTATTGTGAACGAACGGATTCTCTTCCTGCAGAGTTTGCATACACCATGAAGGTGACAGAGAAGTGCGATATATACAGCTTCGGAGTGGTGCTGCTCGAGCTTGTGACGGGACGCTATCCGATTCAGCCACTGGAACTGGGAGGAGATTTAGTGACATGGGTGAAGAGGCAGCAGCAGCAGATACCAAGAACAGAACTGTTTGACAAGAGGCTGGAGACTTCGGACAGCCTAGTCGTGGAGGAAATGGAGCACGTTCTCAAAGTTGCACTTGCCTGCACCAACCGGGAGCCTCAGTCTCGCCCTTCAATGCGGGACGTGGTGCGGATTCTCTCCATGAAAGACCGAGGATATTTCAGCTACGAGGAATCGGTTGCGTCTTCACAGCAGCTCTCCATTGCAGACGATGTGCCCCTCGTGGGAGAAGACAGGTAATGGCGAACAAGAACTGGAAATGTATGAAGACAGCAGCAGAGATTGTCAAGGAGTACGCTGCAGAGATAAGGAGATGTGGGTGTTTAGCAGATGGGAGGACAGTTCATTCGCGGATTGTTGCGAGCGGGCATATTGAGGTGACTTACCTGTGCAATCTGCTTGTGCATATGTATGGGAAGTGCAGGAGTGTCGATAATGCAAAGGCTGTGTTCGAGAGGATGGCGAACAGGAATGTTTATTCGTGGTCTCTCATGGTTGCTGCATATGCCCAGAACGGGCATATGCAGGAGGCAATTGGGAGTTTCAGGACGATGGACTTGGAAGGCTTCGAGCCGAATGAATGCTCGTTGTTATGTGTTTTCGGAGTGTGTTCGAAGACTGGAAGACTCAGAGAAGGCAGGGAGATTCACAAGAGTTTGTGTTCTCGTGGATTTGGAGTCTCTGTGGCTACTGCTGTTCTTGACATGTACACAAAGTGTGGAAGCGTGAGGGATGCTAGGAGGGTCTTTGACGATACACCGGTGCCCGACGTGGTTATGTCGACCGCTATGGTTATGGGATATGCCCGGCATGGGATGGTAAAGAGGCACTCGGCTTGTTCAGGAGGATGGATCAGGAAGGACTGGAGATTGATAAATATGTCTTTGGGGGTGTGTTAACCGCTTGTGCTGCCACAAAGAATCTGTCCGAGGGGAAAGCATTGCACGTGAGAGGTGTAGCTTGCGGACTCGAGTCGGATATCGTCTTTGCAACGGGTCTTTGCAACATGTATACCAAATGCGGGAGCTTGGAGGATGCCAGAAAGGTGTTCTCCACGATGGTTACGAGGGACTTGGTTTTGTGGAACTCGATGCTTGTCGCATATGCCCAAAGCGGGCACAACAGGGAGGTTTTAGAGCTTTACAAAGAGATGGTTTCAGCCGGTTCAGTTGCTCCGGATGCATGCACATATGTGGTTGTAACCGGTGCATGCTCCGAGGTGAGAAACGCGGAAGAGTTACGAAGAGTTCATGCTCGGGTTATTGCAGAGAGTCTGGACACGGACAATGTAGTAGTAACTGCACTGATAGATGGATACTCAAGATGTGGGATCCTCAGTGGTGCGGAAAGCGTGTTTTACAAGGCGCAACAGTCGGTTCCGGTTGTCTGGAATGCGATGATGACGGCATATGCTCAACACGGGCATAACTGGGAAGTACTCCGGCTTCTTCACAGGATGGACATGGAGGGGATAAAGGCGAGCGAGGCTACATTTGCAAGTATTTTGAGTGCCTGCAGTTTGCTGGGGAGTGTTAGACAAGGGGAGCAGGTACATACTCGGGTAGTAGCAGAGGGCTTTCTCGGCTTCGAGAGCGGTATTCTTGCGACAGCACTGGTTAACATGTACGCTAAGTTTGGGAGGTTAGATGAGGCTAGTGAGATTTTCGAGAATATGCACTGGAGGGACACTGTAGCGTGGAATGCGATGATTGGAGGCTATGCCCGACATGGAGACGGACATGCGCTGGAGCTCTTCTGGAGAATGAATCTGGAAAGTGGTTCCGTGGATGGTGCTACAATGAATATCGTCTTGCATGCCTGTGCGCACTCCGGTGAGATCTCGAGGTTGAGAGAGTGTTACTCATGGATGGGATATGACTTTGGGATAGTACCAACTCTTGAGCACTGTGCGTGCGTGGTCGACGGGTTAGGACGCGCTGGAAGGTTGGGAGAGGCAGAAGAGGTCGCTCGGCTTGTAGGTGGCGATTCCGCGGACACGGTGCTGTGGACTGCATTGTTGGGAGCTTGTAAGGTTCAGGGAGTGCACAGCAAGCTCAACAAGTTGCAAAGGAAGTTGTAGAGTGTGATGATGGAGCTTCAGCTTATGTATTGGTATCCAATGTTTTCACTGGCTCGTAGCCGTTCAACAGCACAGTTTTGTTCTCTCTCTCTCTCTCTCACACACACACACACGCACACGCACGCTGTTTGTATGTATTCGACTGCATAATTGTCATGCCGTGCCGCCTTTTGTTTGTTGTATATGTCTTTCTGTTGAAAGCTACTGTGGTATACATCATTGCAGTGTCTGTACATACTGTAAACATTGCGTATTGAGATTTTAGCTAGTGTACGACTTAGTTATTTTCTAATCGAGAATCCCTACCAGCCATTCAACGACAATACCCCTTTCCTTAACTCACGAGGAGTATCTACTGTCAATGGATACGTGTATTGCAAAAATAATATATTTCACGTAGAAAATACGACACGTGTAATATAGATTTTTTTCAGCCTTATAATTTTTAAGTCCGTTTGACATGTTCTGCTCTTATATGCTTGCTTCTCTTGCAGGAATTATGTACTTAAAGACTTAACACATCACCTGGTATGTGTGCGTGTGTGTGTGTAAAACATAGATATTGTGTTATTTGACAGGATTTCAAGAAAAAAGAAGATATGCAGAGCATCATATATCCAGAGAAGCGTTTGAATGAGGGTTGGATTACACTCTCAAGCATAGACAAGTTCATGCCGCCTATATATATCCCATCATATTTTATATACGACTGTGTTCCTGAAGACAGGTTCGAGGAGTTTGTACACACACTAGAGACATCTCTTGCTCGAGTACTCGTCCCGTACTATCCCTTCACTGGGAAGATCATATGGAACAATGCAAATAACTCGTGTGATGTGCATTTTGATAACAGTTCTGGAGTGGAGTTTAACATTGTGTACGTCGAGGAGGAGATCAGGAAAACCAAGTATTGTAAGCCTTGCTTGGAGCTCAGGTACCTTGCTCCGCAGATTATCGACACGGGAGATGGGTTGAATCCGGTTCCTACGTTCTCTGTCCAGGTACGTGTGCGTGTGTGTAATAATAATGATGATGAAGAATTGTATTGTTGTTTACTACGAACAAAGTTATCCACCAGACTTATTATAATACTAGATTTACAGGTTACCAAATTTAAATGCGGTGCAGTAGCACTGGGGTGCAGTTTCCATCATAAGCTTGTAGATGCATACGGTTTGACGATGTTCATGCAAGCTTGGTCACAAGTTGCAGGGGCAAACCACTCACAAGCAATCCAGTCCATGAGAGATCTGCAGTAACGTTCTTAAGGAACAAAGACAGTAATTCTCCTCCCCCAGTGGCGATCGTGGGGACCAAAGCCGGAAGCTTACCACAGTTAAACAACGGACGTACCCAAGCAGAAAGTGAAGAAGAGTTTGACGGGTGTTCGATACAGGGATTCATATTCAACAGGGAGCACCTGGCGAAGCTGAAATCGGAGGTTCCCGGCTCGACCTCGTTCGAGGTCGTCACGGCTTTGATGTTGAGGCAGGTGGCAAAGGCATCTGGTAAAGAACACCTTGTTAAGTTCGTTGTCATGGTGGACTTCAGGAAACACTTTGGAGTCACCGAGTTTACTGGCAACTTGGCACTTCCAAAGGCGATAGTAACACCGGTTAGCGAGTTTTGCGAGGAGTCATTGGCAACCTCGGTGAGTGTAATCCACGAGGCTATCAAAGGCGCTGGTGAGCAGTACTTCAATGCTTTCGTACAGTACGCAGGACAGGGGATGTCCAAACGGGAGCGAGAAAGCGATGGCAGTCTCTAGCTGTGCTAGACTGCCGTTCTATGACGTTCAATTCGGTGTCGGATGTCCGAGGTTTGCCGGGATAAGCCGCCTGTTCTACCCAAAGACGTTCCAGAGTTTATGCTGTTCTTGCCGTGTCCGAGCACGAATGGATTGGTTGTATTCCTGCAGCTACCCACACACATTCTTCAGGCTGTGGTGGATGATCCACAGTTTAGCTCTGTTACTAACAAGTTTAATCCCTTCTGTGATTGACCAGTTCATAAATTTGAATGTGGTAGAATATTCGTAAGCATTTAGGTCACAGACAACAAGTTCTTAATTATCAGAATGACCCTCTAGTTTGTATAATTATCAAACTGGCCCTGCCTTGAGTTTACATTTCACCATGTTAAAGTTAGAATTATATTGAATGCGGTGAATATTCGGAAGCATTTAGGTTACGACGTGGCATTAACGGTCGCGGCTATGGCGAGCTCAGAAATTGGCCATCGCTTCTCAAGTATGGAAATGCCAGTGTCATCCTCACGAAAGAAGCTGCTAGCCCAAAGAGGAAGGTACAGGTTTTGTATATTCTCTGTGTGTACATATATACATATGTATTAGTATTTCTTCCTTTCAGGGTTCTAAACAAACACCATCAGAGGCGAAGCCGCTTGCTACACAACAAACAGAAGACATTCTTGATGCAATTCTTCCACCAAGGCATTTAATTTCTTATTCCCCATTTGCAATTTTCATCCAGTAGTTCATAAGAATCTACCCTTTAGATCATCAGGCAATGGGTTGAAGACGGACAACAATGGATACAGAGGGTTTCCAGTACACCTGCCACCCGGCTGGACGTTATCAATCTCCAGGTGTGTGTTTGCGGGTGTGTGTGTGTGTGTGGGGTTGTGTTTTATTTTCTTTCACAGGAAAAATTGGACCAAGAGTTGCAACGTAGACAAGCACGGGAAACTGGGATCTGCCCAATAAGGGAAGAGCTCTATGCTCAGGTACTAATGCATATGTTAATTATAATGTATATATTGATTATTGTTTTACAGTGCTTTGATGAGTTGATCCGGCAAGTAACTGTCAACTGTGCGGAGCGAGGACTACTCTTGCTCCGGATTCGTGATGAACTAAGAATGGTATAACTTATATATCTGTGTGTGTATGTCATATACATACATATGCACGCAGATGTGCGTGTGTGCTTGCGCGCTATCATTATATTTCAGACAATTGCTGCGTACCAAACGCTCTATGAGAGCAGTGTTGCATTTGGTTTGAGAAAGTCATTGCAAGCTGAATGTGGAAAAGCTGACATGGAGAATCGCATCCAGCAAGTATGTTTCTTCTCTCTCTCTCTCTCTCTCTCTCTCTCTCTCTCTCTCTCTATATATATATATATATATATATATGTGTATGTGTGTGTGTGTGTGTGTGCGCGTGCGTGTGTGTGTGTGCGTGTAAGTTAACATATTTATTGTATTTCCTATAGCTTGAAGGTGAGCTGAAGGAACTCGATCGTCAAGTTGCCGAATGGAAGGTAAGGGGGCAATTCTCATTTAGTATTTACGTTTAATTTACTGGTTTATGTGTCACACCCACACACACACGCACGTACAAGAGTGTGTATTAATATTGTTATGCAGAACAAGTGTGAAATGACTGAGAAACAAAATGCTGAAAAGAAGGCATACGATGACAAGAAGCATGCGGAGGAAGTAGCATATTACACTCGCTCTAACAAGCAACTCAAGGCTCAGCTTGAGGCCTTCTTGGCGCCAGCCAAGAAATAATGTAATGAAAATGCAACAGCTTTCTGGTAAATATATCGTATTTTTTAGGCTTTATACTAGAATCGTTTGCGTAAGTCCGTCTATCTATCTATCTATAGATAGATAGATAGATAAACAGATAGACAGATAGATATAGATATATTGAGAGAGAGAGAGAGAGAGAGATGTGGCTTGATTATATTTCGCTACTAATATAGAAGTTTGAACCATTCAGGAGAATACATTCTTGATGTATAGCAGATGTATTCTTGTCATATAAATACACACGCACACGCACTGTTCACTCGAGTAGGCTTTACTCGAGAGAGAGAGTATACATTGTTAGAAGATGCACACATTTGCTCTTGATACGTGGATTGATATTTCTCTTTACACAAGGAAAGTGTAGAAACACTCAAAAACTTTCATAACTCATACAACGACTGCAACTAAGGGACTGGGAAAGATTTGCCTCGACACATGCACCTGTATGCTGATGGGCAGGCTTCAGAATCGCGCGATTCTAAGCACATGAAGCTGATTGTCACCCTTAAACACGGCTTGCAAGCTCCGCATGCATGTGAGCAATCTGGAAGTGCTGATCCTGCCATCATTGACAATTCCTTCGATCTGTTCTTGCTTGTACTGCTTGGCTTCACCTCCATCTGCCATCATAAGTATATATATATGTACACATATGTGTGCTTTCGTGCGTGTGTGTGTGTAAGAGACTGCAGTATACCTGAGTTGTGTTATTAGTCCTCACAGAGACTGAAATCTCTGGTGTTTGTGCCACTGCAGGTAGAAACAAGTGTTAGAATCTCTCTCTCTAACACAGACACACACACACACACACGCATACAGACACAACAGAACTTACAAGGCCGGGATGATGAGAAGCCTGTGAAGAGAGCAATGTAGATGATGAACATGAGAACACAATAGTGAGCCAAACTAGTAACCATGTTGTTAATACTTCCTATTCCTAACTTTGAGAAAATTTTATAAAAAAAACCAATTAAAATTTTATGTGAAACTTTTGAGAACTTTTACAATAGGAATCTGTGTTTGTTGAGTGTTTATTTATATACAAAGGATTTCACAGAAGAAAGCATCCCCTCATAACTATGTTTCCCAATGTTCGTGAGAGCAATTACTGTATATAGAAAGCACAAGCCTCACGGTAGCCTAACTAATGTGTTTACATACTGTGTGTGTGCGTGCGTGCGTGTGTATGTGTGTGTGTGTGTGTGTGTGTGTGTTGTGAATCTAAGTGATGTTGATTGTTGCCAAGTTGATCTACTCAATATATCAAAGCATCACGGTCCACACCGCTTCCTTTATTTATTAAATAAATAAAAGTAAAAGCAACCATAATAATCTCATGAACCATCAATATTTTAATAAAACAAACATTTATTTAAGTTATGAAATTCACATGCTTTTTGAGTGAAAACATAATATATAAATGTGTTTAAAATCTTGGGAAGCCGAGGTCGAGGGGTCGATACTTTTTAGCAATGGAATTAAACTCGGCATCTTCAAGCACGTGTTGAAGAATATCCTTCTCGAGTTGCAGGTAAGCAACAAAGCCCTCCTTGTTCACGTTTGGTAGGAACAAAAGAAACTCCGGAACTAACCTCGGTACAGGTGGATTAATTCCAGCAAAGCACGGTGTACCGTAGCCGAAATCCACGTCATACAGCGGTACTCTTGCACAGCTTGACACTGCCATTGCACGCTCTTTACTTGGTGGTCCTGCACACATACATACACATGTGTGTGTGTGTGTGTGAGAGAGAGAGAGAGACCTCTTCCAGCGTACTGTACAAATGCTCGAAAGTAGGCTTCGTCGGCTCCCTTGATAGCGGCATGAATCGGCTCGACAGAGTCGGACAGAGGTCCGGCAACGAACTTGTGCCTCGGGGCGATCACGGCCTTAGGAAGTGCAAAGTTGCCGACAAACTCCGAGGCGGAGAACTTGCTCCGGAAGTCGACCATGAGGACGAACTTGGCAGTGTCGTGTTCGCTTTCCTGTTCCGGATGGACACGTGCATACGCCTTGTGGACGTGGCGTAGCACAAACGCTGTAGTTGCCTCAAAGGACGTCGAGCCAGGAGACATGGATTTGAGTTTGCTGAGCGCCTCGGATTCGAACACCAGTCCTTCCAACACACATCCTGCGAAGTCCTCTTCAACAGTTGGCATAGGCACGTATGCCTTATTAACTGTCGACTCTACCACGCTGTGGGATGGTTTAACTGCAGAGTAGCACGTAAACTCTCTCTCTCTCTCTCTCTAACACACACGCACGCACACACACGCACCAGTGTGTGCTGCTTTGCTTCCGACTATGGCTGGTGGTGGAGGCTCTTTGGAACCTGTGATCGTTTCTGGAACGAATCTGGATCTGTCATGTACGGGGTGTACTGAAAGTGGATTGTCTTGTGTAAGTTGCGACCACGCTTGCATGAACAGAGAGACTGCATATGCATCCCCACATTGGTGGTGGAAGCTGCATCCCAGTGCCACTGCTCCACATTTGAACCTTGTCACCTGTACACATACACATACACATACAGGACACATACGCGTACACATACCTGGACAGACAAAGTTGGGAGTGAATCAGTGTCTTCCTTAGGAACAGCATCAATACGGGGAGCAAGTAATCTGAGCTCAAGAGAGGGTTTAGCAAACTTGGTGTGCTTAATCTCCTGATTAGAGTAAACAACGCTAAACTCAACTCCACTGTTGTCACAGTGCATCTCCCAAGACTCTGTAGCCGGGTTCTTCTTTAGCTTCCCGGCATACGGATGGTAATACTCAAGCACTTGCTTGAGGGACTTCTGCAGGCTCTCCACGAACTCCTCGAAGCTTTCGCGTGGGATACTGTCGTATATGAAGTATACGGGTATGTATATTGGGAGTATAAACTTGTCCAGGACGGATAATGGTATCCATGTCTCTTCCACAGGCTTATCTAGTTTCACAATAGAGCATGTTGGTACGTCTTCGGCTAACTGTACGCTCTGGGAAGCAATGCTTCTCTGAAGGACATCTCGACAGTTAGAACACACACAGAACATTGTACACACCCGGTCTTACTTTAGTTGGTTCCTTAGCAACTTGGTGAGCACTGGTAGGCCTCAGCGAGGGAGAAGATACACTGTGTGAGAGTATGAGATTCAAACGATAAGTAGCCACACAGAGCGATCTGTTAGCCATTCTAGACACGATGCTTCGAAACAACACACTAATTGCCATACCAACTGTGATGCACATACATACAAGAAGAAGAAGAAGCTTCTCACCTCTGGTCCCCCTCGCTGGTCCCCTCTCTGGCATCTCCATCACTGGTTACGAGTACTGGTACCACTGGCTACTACTAAATCAACTAAACACTGCAAATCTGGAGCTTATAGATGGTAAGCAATGTTATAAGTAGAGAATCATCAGTCATACACCTACCTGCAGCGATTTATTAAGTTATATTTATGTATTGAGAGTTGAACAAGTATGTAGCAGAGTATAATTTACTGTACTGTACTATAGAATCAAACCAAGCAGAGACACATGCTTCCTACCTTTCTCAGTACACAAGTCCTTCTTGATTCGCCATAGCTCCCTGGTGAAGAAGAAGCACAAAAGAGATGAGCCAGTCAATGCATCACTAATCTCGTGAGTTAATGTAATTATCAGGTGTTAATCACGATAGGTGTACTGTCAAGCTCGTGAATGCTGTGTATCCTGACAGCATTTGTGATCCGTTTTCAAACGGGTTTAAATTTTTCTTGTCGAGTATTTCTCTCAAATATTATATATTTACATATATCATCTCTATTTTGTCTCTTTCATGAATGTGAAAATTCGGACTTTTGATAGTTTCGAATATTCCGGGGTACATTACTCCATAAGATTCTTCCAGTATGTACGTGTATGCCTTATATGCGCGTAAATATATGCCTTCTTCCAGTATGTACGCGTACAAAATAAATATTTAAAGGAGCCCCGGCGGGTTTCGAGCCCGCGACTTTTGCATGAAAGGCAAATGTGATTACCACTACACTACGGGGCCTCTCATTAAACTTTCGTATAAACTAATAAGTATTATACCGGATAATATAATGTCTTTAGGTACATATGGTATATACCATGCTAAGCATCGTTTACAGAGATTCTGTAAATAAATTAAAACGATTCATATTTAATACAATATGATATGCAAAATTTCAAGTATTTATATAGATTTATATATTAAGTTTTAAAGGTTAAAAAAAAAATTCCTTTTAGGTTATGCTATAAAACCTTAAAGTTTTATTAGGGTTTATAATTACAGTGGACTGATTTTAGGGCGAGTAGATCGATCTCCCAGGATGAGCGAGAGCAGCCAGGAGGGTTCCGCCCTCCTCCTCCATTCAATCCCTATCAAAAGGGCGCAGTCGGAGCAGGATCACGGTATCCGCGGCCACTCGTCCCTTCGGCTTCAGGATTTGCAAATCCAGGTTTAAATCCACCCCCGCCCCCGGCATCAGGTTTTCCTATGCAAGATCCTGGCTTTGGAGCTCAAAATTCCTTGAATCCGCCTCCTCCAGCATCAGGAACAGGTTTTGCTGCACAAAATCCAGGTTTTTTTGCACCAGGAACAGGTTTTCCTATGCAAAATCCACCAGGAACGAATCCGCCAGGGCCAGGCATGTATCCACCCGTGCCGAGAACCGGAACAGGAAATCTTATGCATCCGTCCTCGCCAGGAGCTGTGACAGGATTTTCTATACAGAATCCATTGAATGCGCCAGGAGCAGCGACGCCCGGAACAGTGACGGGACAGATCTTCCTGTCGCCTTCTTCCATCATCAGTTCTTCTGGAGGTCAGGTGATGAGACCTGCTCCGTATCAATCTCCTCCGCCTCCTATATTCGGAGCTCCTCCTGTTCGTCCGCCCCCGTCTCCTCAACAGCAGGCTCAACCGGGTGTCACGATCCCTCAACCGGGCATCCCTGCACCTCTGCAGGCTCAACCGGGATATACAGTTCCTCAGCCGAGTACGTGGATTGTGTGTGTGTGTGTGTGACCTATCTGATAAATGTCGACCTTGCATTATCATTTAATAAGCTCAATAGAAGTTGCCAAGTGCATTTAAGATGCAGATACTTTATACGCATTAATATAGATACGCACACGAGTATTACTTAACAACTTCAGAGCATCTGTATGGGTTCATGTACTTGCAAAGATGTAGAGCTGTGTATTGAGAATGCATGAAAATTGCTAGTTCGAATGTTATGGACACTTACTTTTCAAACTACAGCATTACAGCAGGCTCAACCGGGAATTCCAGCCCCTCCGCAGGCTCGGACGGGATATACAGTTCCTCAACCGGTCTATCCATGTATGTAGAGCATAACTTATATATTGCTAAAACATTCCGTGTGTGTGTGTTTAATACGGTGTTGCTACACAAGAAATACTTATTCTTCATGGACAGCTGTGCAACATGCTCAACAGGGTTATTCAATCCCTCCTCAGTCAGGCTTTCCAGTTACTGAGCAGCACCAGGTTCAATCGGGTTATCCACAACCAGGCTATGCTGCACAGGGATTCTATACTGGACCACCGCCTCTACCTGGCCAGGTGTGTATGCTTGTGCGCGTTCGTGTGTATATGTGGCATATGTGTAAACTTGTTTTGAACTTATATTATGTGCATATACATATATATTATGCCTCCCTATCGTGCTCAATATACGTTCCACTGGGATTATCTAAGCTTCCTCCATCTATATTGCCATAGATGGTTTATTAGAGATATATGTAGAGTAAGGATGTAAGTATGTTTTACAAATCACTTCTGTTTAATGCATGTGCCATGTATATTTGTATGTGTGTGTATCTGCCACATAGCCAGGAACGTATTCATCATCAGAACTCCCGCAGTACATCCGTCTATGCATTTTCTAATATTGAAATGTTTATGTAGGAGCTGGTTGAAGATTTCGAATCACTGTCCATCAGTAGTGCTCCTGGGACTGTAGATATTCGGCTGGATTCACTTCCAAGACCTACAGAAGAACATAAGTTCGTTGACCCAATATGGACAAACTGCCACCCAAGGTGTGCATCTGTACATAATGCTACACACAGTACTCATACACGGGCTATATATATTTATACACTTCTATACTTTTTCAGGTACTTGGAATTCACCACCAATGCGATTCCCAATTCACACTCTCTTGCTGCTCGCTGGCATCTTCCACTTGGAGCTATTATACACCCCCTTGCCGAGCCTCCTCCAGGGGTATGCTTTATATATTTAACTAGCAATTACCTATTGTGTATCAACAACACAATTTATATAGGCTAGGTATATGACGTACATCATAACTCTTGGCATCTTTTGCAGGAAGAAGTGCCTGTTATAGATTTTGGTACATCTGGAATTGTAAGGTGTCGCAGGTGTAGAACTTACGTAAATCCTTATGTCCAGTTCGTTGACAATGGGAGGTTTTGGCGTTGTTTAATCTGTAATCTTCTCAATGAAGGTACGATTTCATTAGTTACACTTTTCATGATATATTTGCTTGCATTGTATAGTATTGTATTTCATATAACCACACATTCATTAATTTGGGACTTTATATGAATTTTTCACGTCTTTTTAATTAATTATTTAGTATTGTTTATGCAATATTTTTAAAACATTATTAGTATTTATTGAGCATTATTTAATATTTTCTTTTAAAATATGACACCGTGGAAAGTGTCAAATTAATGAATATGTGGTGTGCGAATGTCTGATATCTACTTTGTACCACGGACAAAGTTATAAGTTTACATCCATATCATTATTATGCATATTTTATTTCAGCTTATATTTGCCTCCTTGTTTGTTTTCTATGTCTGTAAGCAGTTCCTCATGATTACCTGCGTGACCCGGATGAAAAACGGCCAGAGCTTTCATGTGGGAGTGTCGATTTTGTTGCTCCTATGGAATATATGGTCCGCCCTCCAATGCCCCCCACGTACTTTTTCCTCATTGATGTATCCATATTCTCTGTCAGATCCGGCATGCTACAGGTATGTGTATACACAGGTTCGATTGTCTATAACGACGAGCATGGTCGTATTCTTATTTGCTGTGAATATTTATACTTTTTTCATGTACTGATAACCTGCTAGCATGTTCATACAAAGATTTGAATAGGATCACATATATTATGATCTGGATCTATGTGTATGCAATTCCATATACACATTTAATACCTGTGTGTGTGTGTGTGTGTGTTGAGAGACACATATAATACTTGTGATAATCCCAGGTGGCTGTGGACACCATTAAAGCTTGTCTCGACAAGCTTCCCGGATTTCCAAGGACACAAATCGGACTTCTAACATTCGACAGTGTTCTTCATTTTTACAGCCTCAAGGTAAAGTGACAATCTGAGAGAGAGATTAATAATATACATTAATTGTTTTGTAGTCTTCACTGACTCAACCTCAAATGGTGGTCATGGCTCAATTGGACGACCCTTTTCTACCAATGCCGGATGATCTGATTGTCAACCTATCGGAATCCCGAGCCGTTGTGGAGAGTCTTTTGGACAGTCTTCCTTCTGTCTTTGCAAACACTGACAATGTAGAGTCTGCTCTCGGTCCTGCCCTGCAAATCACTACACAGTTGATGGTCTGTTCATCTCTCTCTCTACACGCACACACTCACACAAGCACGCTCACAGTATTAGTCTTTCTACAGTTTTCTAGTTGTTAACCCGTAATGCAAACAGTTCTTCATATATATGTGTTGATATGGGTCATTTTGCAGGAGAAACTTGGAGGGAAACTGCTTATATTTCAAAGCACCTTACCCTCTCTTGGGGTTGGGCGTCTTAAGCCGAGAGAAGACCCCCGATTATACGGAACAGAAAAAGAGCACACTTTACGTATTTCAGATGACCAATTTTATAAACACATGGCTGCCGAGTGCTCCAAAATGCAGATCGGTGTTAATATTTACGCTTTTTCTGAGAAGTACATCGACGTAGCTTCTCTTGGTAAGGTTCTTCGTATGTCTCGATATATACGTCATACACGTAGTCTACACCATACATTACTTGTTGCATTCTTGCACAGGTATCAATTTTATATGTTAATACATAATACACACACCTATCTTATATATGGGGGTACAGATCTGATGTGACCTTTACACAAAATGTAGGTACTCTTGCCAAGTACACTGGTGGTCAGGTGTGTTATTATCCTGGTTTCGACGCAACAGTAGATGCAGAGAAACTAAGATACGACTTGGCAAGGGACCTTACGAGAGAAACTGCTTGGGAGGCTGTGATGCGCATTCGTTGTGGAAAAGGTGTGTATGCGCTACATGCATTTGTACACCCCGGGGGGGGCTATTACTCATTTCTGAGCTGTAATTTTATTGTTGTTGTTTATGCAGGAATCAGATATAGCAGTTTTAATGGACATTTCATGTTACGTAGCTCTGACTTACTAGCTCTTCCCGCCGTTGATTGCGACAAGGCCTTCTCTGTGCAGTTTAGTTTGGAGGAAACACTGCTTCAAACTGAATCTGTTTACTTTCAAGTTGCTCTCTTGTAAGTGTGTGTGTGTTACCACACATTTCTTGTTATATATATATAAAATTTATTTTGTACAGGTACACTTCTTCATCGGGTGAAAGACGTATCAGAGTACATACTGCTGCCTTGCCCGTTACTAAAGACCTTCGGGACATGTACAGAGTTGCTAACGTAAATGCCATAATGGGAGTTTGGACCAGACTCGGTATGTGTAGTATAAACATATGATGTTTTGAGAAAATATACTAGATGCATGTGCAATGCATATATAACCTAGATACTTATAACTAACATATACATGTGTATATTATGTTCTTTATATTTATGTGTGTTACATGTAGCCTTGGAGAAATCGTTGAGTGATAAACTTGAAGCGGCGAGGCTCTTTGTGCAAAATAAACTGGTGTTGGCACTTCGTGAATTCAAAAACATGCATGGTGTGAAACACAACACGCATGGACGCATGATATTTCCGCAGTCTCTTAAACTACTACCGCTCTACGTTCTCTGCTTGTTAAAGGTAATTTTATGATAGAATATATCCACTTGCAATTACCTTTATGAATATTTGTTTGCGTGTATTACAGAGCTGGGCCCTGCGTGGTGGGCCTGCGGATGCTAATGCTGACGAGCGTTCTGCTGCTGGGTATGAGATGATGACAATTCCTATACCCCGTCTCATGAAGCTTTTGTATCCTTCCCTTTTCCGCCTCGACACTTATCTCCGGGTACTCTCCTCTCTCTCCTCTGTCTCTCTCACACACACACACACATGCCTACCTATAAATCACAAGAACGACAATGTTAGTTACAGATATACATTATGTTGAATTATATACATTTATATATATAAATATATACACACTTCATGCTATATTATATATACTACCATGTAGTCACGTGTTTCCGTGGTTCATATATGGGTAAATGTTATTATATTTTTTTGAATCAGGAAACTAAAAGTGAAGAATTTAATGGCACAAAACAATGTCCTTTGACACTGGAGATGTTCGATCAACACGGCGCCTTCTTATTGTCTAATGCGGACCGGTTTGTGTTTTGGATTGGAAATAGCTTGGAACCAGTCTTTATTGCTAATTTATTTGGTTCTCAAGTTGCTGGTGCATACGACTTGAAAAAGGTACTTAATTTTAAATTTAAATATTCTGTATAATATAGACAAGTAAACGTTCTTTATAGTATGTCTATTATTAATATTGAGCTAAGTATATTGTGTATTACTCGTGTCTTTGTGTAGCTTAGGACGATAATACACATTATTATCCACACTAGTGCTAAATTTGAGTATCTTTTGTCAGGTTGTGGTTGAAGAGCAACCTAATGACATATCAAAGAGGTTTCATGTTTTACTGGATAAGTTAAGAAGGCAAAATCCAGCTTGTTACCAGCCGTGTATGTTGGTTAGGAGCGGGGATGCAGTGAGGGAGATGAAGCTTGTTATGCAGAATTTGGTTGAGGATCGAAACGCCGGGTTACCGGCATATGCTGAATGGATGGTCCAGATCTTCAGACAAACTCAACAGAAGATCTAAGAGGCAAGCTTTATATTTTTATTTTCCTAATAATATCTCAGATTTGTATATTCAAAGCACACCGTATATTAACAACATTGGCTATAGCTTTATTAAACTATGTTATAGGCCATTTAGTCATCCTTAATTGCCTTATATGCTTTCTCCAATGAAGTGGCATACATATTTATCATATTATATCTAAAATTATAATCTGTTTTATTTTGTTTTATACTCATTGTAGGATATATAGAATATTGTATATTCACCATTTTCCAGAAAATATTTTAACAAGATTATATATGTTTAATTGGTTGTGATTTTTGTTTTTTTTTTCAATCAGTTTCTATGTAAATGTAGTGTAGGTATAAACATATGTTATAATACCAGGACCTATATAATATACAAGTGTGAGAATACGAAAATATCATTAGTATATTCCGTATACTCACGTATACACATACATGGAAATATGTGTATGTTCCAGTGCAAACATACGTGCGTCTACATACACATATATGGACACACCTCTTGTTTAATCAAGATTAACTGTGTTAATTAATTTAATGATATTATATGCATTTTGACGATATAAATTAAAAGACATTTTGGGTTAATGTATATACATGCTTTGGAAATAAATAAATAAATAATGTATATAAATAAAAAATTTAAAAATATTTGTTTTTTCTTTGGTTTTTAATATTTATCAATTATTAAGTTTTAATTAATTAACCTTAGGTAGGATCTTTAAAAATTCGAATAAATATGTTTTCTTATTTTATGTAAAAAGAACTTGAAGAGTGGCTTTATATATATTATTATGTAAGTTTAAGTTATTTTTATTAAAAATTAGTTGAGAAACATGTACAAAGTAAATATAGTAATGTAATACCTCATGAGTATGTTGAGACCCTCTGTACAAAAGTCACAAAACTATAAAGAGTTTTACCCTAGCTAAAATATAGCATCATGATGATTATGCATAATATTATACATACATATTTTCTTGAGACATTACATGCACATGAAAATTATTAATTAAATAATACTTATACCTCTCTTTTAATTTTATAAACTTTAACCTAAATCTAGCTATTAATGTCTTATTATAATAAAATATGATTTAAGGCACAATCTTTAACAATAAAAATTATTAATCATCATATATAATTCTTTAAACATCAATAATAATTTTTGTTCATATATTTTATATAAATAAATAGATAGATTTTGGTGGCAGTGTAAATTACATATGAGGATCTCAGGAGTACCACTAATACCTAAGAGGATGTTTTTTTGATTAGGGATTTCATCATAATATCCAGATAACATCTTGAATACTAGTGGTTTAGATGTTGTGTTATCAATAAAGCTAAAGAAAAGATTTAGGATTCACAAAAGAAGATTGGTAGAGGGTCCTATATAGAACCCATGTATCAATTTGTGCAGGATGATGAGGAGGACAATTGACCTTTACAACGAAGATTGATACCACCAAAAGATGCATGATGAAAGGAGGCAGTGTTACAAACCAAACAACCATCAACAACCACTGGAACACCCATGGAATGTGAAGGCACAACACTACAACTGGAAGTACAAAGAGGACATGTACCAATAACCATGTCATTAAGGGAATCACAAGAAGAAGGTGGGCCATCAATAATACCACATGAAACTACAACCACTGTGTGTCACTCACCTATTGAGAGTACGTCTAGATGGGTGATACCAGAGGTAGTACGGAATACTACATGTGAGGAGCAATCTCAAGAAATGGGTGTGCCATCTAGGACATCTAGAGAGCAGATCAAGAATAATGCCCTAGATAAAGATCAAGAATAATGCCCTAGATAAAGAGGTAGTACGGAATACTACATGTGAGGAGCAATCTCAAGAAATGGGTATGCCATCTAGGACATCTAGAGAGCAGATCAAGAATAGTGCCCTAGATAAAGAGTTGGAGCAAGAACCCCATTACAAATAATAAGAGATGGGGCAACACGCAAGGGAGTGCCAAGAGTGAGATGTGTAAGGATCATGGGTCATTTCACAGGACTTGAACCCGAGACCTTTTGACTAACACACACATGTGTTAACCAACTGTGTCCGTATAATCCTGGATGTTAAATTATACCATCAACAGCAAGATGTATATTCATACGCATGTTCCAGACTAGTGTGGACCACACATTCCAGACCAATTGTGGATTACACATTCTAGACCAGTTGTGGACCATACAATCCTCAGGACCTCAAATATATAAACAGGGTTCCAGTTCCAGGTTTCCAGTTCCAGGTTTCTCAGAATCATTCAACACCAATCTTTGGCCTTGTGTTTCATTTTGTATTCATTTTTTTTCTTAAATACAATCTCCTCCTTTCAAGGTTCCACCTTTGTTCTAAAGGTTTCGCCCTTTGCACAAGATCGTGACAGTTTGAATGATTCTGAGGTAGTGACAAGCTTCTACTCCCGCTTGTCATCGATCCCATTTTCTTTCTTTCTCTCTTTTTAATTTTCTTTTCAATTTTTTTTTCTTTTCTTTTTTTTCTTTTCTGATTTTCTTCTCTTTTTCTTTTTGATTCTTTCTTCTTCGACTCATCATGTCTGAGCATGCTCTTCATGAGCAAGTTGCTGCTCTCCAGCAGTAGCTCAAACAACTACACCTGGAGAATGATCAGCTCTGACAGCATGCGAATTCTCCAGAGTTGAAGATCAGCATGCCCGAAAAGTTCAATGGTACCGATCGAAGTTCTGAGGTTTTCTCAATCAAGTTCATCTGCGGATCGTGATGTAACCGAGGCGCTACAGCATAGAACCCATTAAGGTTGGATTGATCGGGTCGCTGCTTTCTGGTTCTGCTCTTTCATAGTTCTCAGCATTGCTGGAGAACAATGATTTGATCCTTGGGAATTTTGACGAGTTTGTGGAACGGTTCACGGCGATGTTCAGTGACGTGGATCGTGAGAGTGCTGCCATCACCAAACTCCGTCAGCTTCACCAAGGGGTATGTCGGTAGCAGAGTACGCATCAAAGTTTCAACTTCTTGCTTGTGATGTCACATGGGGAGATTGTGCTCTCAAGGAGGTTTTCCGGTCGGGTTGCAGGACGAGGTCAAAGACATGTTGCTGAATTTTGCGGTTCTGGAAACCCTCACCAACATGATCGAGTTGGCAATTCGTTGTGACAACCAGTTGATCGAGCGGAAACAAGAATGTTGGCACCCTTCTTTCTTCTTGGTGCCGTCTTCTTCCATTTCTGCAGTCCCTATTCCCTCATCTGCTGACTCATCATCTTCCTCAGTAGAACCATCCCCGATGGAATTAGGGCGATCACGCCAAGGCAAGCTTTTGCCAACCGAACGTCAGAAGCGGATTCAGTATAAGCTTTGTTTGTACTGTGGGGACCCGTACCACAAGTTGGAGAATTGTCATCGACGTCTAAAAT
Organism: Selaginella tamariscina; assembly: GCA_003024785.1. Lineage (NCBI taxonomy): Eukaryota > Viridiplantae > Streptophyta > Lycopodiopsida > Selaginellales > Selaginellaceae > Selaginella > Selaginella tamariscina. Next base: position 327,833 of record PUQB01000051.1, read on the forward strand.
AAGCTCGTGAAGTGGCTCTTGCTGTGCTGCCGGGAAATGAGAAGATCCAGCCCGAATAGGAACCGTCCGGCTGGATTGCCATGGAACAACTCATGTTCCTCAAGGCTCTTCACTCATAACATCTTCCCTTCCTCATCTTGGGTCCATTCCATCCACGGAGATGTGCAAGCCGTTCCATGTTCCGGTGCAGCTGAAGACACCAGAAGTGGAGTTCTCTGGTAAAGCTTTGATGGATAGCGGAGCGAACGCAAATTTCATCGACAAGAATTTTGCTGTCAGGCACGGGATCCGTCTACATCCTTTGAAGACTCCTAGTTCTGTACGGGTCATTGATGGACGAGTGGAAAACAGCTTTTCGTACACGCTACGGACATTTCGAGTACGTAGTAATGCCGTTCGACTGACAAATGCACCTGCTGTGTTCCAGCACATGGCTAACGATATTTTCTGGGACTTCTTGGATTTGTTTGTCATCATGTACCTAGACGACATCCTGATATTTTCAAGACTCGAGAAGAACACGAACGGCATGTACGGTTAGTCTTGGAGAGGCTCGGAAGCACCACTGTTTGCCAAGTTGGAGAAGTGCTCTTTCAGTCAGCAGTCTGTCGAGTTCCTGGGGTACATCATTTCAGCTGAAGGTGTTCACATGGATCCTGCAAAAGTCCGGACTATATTGGAGTGGGAGAGACCATCAAATGTTCGTGATGTTCGATGTTTCCTCGGGTTTGCGAACTTCTATCGACGTTTCGTTCGGGATTTCTCCAAGATTGCATTGCCATTGACGAAGTTGACTGGCAAGGATGTTCCATTTGTCTGGTCCTCTGAGGCTGAGGAGGCGTTCGAGTTCCTAAAGAAGGCGTTCACCTCGGCACCTGTTCTTATCCATCCTGACCCTGCGAAGCCATATTTCGTGGAAGCTGATGCCTCTGACTTCGCCATTGGTGGAGTGTTGTCCCAGGAAGGTCCAGATCATCTTCTCCATCCCATTGCTTTCCATTCCCGCAAGTTCACTGCACCTGAGATCAACTACGATGTCTACAACAAGGAGCTGCTGGCGATCGTCGATGCCTTTGAGGAGTGGCACAGATTCCTTGAAGGTTCCCCGCATGTGGTTAAGGTGTATTGTGATCACAAGAACCTCCAGTACTGGGCAAAGCACGAGTTCTCAATCGACGTCAGGCGCGATGGGCACAGTCTTTGTCCCGGTTCCGATATGAGATTATTCATCGTCCGGTCGTCTAAATGGCAAAGCAGATGCCTTATCTCGTCGCAGTTACCTAGCTCCAGTACCAGGTGAAATCCGATTTGATCAACAAGAACAAGTCATTCTGAGCTCCGACCAGTTGTTGGTGAACGCGCTTTCCCGTTCTTCTGCTCCAGTTGACACTTCGTTTTTGGATCTAATCCGAGAAAATCTCCCTCAAGACGAGTTTGCTCGTGATGTCCTTGCACATGTTCGACGAGTTCAGCCATTGTCTTCAGGGTCACAACTACGAGATTATGCTGCTTTCCATCTTCATAATGGGTTGCTGTACCACCACATCCAAATCTATGTTCCGGACGGAGAACTGAGGTTGCGAGCTGTCCAACACTGCCATGACAACACAGCTGCAGGACATTTTGGCATTCGAAAGACGATCGAGCTGGTACAACGGGTGTTCTGGTGGCCTCGGCTTCGCGTGTATGTTGAGAGATTTGTGCGATCTTGTGACACGTGCCAGCGTACAAAGCTTCCTCGTCATCGACCGGTTGGACTACTACAGCCTCTTCCTATTGCTCACGGCCATGGTCATCCATCACCATGGATTTCCTCACGGATTTACCGCCTTCTAGAGGGTTTGATGCTGTCCTAGTCATTGTTGATCGGTTCTCTAAGATGGCGCACTTTGTTCCCTGCAACAAGACATGTTCGGGTCCTGATGCTGCAGATCTGGTGTACCGGGAGGTGTTCCGCCTTCATGGTCTTCCTGATGAACTTGTCACTGATCGAGGTCCCCAGTTCACTTCGGCATTCTGGCGGAGATTCCTAGATCGGCTACGTATCACCGGGAAGCTGTCTACTGCACATCATCCTGAAACAGATGGACAATCGGAGCGCACAATTCAGACTCTGGAACAATATCTCCGGTGTTTCATTTCTCATCTGCAAGATGATTGGGTCGATCTCCTTCCTGCTGCCGAGTTCGCGTACAACAACACGGCACACTCATCCATAGGTGTGTCGCCATTTTTCGCGTTCTCTGGTGTTCATCCTCGCTGGTCCTACAGCTTGCCCGTGGTTCCTGGCCTCACCACTGCTGCCGATGATCGTGTTGAGCATCTCCGACAGGTCCATGAGGAAGTGCACATCATCTTCAACGCGCTCGGGATTTGCAACAACAAGCTGCTAATCGTTCCCGTTCCTCTCCTCCAGCATTCACAATTGGTGACCAAGTGTGGCTCCTCCGGTCATTGGCCAACCACACGTCCCTGTGACAAGCTGGGTCACCAATTGTGGCTCCTCCGGCGTCATTGGCCAACCACACGTCCCTGTGACAAGCTGGACTATCAACGCTTGGGGCCATTTTGCATCAGAGAGGCATCATCGACAAACTCTCTGATGTGACGTTTCGTCTCGAGCTTCTGCCAACCATCTGAATCCATCCCGTGTTTCATGTTTCTTTGTTGGAGCCTTATCATGCTCCTTCTGAACCTGGCCGACTTCTTCCACCATCTCCTCCAGTTACAGTTGCTGGTGAACCTGAGTTCGAGGTTGCTGCAATTCTTGACTCCAAACTTATTCATGGTCAGCTTCACTATTTCGTCCCGTGTTCCATGTTTCTTTGTTGGAGCCTTATCATGCTCCTTTTAAACCTGGCCGACTTCTTCCACCACCTCCTCCAGTTACAGTTGCTGGTGAACCTGAGTTCAAGGTTGCTGCAATTCTTGACTCCAAACTTGTTCGTGGTCAGCTTCACTATTTCGTGGACTGGATCGGTTATCCACCTGGCTGCAATTCTTGACTCCAAACTTGTTCGTGGTCAGCTTCACTATTTCATGGACTGGATCGGTTATCCACCTGGCTGCTCATCTTGTTCATGCTCCTGATCTTGTTGCCGAGTTCCATCAACGATATCCTGCAAATGAGCATGCTCCTGATCTTGTTGCCGAGTTTCATCAACGATATCCTGCAAAACATAGACCAGTGACGCGCGGTGCTCATCATTGAAGGGGGAGATAGTGTAAAGATCATGGGTCATTTTTTGCCTTTCACAGGACTTGAACCCGAGACCTTTTGGCTAACACACACGTGTTAACCAACTGGTCCGTATGATCCTGGATGCTGAACTATACCATCAACAGCAAGATGTATATTCATACGCATGTTCCAGACCAGTTGTGGATCACACATTCCAGACCAGTTGTGGATCACACATTCCAGACCAATTGTGGACCATCCTCAGGACCTCAAATATATAAACAAGGTTCCAGTTCCAGGTTTCTCAGAATTATTCAACACCAGTCTTCGGCCTTGTATTTCATTTTGTATTCATTTTGTATACAATCTCCTCCTTTCAAGGTTCCACCTTTGTTCTAAAGGTTTCGCCCTTTGCACAAGATCGTGACAAGATGCATCCAAGAGCACAAAACAAGGTAGGGACCAAGCTGGGTCATCAAGATTGGGTACAGGAGAATCACCAATTTAGAAAATATTGAGCAAAAAATGTACGAGAGGCAAACTACTGCATCTTCAAAATGTGGTAGAAACATTGATTTGTCAAGGAGATGTGCAACATGCCAAAGAAAGCATAGCATGACAGGTTCTCACTAGTAAGACCAATTGAAGGTACTTACTGATATGGCCCAAGCACAGGCAGAGCAACTCTGGTCTCAAGGGGAGTAGATACCATATATCATCACCAAGCTAGAGAGTCCTATTCCAATGAGTACTACCACCAAAAAAACATCTAAGGAACTACAAAAGTTTTGCGAGGATAATCAAAAGTTGAAGGCCACTATCGCCTCCATTTGTGAGACTACGGTGGGGACCGTCCTAAGGTTGTATCAGGGTGATGCAACAGCTTTAGTTTGGGGATGTTAGAGTCGTATTTAGTCACATAGAAGTTCTAAGTTATGTTTCTTTCTTTGGAGTATAAAACAGGAAAAATACAAAAATAGTATATATGGTGAAAATACAAAAGTTAGATAAAAATATAGAATTACGAGCTAAAGCTGTAGTCCAAAGGAAGAGGCGGAATGCGCATCTAAAAATATTAGCAGAATATGGCTAGGGAAGCGGTTATCAAAACGGCAATGAGGAGGTTACGTAACTAACTAGATAAAACTCAAGAAAAGTTATGATAACTACAAGTACTAGATTGGAAGTACAAGATCTTAGGTATATTGATTATTGTACTATATGCCCTTGTTTGGACATAATATATACTCTCTTCTTACTTTTACTATGATTTACTGCCTTATTCTACATTTTCTTAGTATACTTCTCTCTCTTCCCTACTGCATCAAAATCTGTAGTACTATCTACTATACACCTTATCATCCTTACTTTCTTTCAACTTTTTTGAAGTCTGATTTTTATCATTTTCATATCATAATATTTTGTTCTACCCTTATTACGAGTTGACGGTGGCAACCACCTTTATGTTTAGAGACATACGAAATTTTAGCTTAACAATGCAACCTCGTTGACCTTATTAATGATTAAAAATGGTCCAAGGAGTTGATAATCAAGCTTCTAACTTTATTGAGTGGTTCATAAATTACATTAAAGGAACAAAACCCAGTCACCAACTTGGAAAATAGGAACAAATTGACAATGTCAGTTAATAACTACTTTGGGGAAGGCTTGGGCCTAGTAAAGGTCCTTATGAATAACTTAAAGGTGGTTGAGATAGTCTTTTTATGGAGGGTTCACTGGAACATCAACACGAGCATGCAACGATTAACAAGGATGCTGACCATGGACTACAAAGAATGGTGATGGGTAAAAGTTTGACCCAATTGTCTTGTTGATAATTGCTAAAACATTAAAGGTATTGCTCCAAGATCTGAATGATACATTCATATTGACCGTCGGTTTGTGGTTGATGCCCAATGACAACTTGCACTCAATGTTCAAAAACTATAGTAGTCACATTTAAAACTTGGCAGCAAATTGAGATTCATGATTAGTGACGATATCGTCTAACAAACCATGCCATCAAAAAAATTTCTTAAGCACTAGTTTAGTTCTCTCCTCACTTGTAATGGACTTTGTGCATAAGCCATTTTGGAGAATTGGTCCACCACAATCAAAGCACATCAAACACTTGAGATCAAGGAAGGTTAGTGATGGAATCCATGTAGATTGACTTTTAAGAACCAATTGGAATCAATAATAATTGAAGCAACCTGCATGGATGATGGTGAAGGGCCTTGGACCGACAACAACACAAGTGCAAATAAAGTTTGCTACATATATTTGAAGTTGTCCAATAATTTTGAGTAACCAACTCGAATGTCTTGTGGGTGTTAAAATGTCCAGCAATAGAACTATCATGGCAATCTTGTAACACTCAAAGACAATAGAGTTCATTTAAAACCTAAACAAGATTATTGTAGAGTAGTACACATATCCTAGAGCTTGAATCAATTGTAGTCACCAAGGTTGTATTGAGAACTAGAACTTGAAGCTCTATCATAAACAATATGGTTTAAAACATCCTAAGCAACTAGATCTAATGGCAATGTTGCACGAACTATGTCAAGAATGTTAAATTCTACTGGAGTTTACAACACCTCAGTAACCATCAACTTTAGTCAATCTGATCCTAAAAGAATCTACCATTGTTAATCAAACGCTAGGTCACTAGGGCAAAAAGCCAAATAGGATTGTTGGGATAGAGCATTTGCTTTACCTTACTATGAATTTGGTCAATATCTGATGATAAAGTTGAACCTGTTAAAAATTGCCAATGACTCAAACCTCATGCCAACTAGAAGTAGATGAGATTCTTGTAATTGTTATAAATTATTATCTATGTAGTGAACTTTCCAAGAAGTGCCTTCATTCTTCACATAAATCCACAATAAACAAAAGCTCCTTATCATGTACTTCATAATTAATATTATCAGATGGAGTTGATCATCTTTGCTGACCTGGGAGAGGATGCTACCAAGTGAAAGTCCAATCCATAAGTCTCGATGAAAAAAGGTTTGTCAAGATCCAAGTGAGTCAATATTTGAGTGCAAGTGAAGGCTTGCTTCAAGGCATTGAAGGTAACCTCTGCCTCTAGTGTCCACGCAAATGGATTGTCCTTTTGTGTCATAATTTTTATTAAAATATTAAAATTTTAAGAATGCTATTATTACATTATTTTGTTGATACTACCCTAACTTTAATTCCACATTAAAAAGTCTATCGTTCAAGTCAAAGTAACCATCACTTTCTCTATATGACTATCCAACCTTGAGATTTTGATTATTCTATAAAATAAGTTTTTTTAATGCCTTTGCTGTTTAGACTTTGTTTGTTGATTAAGTTAAAACAAATTAAAATTATATAATGTAACTTACAAAGTGTAAAATATTACCTCATATACTACACCACAATACAAGCATTTAAATATAGTTGTTGTTGTCTTCGGGTTCTTATTGATATAAAAGTATGTGAAATTATATGTGCAAGCTCTACCTTGGGGTCAATTTGCATAAATAAATAATGCTTTTATATGAAATATAAAAAAAAAAAAACACTTGAGAAATGGGTTGCCATTTAACTTATTGACCAAGTGCTTTTGACAATGTTTTTAATAATGCCATTCTTTTCAAACTCCACATATGAATAAGATTTTGATATTATATTTTAATTTTATTTACAAATTCTTAAAATGATTGTTTTAACTCCACTTCTACTTAAATAAAGTCATTTCTCTCTTCTTTACATGAGACATCTACATTAATTTCAACTTTCTTGTGTATTACCTTAAGATCAACATTATATATTTCGTCATCAAGATCCAATTCAAAATTGTTTTTAAAATATATATTTTTAAAGTCTCTATTATCCAAGGTTCATTTCACTATTCAAATTTTGTTGAAATCTTTATATACAAATTATAAGCATTTATACATTTATGCGTAGGTTTTCTTTAAGTGTGTGTACACACACATATATACAACCGCATCTTAGATTTATCTTTATGATGGTATTGACGTTTATGTGTGCACAAACATACATATATATTGACCTCAAAACACTTGTTTTATGCATTTTTTAAACATGATCTTAAGGCTCTCTCTATGTCTACATTTGCAGCTACATAATTGTAATCACCCAAAATAGCCTTGACTCACTTAGTTCCAACTTCAACCAAATGCACTAGATGTGACCTGAAAATTTTATTTTACCCTAATAATTGACTTTTCTAGCTTATTCATTGAACTAACAATATTTAATAAGTCTTGTCCATCATATGTTCTTTTATTTTGTACCATGCCTCCTACCCTTAAAGAAAATTGTTTCACATCAATTAGATCATGTAAATGCCAAAAGAACTATTAACTGAGAAAACTTAACTTAATTAATATACAACAAAATGACATAATATTCTATATAGAAAAGATTCTCTACTAGTAAAATTGATTCTCAAATTCATTTAATAATTCAAAGACGCCAAAATCTATTAGTAAATATATGTAATTATTTTATAATTAAATAAGAACACAATCTATACTAGTATACTTTAATAAATACTTATCTAAAAAAGAAACTCACAATTGCAGCTTCTACACATGAAAAGAGGTTCATGGTTAGAAACAAAAAACTCTCCACCTACTTTGCAACAATGGACAAGTATACCTATGTACCTAATGTTTAAACATAAGGTTTATATATTTATAGAAATGCGTGTTACCTAAGAAAAACTCATTCTCATTTGTTGCTTGTTCCCTAAGCTCCTTTAAACATGTTTTAATTTTCATTGTCTTCAACCAATGGGCAACTTAGTTATATGGATCTCTTCTTATAACATCATCTTTATATAAACCATGCCCTATGTCCGATTAATTAATTGGGTTAATAAGCTTATTACCATTATGATTATAATCTTGGTCATGGACACTTATTATGTAGCTATTGTTGATAACACAAAGCTAGGCCAATCAATAAGTGATCTTTCTTTACTTGTTTGATATATAGTGGTGTTGTCACGACCCGATACAGAATACAGGATTCCAATACATGACATGGGTTGCATGACTTTCCTACAAGATTCCGGATACAGGATATGGGTTGCAGGACTTTCCTACAGGATATTCCTACCAGGATTCCGGACACAGGATTCGGTTGCAGGATTTCCTACTATGCCACAGGATATGCCTAGAGGATAAGGACATGTGGACTCATCTTAGCCTCTGCATGCATGCAATCACTTTTGCATGCATGCAACCACTTTTAGCACTCATGCCTAGATTAGCTCTGAGCATAAAAGCTCCGACCTAATTGTTGTACAATTAGTTACTATCAACACCAGTCTTACTACGATCAATCTCGTGTCTTGTTTCTTGTCTTGTTTCCTGTCCTGTTCCTGTCTCGCTCCTGTTTCCTGTCCTACTCTTGGATCCTGTCCTGCTCCGGGATCCCGTCCTGTTTCTGTCTTGTTCCTGGATCTTGTCCTGCACTTTCCTGTCTTGCTCCCGGATCCTATCCTAATCATGTCTTGCTCCTAGATCCGTCCTGTTCCTATTTCTAGTTCCTGTCCTCTCGGTCCTGTTCCTGAGTCAAACCTTCTGTCTTTGGAATCCTGTTCTCTTCCTGGTTTCCTGGATCGTGGCTTGACAGTTTGATAGTAACTGCTTCATAGTTCTCCGTTTTCAGCTACCTTTTTCTTGATTCTTTTCCTTCATTTTCCTCCTTTTTCTTTCCTAGATCATGGCTGATTTTGAGCTTTCAACGCGAGCACCAAATGCTACTTCATGAGCTGGCCACTTTGCGCCAAGTGGTCACCGACCTGCAAGGTTCCACCACTGCGGCACATGCAGCTGCTGATGCATCCTCCAAGCTGCTGCGCAGGCTCTCTCCCAGGCATCGGTGGTTCCCTCTTCATCAAACTTTTTTCGGAGCCGAAGGTTAGCATGCCAGAGAAGTTCAGTGGTAATCGTGCCGATTTCCAAAGGTTTCCTGAATCAGATCCGGCTCTTGATCCGTATGCAACCACGGCGCTACTCGACTGATGCTCAAAAGGTGGGTCTTTTGGCATCCTTACTAAGTGGATCTCCACGGGCTTGGGTTGCCCCCTTGCTGGAGCGTGACGACCCATTGATGGAAGACTTTGAAGGTTTCGTGGCTACCTTTGAAGCCTGTTTTGGAGATCCTGATAAGTACCGTTCTGCATGCACGAAGTTACGGAAGCTCACTCAAGGATCCCGACCAGCTTCCGTCTATGCATCCGAATTTCAGCAACTTTGCACGAACATTCCATGGGACGAGACTGCATTGATCGAACACTTCCGTTTTGGGTTGAGGGATGACGTGAAGGACCTTCTCCTTACGTTACCGGATGCCCAAACATTAGCGGAGATCATGCAACAAGCTGTTCGTTGCGACAACCGTTTGTTCGAGCGTCGTCAGGAAAGATCCCGTCAGCAGTTCCTGCAAACCAATCCTGCAGCTGTGGTACATGTTCCTGCACCACCTTCTGGAGTAGTTCCTATGGAGGTTGAGAAATCCAAGCGTGGCTCTCTTTCCGCTGCTGAGAAGCAACGTCGTCGCAGTGAGAACCTGTGCTTGTATTGTGGTGGAGCAGGACACAAGGTGGCAGATTGTCCTATTAAAGCCAGGAACTTCAAGACGCGTGAAGTTGAAGCTGAAGTTCAGTCGGAAAACTCCAATGTCCACTTCGTCTAGGAGCCGCGAAGTTGGACGTAGGTGCAGGCTCCATTGGTGCTGCTCATACCATCCCATCACTTAAGTTTCCTGTACACATTCATCTTAATAATCGAGAGCTCATGGAGTTTGCCTTGTTAGACACTGGTGCAAATGCATGCTTCATGGATGACACGTTTGCAACTCAACATGGCATTTCGGTGGTGAAGTTGAAGCGTGCAGTTCCTGTAGAGGTGGCCGATGGGCGTCTAATTGCTTCTGGCGCAGTTACCCATGCTACCGAACCTCTCTCCTGCAGTATGGCACATTCAACTGTTCAATTTCCTTCAACTTGATCAAGACTCGGTCGACTCCCATCATTTTGGGCATGCCATGGTTCGTTGTTGCAAATCCGCAGATCGACTGGAGGTCTAGGACGCTCACGTTTTCCTCTCCAACAGCTAGGATCAATCCTGTACCTTCCTGTGTGCAGGATACATCCTTAGTATCTGAGGCAGTACAAGCTACAGGATTGACCGTGCCTGTTCCTGTACCAGTGTTGAAGACTCCTCCTCGACAGGATTCACCTCATATCAGTTCCTCAGCACATCCGCAGGCTCTCTCCACTCCTGTAAGTTTGCGGTGTCCTGTACAGGGTTCTTCCAATCCTGTATCAGTGTCGAAGGTTCCTCCTCAACAGGATCCACCTCCTGTTGATTCGTCAGCACATTCGCAGGCTTCTTCCACTCTTGCGCAACCACGGACTCCTGTACAGGATTCTTCCAATCCTGTACACTCATCAACACCCACACAGGTTTTTTCCAATCCTGCTTCTTTCTGTTACCCTGCTTCTGTTCCATCCCCCAAGATCCTTCCTCTTTTTCAGTCACAGCTCCCTCCTTCTCCTCTCCGAGTTCTTACCACTACCATGCATGAACTCGCCACTGATCCTGCTCCCTTCCACCTTTTTGCCTTTCAAGTAACTCCTACGTCCTCTTCTACCTTTCCTGTATCCGACTCCCTGTTTTTTTCTCCTTCTCCTTCTCCTTCTCTCTTCTCTCTCCTCCTTCTTCCCTACCATCCAAGTACCACGACTTTAAGGACGTTTTTGACAAGCACAAGGCTGCAGTTCTTCCTGTTCACAGGTCCTACGACTGTCCTATTGATCTTGCGGAAGGAAAGACTCCACCATTCGGACCGATTTATGCATTGTCACCCACAGAGTTGGAGGTTCTTCGTCAGTACATCGAGGACAACTTGGCATCCGGCTTCATTCGTCACTCAAAGTCCCCTGCAGGAGCGCCTATCTTCTTTGTCAAGAAGAAGGATGGGAGTTTACGTTTGGTTGTGGACTACAGGGGTTTGAATCAAGTCACCATTCGGAATCGGTACCCGTTGCCATTGATCCCGGAACTTCTCGATCGGCTGCGAGGAGCAAAGGTGTTCACGAAGATCGACTTACGAGGGCCTACAACCTTGTACGGATTCGTCCCGGCGATGAGTGGAAGACTGCCTTTCGTACAAGGTATGGACATTTTGAGTACACGGTAATGCCTTTCGGCCTTACCAATGCCCCAGCTGTGTTCCAACACATGGTGAACGACATTTTCCGTGACTTCTTGGACCAGTTTGTGGTGATCTACCTCGACGACATCTTGATTTTCTCCAAGGACCAGGCGGCACATGACAAGCATGTACGACTAGTTTTAGAGCGGCTTCGCGAGCATGGCCTGTACGCGAAGTTGGAGAAGTGTTTTTTCGATAGGGATTCGGTGGAGTTCTTGGGCTACATCGTCTCTCCTGCTGGCGTTTCCATGGACATGCACAAGGTGAAGACCATCGTGGAGTGGGAGAGGCCCAAGTCGGTACGAGATGTACAATGTTTCCTTGGCTTTGCAAACTTCTACAGGCGGTTCATACAGGACTTCTCCAAGCGTGTACTTCCACTCACAGAACTCACCAAGCGCACAGGACTTTTCTCTTGGTCCGACAAGGCGGAACACGCGTTCACAACACTCAAGGACGTTTTCACGACAGCTCCGATTTTAGCACATCCTGACCCTTCTCATCCTTTCTTCATTGAAGCAGATGCCTCGGATTTTGCAGTAGGATCCGTCCTATCGCAAGTTGGAGAGGACAAGTTGCTTCATCCTGTAGCTTTTCACTCTCGTAAGTTCCTGTCGGCGGAGATCAACTACGAGATTCATGACAAGGAACTCAAGGCCATTGTGGATTCGTTTGAGGAGTGGCGGCATTTCCTGGAAGGTGCTGCACATCCTGTACAAGTTCTTACGGATCACAAGAACCTGGAGTACTTTCAAACGGCTCGGGTCCTCAGTCGGCGACAGGCTAGGTGGGCAGAGTTCCTATCACGTTTTGACTTCGTCATCGTCTACAGGCCCGGCTTTCGGAATGGCAAGGCGGACGCATTGTCTAGGCGCTCTTACCTTGCACCAAGGGCGATCCTGCATTTGACTGTCAAAGGCAAGTGTTGTTGGGTCCTGATCGTTTCCGGCTTGCGGCACTGCAGGTTCATCAGGCTCCAGCAAATTCAACACTCCTACAGGACGTCCGTTCGCAGTTGGCTACAGACGACTTGGCAAAGAATGTGTTCTCACACATTCATCCTGACGTTGCAAGTTCCTCTTCCTCCAGTTCCCGTCCAGACTACAACCTGTTCACCATACAGGATGGACTCCTGTACCGGGAAGGTCTCCTGTACGTTCCTGTTGGTATTTCCAGGACTCGTGTGGTACAGGATTGTCATGATACCCCGGCTACAGGACATTTTGGTGTGGCCAAGACAGTGGAGTTGGTGACTCGCAACTATTGGTGGCCTGGGTTGCGAGGTTTTGTGGAGAGGTTTGTACGGAGTTGTGACACTTGTAGCAGGTCGAAGATGCCTCATCATGCACCCTCTGGTCTTCTTCGTCCTCTTCCTGTTCCGTCTGCTCCTTGGAGATCCATTTCTATGGATTTCCTCACAGATCTTTCCTTCTCGTGGATTTGATGCAGTTCTTGTGGTGGTTGACCGTTTCACCAAGCAGGCTCATTTCCTACCCTGCAACAAGACAGCTACAGGTCAGACAACTGCCGAGTTGGTGATCCGCGAGGTGTTCCGACATCATGGTCTTCCTGAGAGCATTGTTTCCGATCGAGGTCCACAATTCATGTCCAAGTTTTGGCGAGAGCTTCTTCGGAGTCTACAGGTCAAAGCGGATCTTTCTTCAGGATATCACCCACAAACCGATGGGCAGTCCGAACGCACAATTCAGACCTTAGAACAGTATCTTCGTTGCTTCATCAGTTACCAGCAGGACAACTGGTTGGACCTCCTTCCAATGGCGGAGTTTGCCTACAACAACTCCATCCACGCATCTACAGGACAGACACCTTTCTTTGCTCTTACAGGCCACCATCCACGTTTTGACTTTGCTCCTCCCGCTTCTCCTTCTTCCGCTCCTGCAGTACAGGATCGTCTTCAGCATCTTCGGCAGGTACAGGATGATCTCCAGGTTCATCTTCAACAGGCACAGGAACGATACAAGCATCATGCTGATGCTCACCGTCAGCCGGCACCTGCATACAAGATTGGTGATCTCGTGTGGCTTCTTCGTCGACACATTCGCACCAACAGGCCTTCTTCTAAGTTGGATTTTCAACGATTGGGCCCTTATAGGATCGTGGCGGAGGTAAATCCTGTAGCTTTCCGACTCGAGTTACCATCCACGGTGAAACTTCATCCTGTGTTTCACACCTCTTTGTTGGAGCCGTATCATCCTTCTTCTCTTCCCGGTCGTGTTTCTTCTCCTCCCCCTCCTGTGGTCATTGACACTGAACCTGAGTACGAAGTTGCAGCCATCCTTGACTCTCGTCTTCATCGTCACCAACTCCAATACTTGGTGGATTGGAAAGGGTACCTGCCTACTGATCGCACTTGGGAACCTGCATCCAACTTACTCCATGCTTCTTCCAAGGTTGCTGCCTTCCATCGGCATTATCCTGCTAAACCAGGTCCCAAGACTCGTGGAACTCGTCTTTAGGGAGGAGGTGCTGTCACGACCCGATACAGAATACAGGATTCCGGATACAGGACATGGGTTGCAGGACTTTCCTACAGGATTCCGGATACAGGATATGGGTTGCAGGACTTTCCTACAGGATATTCCTACCAGGATTCCGGACACAGGATTCGGTTGCAGGATATTCCTACAGGATATGCCACAGGATATGCCTAGAGGATAAGGGACATGTGGACTCATCTTAGCCTCTGCATGCATGCAATCACTTTTGCATGCATGCAACCACTTTTAGCACTCATGCCTAGATTAGCTCTTGGAGTTGTGAGCATAAAAGCTCCGACCTAATTGTTGTACAATCAGTTACTATCAACACCAGTCTTACTACGATCAATCTCGTCTTGTCTTGTTCTTGTTTGTTTCCTGTCCTGTTCCTGTCTCGCTCCTGTTTCCTGTCCTGCTCCGGATCCGTCCTGTTCCTGTCTTGTTCCTGGATCTGTCCTGCGCTTTCCTGTCTTGCTCCCGGATCCTATCCTGATCCTGTCTTGCTCCTAGATCCGTCCTGTTCCTATTTCCTAGTTCCTGTCCTGCTCTCGGTCCTATTCCTGAGTCAAGCCTTCCTGTCCTTGGAATCCTGTTCTCTTCCTGGTTCCTGGATCGTGGCTTGACAGGTGCAACATGATCTTTCTTCTTCAATCATCATTGTTAAAGCATGGCTAGTGACATGACTAATAACACTCTTGAATATGTTGCTTCCAAAGCTCCTTTACCACTTTCCATATTCTTCTACATTTGTAATTGTGAATCTATTACAACTTAGTTGTATATATAATGTAAGCTTTAGCAACTTGTTCAACAAAGGATTGAATATCATCACTCAACCATAATCTACAAGAATATGGTCTTGAAAATCTTGTAAAGCATTCTCATGACTTATTTGTCCATCTCTAATTCCAACCTCACAATTAGCCATGCATCTGTGATTTTTCTTCTCTCCATAAAACTAGATAAGTAATCACTTGTGGACATCCATCTAATAACCCTTTTTATTTGAGTCTCATCTTCATAAATTTTAATAGGCACTCTACCCACATCCTTGCCCATGTATGACCACTATTAAACTTAACACTTTGTTTGTTCCTCTGCTTTGTTGTGGATAAGGTTAATCCTATAAAGTTTGCATGCATAATTTGGATAAGCTCAATCCTTTAAAGTTTGCATTAATAAAAATTATGCATTCTAGCTTCATAAAGATCTTTTGAAGCTTCATGCCATCTTTGACCTCCCCAAGATAACTACATTATTTACCATGTCAAATAATAGGTTCCAAAGTCCACATTTTTCATTAAATAACCCTTTCTCATGTGCACCTACATGTTGATGACAATGAAACAAACTGTATAACAAACATGTTACCCATTAGCAGATATCCTAGTTAAATATAATACTGCCTAACTAATAGATATATAATATATATTCTAACACTCCCACACCTAGTGGTAGTCAAAGCTTGCAAAATAGATTCTCACTAAGTGGCATGGTGAAGATAATGACGAGTTGGAATGTATTCAAGTACTACATCATCACCAACTACTGATTCCTTGACAAAATGGTGTTGTGTGCTAATGTGTGTGTTTGGTTCACCAGTGAAGAATTGGGTTTTGACTGATTGTTATTGCACTTTTGTTGTTGCAAAATAGAGGTGTTGCTTCAACTTGTTGTTGCTTAAGTTCATCTAGCATTCTTCTTAACGAAATAATCTCTTTGGCAACTATTACAGTTACAACGTACTTTGCTTCTACACTACAGAGAGCTACAATTAACTATTTTTTACTTACCCACAAGACTGGTGCTCCAACTAGGATGCAAGAAACTCTTGAAGTCAAATAGTGTGTCCAAATCTCCAACCCAGTCTTCATCAAAGAAAGCTTGAAGTGTTAGTTTTGGGTTATTGCTTCGCTAGAAGATGAGACCTAAGTCGTCTGTTCCTTGGAAATAATGTAGGATTCTCCTGCATGCTTGCCAATGGCATGAAGTAGGTGCTAAGTTGTATCTATTGAGGACTCCAATGGCAAAGAATATTGTACCTTCACATGTCGGCACTCCATTTCCATGAAGAAGCTCCCATACTAAGTTCATGTCTCAGTCATGGATTCTCGAATTGTGGCATCTAGTGTTGTTATTGAGGAGTTTGAGCCCATCCATGTGACCTTAGAAGATACTTCTTGCAAGATCTCTTTCAACATGATTACCAATTTTAAATATCCAGTTATCCTTTGTACACTATGGTTTGAGATGCACAATTTAACCATCAATTGGCAAAAGTGGTGTTTTAACTTGCTAAAGAAGGTAAAGGTTTTCAACACTCTAGACCCAGCTTTGGAATCATTGCAAGTTTGCATGATCTTGTTAGATCAAGAGGGTAGACAAGATCCTTTATTAGTTTTATTGCGGCTCCAACACATGAATCCAACTTGAGTAAGTTTCTAGTCCAACTACCAATTAAGTATAATGAGTTTGCTGATGTCTTCAACAAAATTAAGGCTAGTAAACTTTTAGAATACCAACCATATGATTGTCCCATTAACTTGGTGAAAAGTGTTCAACCCCTTAAGGACTGATTTACAAGGTTTCTTCAGTAAAGCTTTAGGTTTTTTGCAAGCATACATCAAAGAGAACCTTTCTACTAAATTCATTTGACATTCGAAGTCCCTAGCTAGTGCACCCATATTCTTTGTGAAAAAAGAGGACGATTCATTATATTTGATAATGAATTATTGTGGACTCAACAAAGTAATGATACCAAACCAATACCCTTTACCATTGATATTGAGCTTGTTGGAGCATCTTGCCGAGGCCAAGTACTCCACCAAGATTAACCTCCGAGGTGCATATAACTTAGTTAGGATCCGCCTAAGGAACAAGTGGAAGGCTGCATTTTGCACACGGTATATACATTTCAAGTACATGGTGATGCCATTTAGTGTCACTAATGCACCAATTATTTTTCAACACATGACCAATGACATCTTCCGCAAGTTCTTAGATATATTCATGATATTGTACCTTGACGACATTCTTATATATTCCAAAACATCGGAGGAGCATGATGAGCATATTTAATAACAAAATTGTGGGACCATGACCTTTATGCCAAACTTGAGAAGTGTAATTTTAAAACAAGACCATGTAAAGTTTTTGAGGTAGATCGTTTTGCCAGAAGAAATTTTAATGAATCTTACTAAGGTGCAAAATGTGTTGGATTGGATTGACATATCCCACGGTTTGTGCGAAATGTTGAGTGTTTCCTTGGCTTTGCAACTTCTACTGTAAGTTCATTAAGGATTACTCCAAAATTGTGTTACCACTCACCAAAATTTGTTAATAAACTACAAAGAGGGGGTATTATAAATTATAAATATTAAATTTGTATATGGTGTATTTGGAAAGTCATACACGGTCGTACCATATATATACATATATAAGTGGACTCCATGAGATCTTGCATATGTGCTGTCTGTGTGTGTGTGTGTGTTAAGAAGGCCCCTTTACCTCGCCGACATCCGTGACCAACTGCAGTTCGAGAGTGTTAAACAAGAGAGGAAGAAATCAACGGTGGAAGTTTACCTGTAGTAGCACCTGCACATCCATAGCGTCCATAGGTTTGAGTGAAATACATATATATACTATATTTATTTATAGGAAGGTGGAACTCAACCGACGTTTTAACTTCACTTCTAGAAGTCTCAATGGTTATCGTCCTATGTGTTTATAATGCTCTGCATTTTAAAAGCGTACCGCGCTTGCATATGTGTGTGTGAGTGTGAGTGTGTGTATGTTTATTTACAATTATTAAACTTTAGAAATAACAATAAATAATATTTACTTAAGAAAAAAATATTTTCCCTTTTTTGTATAGCAATGGAAGATGCTATAAATAATTATTTAGGAACTAGAAAAATAATAATTATGTAAATTTCAATGTATTCTTAATTATACTTTGGACTACATAACAAAGTGCAAATTACAACAGTATATTCGTATATATAAACAAAATGTTTAATAAATCCTCATTAGTTAATAGTTAACTCTGGTTAAAAGACAGCATTTCTTCAAGTTCATCACGATGATTATGCATAATATTTTATTTGTAATACCTTTAGCATTTAGAGCTTAGATATACATATTTTCTTGAGAGATTAGATGCACATGCACGCTGTGTTGTGTTGGGCGTGCGTGCTCCACCATCCTAATCAAAATACATATAACTGTGTAGTTTGGTTCATTAAACGATTTCAAATTACAGTCGTTTATTTAAACAACAGACATTTCTTATTTTATGTAAATTTCAAACTAAATAGGCTTTTAACTAATGTATTATATTATAAAATGCAGCTTACTTCAGTTAAATTTACAAAGTAAAACTTAACTGATAAAGTAAATCCTTATTAAATTATAATTAACCCTCGTTAAAAGGTGGTAAAGACTTACTTCATATGGTTATGTTTAGTTAGAAAATATGCTCTACAGGTTCATACATACATATATACATAAATATATATATATATATATATAGATAGATAGAGAGAGAGAGAGAGAGAGAGATTCAATTTTTATAAATAATACAGTCTTCATGTAATTTAGAAATTACATGTGCCTAATACCTGGTTTAGATCAATATTTAATTTGGAATCACAAAATCTCATTTATCACAACCAGCCTATATAATTTTTCATTCTAAATTGGTTGAGATTAAAAATTACATATATTTAGTTCTTTCTTAACTGCGTATATTACTCATGTAAATCTCGTAAAGAAGAATTTTACTTTTGATTTTAATATTCCAGCATATACCTTAGATAATATTCAGAATCTAGTTTTATTACATTTTCATTTAATGGTGAGCATTATCTATACGAGTGCGTGTATATGTGTAAATATGGTAAAGCACGCGTGTTTATTATTGAGATGTGTAATGTTTAACATACTTACATTATGTTGAACTCTGAGGACTAACTTTGTTTTAGATTTATGCAAAATCAACTGCATATGCCTTGTTATAACCGATGAATTAATAACCATTCAACACATAGCTTTATTAAACTATGTTACCGAAAAATCTACTATAATACATGGCTATATTTAGCTACATAGAATAATTAGAGCCTTACTCTTTTCATGGTACCGGTAAAAACGTTTTCCAGTCTTTTTTTTTATGGTCCCCTTGAAAAGGTCGTAAAAATCCCATATCTGTATCACTGTCCTTATTAGACTCAACTAATAACGAGTTATCTATAATCAATTCAGCTTCTTTCTTAAACCCTCCTGCAGGAATGGTGGCCTTACCGTTAGATCGCTTACCCTTAGCATTAAACATGTTGCCCTTGTTCCACTTGGGATGAGCCTTAAGGTCAGCCCCTTTAATTACTTTGGGTTTCCGTTTTAAATCTTCCGTCGTTCTTTTCACGGTCCCTTTAAAAAGGTCATTAAAAGACTTAATATCTGTATCATTGTCATTAAGCTCTGTGGGCATCTCAAGAGACTCTTCAAGACTCGTTTCATCAACTAATAACGAATTATTTTTAATCAGTTTGACTTCTTTCTTAAACCCTCCTGTACGAATGGTGCCCTTACCATTAGATCGCTTACCCTTCTTGTTCCACTTGGGATGAGCCTCAAGAGCAGCCCCTTTGGTTACAGTGTCTGTTTTGGGCTTCCATTTTGAAGCTTCGCTGTGAGAATGGAGTATTCTAATCTTTAACATCTTTCCCTCATACATAACACGTATTAACTTGCCCTCTGCCATATTGAAATTACCCTAATAGGTATCTCCACTTACAGAACGTACTTATAAGTCTTCTTGCAGTGGAATCTCCCAATTTCTGGGACGTTCCAGAATAGTAAAAGAAAAAAGGTTATGTTCCCTTTTTTTTTCCCTAACGAGGCTTGTTTTGCGTGTGTTTGTGTTCGTGTGTGTACGCCATAAAGGCAGAAGAACTAAAAGATATCTACACATATATATCGTGTGTGTGAGAAAGAGGGAGGTATAAAACTCACCCACTATCTCCCTGTTACGAATCTTAGTCAATATGTCTCTGCCATTAGCTCTTCAACTTTCAAGGAATGTGAAATGTCAAATATAATATCTATACTCTCTCATACAATACATATCCTAATACAAAACACCACCTTCATATTTGAATTTCTAATATGAGTAGAGATAAAGATTTGCACTGCTCTGTGCATAGAGTGATAAATGCCACCTTGCTCCAGTGAAGTGACATGCATATATATTTTGAAGTGTTGTATTAATAACATATATAGATTTCTTTTAAAAAATTTGAGTATATATATGTCAATGTGAAGCTCCATTTTCCAGAAAAAATCTTGACGAGAAAGCCATTGTTATATGTGTGTGTAATTGGTTGTGAAAACTTTATTGATCTTTAAATATATATTCTAATTCTTAGTTTTGAAGTTTCAGTATGGGTATACATGTAAATTTCCCTTATTTTATTTCATCACTATAAACATTCTTCCCAATAAAAATACCAACCTATGGGGGCAATAGCTCAGCCCTGCATATAATATATAAGTAAAGCGTATATGAAAATGCCATCTACTATTCCTATACTCACGTATATATACATACGTAGAAATATGTATTCCTCACCGCATACTATTTACTGTGGCCTCAACGTCAGATCTGTAACAGCAGAGAGAGGAGTGTTCCCAACAAGAAATGCACTCAGTCTTTGCGCTTAATATCTAAATCACCTTGATTATCAAGTCCTTAAAATTGTAGCCAGAAGTTGCAATTCTCATCTGTCAGCTCCAAATATTGACACCTCTGGCTTGTATAAACAATTATTAATGTTTTTTATACTAATCATGTTAATATCAACAATTTATATTAATTAATAAATAAAAATTAATAACTTTTAATTTACGGATTGAACAAGACATGTCCTGGTTTTTGTTTCCTGATGGTGGGTCTCACTTCAGTTGCCTTATATGCAGTGTAGCGAGTGATCTGACGGCTCCTGAGTAGTTCTCCTTGTGTGTTTGTCAAATCCTTGAGTTGGTTCTTTATCTATACAGGGGGTTATATTATGCATACGTGCAGTTTCGTGTGTGTGTGTGTGTGTGTGTGCATGTGTAGGCCCTTTTACCTCGCACCAACTGCAATTGAGTGTTAAACAAGAGTCTGAAGAAGAAATCAACGGTGGATGTTTATTTGTAGTAGCGCCTACACACCCGTAGCGTCCATAGGTTTGAGTGATACCGAGTTATATATACTATATTTATTTATAGGAAGGAGAAGCATAGTTGTCTGGACAAAGAGGTATATGTTTATTTACAATTGGTAGACTTTAGAAATAACATTAAATAATATTTAATTTAAAAAAGATATTTTCTACATTGAATTTAATTTATGTATTCTTAATCATACTTTGGACTATAAATATATCCATACATTTTCTTTGTTATAATTGTCTCCCCTAAATTTTAAATTCTTACTTAAAGCCAGACGAGTGTGCAAGGAGTGGCATAGAGTGATGTTTTTTAAGAATCACACTACATAACAAAATGCAGATTACAACAGTCTTGATATATTTATTGGTATATATAATTCTTCAAGTTCATGATGTATCCATAGCTTATATACATATCTTCTTGAGATATTAGATGCACATGTATGCACATGTGTTGTGTTGTGTTGTGTGTGTGTGTGTGCGTGTGTGTGTGTGTGATATTTTGCCCACTTAGCATGAGGAAGGCAGTTACAAGAGTACATCAAAGTTTTTTTACGATTTCAAACTACAGTCGTTTACACACACTAGAATTTTTGCTGTTTGGAACATATATCGTTCTTTTTTCTGTATGTTTCTTGTTTTATGTAAATTTCAAACTAATGTATATATTATAAAATGCAGATTACTTACATATTCATCAATTAAGTTTACAAATAGAACTTAATTGATAAGGTAAACACTAAATAATAATTAAACTTCATTAAAAGGTTTGCTTCAATTGGTTAAAATATTATATATATATATATTAATTGAATATTGTTCAATTTCTATAATAATATATCATTTTAAAGCTATGTGTATATGTATAGGGTCATTCCAAGCTAAAGGTTATAGATTTTCCATGAATTACATTTGCCTAATTATTACATGACCAAAATGGTTTAAATTATAATTATATTTAGTTTGGAATCACACGTCAAATCTCACCTTGACAACCGACCTATAACTTTCATTCTAAATTAGCTACATTCTTATTGTGTAAATTACCAATATAAATCTGGTAAAGAAGAATTTTACTTTTGATTTAATATTCCAGCATCTACCTTCATAACTTCGGAATATATTCTTAGAATCTAGGGCTATCTCGGACAAAGCCGTTATATTTAATGGTGAGTTTTATTCACTGACCCTATACTGTGTGTGTGTGTAAGCGCAGGGGGATGTGTAAATATGGTATAGTGTAAATATTTCAAAGAACGCGTGTTTAAATTCGATTACATGGCGTGCGTGTGCGTGTGCGTGCGTGTGCGTGAGTTACTTAACTCATGATGTATCATATGACAATGTGGATTATGAAGAAGAGAAATTCTTTCTCACCGTTCTAAGATTCAGATGTGTGTTGCCTACTCTAGTCATATTCTTTCCTTAATTGCCTTCCCTTAAAAAAGATCTTCGGTCTTTCTTTTCACGGTACCCTTGTTAGTCTCTGTACGCATCTTAGGAGACTCGTTAGAACTCGTTTCATCAACTAATAAGATTTATAACCAATTTAACTTCCTTCTTAAACCCTCCTGTAAGAATGGTGAACTTACGATTAGATTGCTTACCCTTGCGTTGCCCTTATTTCACTTGGGACGAGCTTTAAGGGCAGCCCGTTTGGCTACAGTTATTTCGTGGCTAAAATGGAATACTCTAATTTTTAACATCTTTCTCTCCCACGTAACGCGTATTGAGAATAAAGGTATGCTCCCCCCCCCTCCAATGGAGCATGTATTATGTTGATGCGTGTGTTTTGTCTCTTCATAGGCAATATGAACTATGTGTTGTGTCTGTGTGTGTACCTTCAGAGCTCCATATAGGCATATGAACTATAAATACCTACACACATATATATCATGTGTGTGTGTGAGGGATAATATCGACATCACCTTGACAAAACTCACTATCTCCCTACTACGAATCTTGAAGTCAATATGTCTCTACCGTTAGATATCTTCAACTTTCAAAGAATGTGAAATGTCAAATGTTAATATCTATACCCCCCCCCCCCCCCCACACACACACACAATATAATATATTTGCCATTTCCTAGTACTAAACACCACCTTAATATTTGAACTTCTAACACGAGGAGAGAGAGGGATTTACACTAAGTTCTACTTGCAGTGCAGAGTCGTGCTCTGTGAGTTTTATATGTGCATAGAGTGATAAAATGCCACCTTGCTTGAGATTCTACAGTGCTTTCTCCTGGCTTTCTCCAGTGAAGATGGCATACATATATATCATATTGTATTTTATATATATAATATTTTGTTTTAGGATATTATTGAAGGTTAATTCTTTTTTGTTTTTAATTTTGAAAAAATATATTTCGATGTAGAGCTCCATTTTCCAAAATTAGTTTAATGAAAAGACATTGTTATAAAATGTGATCTTAAGTTACACATATATATAACTATATATATATATATATAATATATATATTATAATATATATATATTATAATATATATATATATTTATTTATTATTTATTTATATAATTTTAAAATTTTAATATATGTAAATTTCCCTTATTTTATTCGGTCTCTATAAACATGAATTTAAGTCTTCATGGTACAAGAATACCAGCGCCTATCGAGGCAATAGCTCAGCTCTGGACATAATATACAAGTGAGAGATACGGTAATCAAAAAGCATATACGAAATGCCATCTAATACATTCCCTATACTCACATATATATATACATACGTAGAAATATGTGCATTACTCACCGCATACTACTCACGGTGGCCTCAAAGAAGGGGTCTGTAATAGCAGGAGTGTTCCCAACAAGAAATGCAATCAGTCTCTTGCGCTTAATATCTAAATCACCTTGATTATCAAGTCCGTAAAAATCTAGCCAGAAGTTGCAGTCCTCATCCGTAGACTCCATATCAATATTGATATACGGCTTTATAAGAATAGTTTAGTCTTAATTAATTTGAGCAGTTTAATTATATAGTATACCAACATATATTAATTAATAAAGCTATTAACTACTTTTAATGTAATCTTAACCTGGTTAGGGAAAACGTTTCTGTCATTAGGGATTGAATAAGACGTGGCGTTATCCTGGTTTCTGTTCCTGACGGTGGCTCTCACTTCAATTGCCTTTGCAGTGTAGCGAGTGCTCTGACGGCTCCGAGTAGTTCTTCTTGAGTGTTTGTCAAATCCTTGAGCTGGTTCTTTATCTATATAGGGGGAATATTGCAGTCTCATGTGGGTGTGTTGTGTGCGTGCGTGCGTGTGTGTGTGTGTTAAGAAGGACCCTTACCTCGCCAACATCCGTGACCAACTGCAGTTGAGTGTTAAACAAGAGAAAAAATCAACGGTGGACGTTTACCTGTAGTAGCGCCTGCACATCCGTAGCGTCCATGTCCTGACTAGGTTTGAACGATACGCACATATTAAAGTATATTTATAGGAAGGTGGAACTCAACGGATGTTTCTTTGAACTTCAACTTCTAGAGCTTACCTAAGATATGTAGTTGATAGAAATATATTGACTCCTTTTGTGTGTAGGTTATCTTATTATGCGTTTATACCCTAAACCCTTAACCCTCCTGAAATGGTGTCCTTACTATTAATGGTACTAGACACGTTGCCCTTATCAATTGGGACGAGCTTGCGGCTATAATAGAATATTCTAATCTCTAACATCTTTTCCTCACACATAACGAACGCGTCACTGTGCTAGTAGGTATCTCCAAAAAGCAGAATAAAGATATGTTTCCTTTTTTTTTTTTTGAACGAGGCGTGTATTGTGTTGATGCGTGTGTTTGTGTTTGTGTGTGTACCTGTACTATGAACTATGTGTGTACCTTGTAAGCTCCATATGGCATTTGAACTATAACATACTACACACATATATATCGTGTGTGTGTGTGTGTGTGAGGGAGGGGGAGGAGGGGAGGGAGGGAGAATGTTAATATCTACATCACCTTGATAAAAACTCACTATCTCCCTGTTACGAATCTTGAAGTCAATATGTCTTTACCATTAGAATCTTCAACTTTCAAGGAATGTGAAATGTTATCTCTTCCTCCGTCCCTCTCTCTCTCTCACACATGGGCACACACAATATAATGTGTGCCATTTCCTAGTACGAAACACCACTTTATTATTTAAACTTCTAATACCAGAAGAAAGAGAGATTTGCACTAAGTTTGCAGTGCAGAATCATGCATGTGAGTTTATATATGTGCATAGAGTGATAAAATGCCACCTTGTTTAAGATTGCTCTGGGAGCTACAATGCTTTCTCCAATGAAGATGACACACACAAATATCATATTTTAAATAAAGACACACACACACACACACACATATATATATATATATATATATATTTGTTTTAAAATTACTGTAGAATGTTTTTGAAGTGTTACTATAAAATTCTTTCTTTTTAAGTTTTTGACAAAATATATTTCAATGTAAGCTCCATTTTCCAAAATTATTTTTAACGAAATATCATTGTTATATATATGTAATCTTTAAAGTATATTCTAATTCTTATTGTTTTTTCTTTCAAATTTGAAGTTTCAAGTTATATATATTTTAAATTTCAGGATGTAAATTTTAAAACTTAATAGATGTAAATTTCCCTTATTTTCTTCGGCCTCTATAACATGAATTTAAGACAAGAATATCAGCACCTCTGCATATACAGTAATATACAAGGTGTAAGATACGGTAGTTAAAAAGCATATTTTAATATATTCCATACACTCACGTATATATAACATACATGTCTATTACGCACCGCATTGCCTCAAAGAAGGGGTCTGTAACAGCAGGAGTGTTCCCAACAAGAAATGCACTCAGTCTCTTGTGATTAATATCTAAATCACCTTGATTATCAAGTCGTTAAACTCTAGTCAGAAGTTGCAATTCTTGTCCGTCGACCATGCTGATATCGACGTCCGGCTTGGATAAACAATTAGTGTTTTCTTTTCTTAATTAATTTAAGCCGGTTATAAATTTATATACCAACATTTTATATTAATTAATAATTTTTTAATATAAATTTACTTGATTGGGGAAAACGTTCCTGTCATTTGAGATTTGAATAAGTGGCGTTATCCCTGTTTCTGTTCCTGATGGGGCTCTCACTTAATTGCCTTTTGCAGTGTAGTGAGTGATCTGACGGCTCCAAATAGTTCTCCTTGCGTGTTTGTCAAATCAGTGAGTTGGTTCATTATTATATAGGGAGAATATTATGCATACGTGCAGTCTCGTGTGTATGTATGTGTTAAGAAGGCCCTTTACCTCGCCAGCACCCGTGACCAACAGCAGTTAAACAAGAGAAAAAGAAATCTACGGTGTAGTAGCGCCTGCGCATCCGTAGCGTCCATCATCCTGACTAGGTTTGAGTGATATGTACATATATAATCAACGGATGTTCTTTGAACTTCAACTTCTAGATGAGAGTATATCATTATATGCTTAAGATATGTAGTTGATAGAAATTATGCACTTTCTTACTATGTTTTTATCACCCAGTATATATCTGCATTTTAAAGTTTCATCAAAGTATACCGTGCGTGTGAGACTCCACATTTATTAATCAAGTGTGTCAAATTTAGAAAAACCTGGGGTCAATCCGCTATAACTCTACAAATTTGGCAAACTTCAAATTATAAATGAAAATTGTATATATATATAATATATATATATATATTATTAAAAAAATATAAAACTCAATTTAAAATAAACAATTAAGGATTCCTAAGTTAAAATAAAACAATTACATTGTTCAATCATAACTTAATACTCTTTTAATATATGAGACAAGTTGTTTTTCATTCCAATACCATATTATTAATTATTAAATGAGAACTACTTGTATCATGTTAATAATAGTATTTTAAATTATTATAAAATATCCTTAATTCTTATATAATTTAAATACCTATTTTAATATAATAAAGTTAATATAATATTAAAACCTTTAACCTAAGTTGAACTTAAAATTATAAACATGATAGATCCCCGTTCAATTTTATTATTTAAATTATTATTATTATTATGTTTGTTTTTCTTTTATTATATACTTTCATTATTTTTATAATAAATATATGCTTTTATACTCGAGATTACCTTAATCCAAAAATATAGGAAGTTAAATAATTTAGTAAGTAAAATGAATAAAACAAAAATGAAAGAGTATCATAAGAATTATATTTTTGTATGTAAGCTTTTATATATTAAATATGTATTTTATGATATCTTAATTCTATGAATTTATTACAAGAACTATCACATGTAATATCTATGGTATTATACTTTATTTACTTATATTTAACTTGTCTTCATTTTAAATAAAAGTAACCAACACATTATTATGACTTATATATTTAAAACATAAGTTTGTGAATTATATCAAAAAATTAATGATTTTTAATTATCTTATTTAAATAAGATATATCCTTGTTTAATTTTGTTTCAATTTTTAAATTTTTTTTTGTTTTTGTTTTATAAATTTAATTGCTATTAATAATAAATGACATTGTTCCATGTTCAACATCATCTAAATCCTTAAGGTATAGAAATTGTAATACATAATTATATAAAGTTAAATTAATTAAAAAGAGTTAAAATAAAAAGGAAATAACAACTTTTTAATGAGTGATAAAATTTTTAATATCTTAAGGACAAAAGTAGGTTAACAAGAAGTTATTAAATTCATTTATATATTAGTTGCATACCTATTAACATCATGCACTAAAAACCCAAGTTGACAAACTACACATAATTGATAAATTAATAATCAAACTTATTGCTTTTAAAATGAAGTATAATTATGATTAGACTGGAGTAAAGTCAGTTAGGTTTTTTTACTAAATTAATTAACTAAATTTTATATTTATAATTTAAAATACAATATTAATATACTCTATTTCAGTAAACTTGATTAAAAATGGGTAATAACTATATATAATTTATTATGGTAGTACATGACATAAAATACTAAAATAGCAACTGTGATATAATTAACTAACTTTGTTTTTACTTCAACTTTTTTTATCTTTCTTTTTAGAAGCCTCCATATCTATATTGCTACCCTCATTAGTCTTTATAAGCATCTTAAGAGACTCTCTAGGACTAGTTTCATCGACCAATAAAGAGTTATTTATAACCAATTCGATTTCCTTCTTAAACCCTCCTGTAGATATGGTGCCCTTACCATTAAATCGCTTATCCTTAGCATTAAACAAGCTGCCCTTGTTCCACTTGGGATGAGCCTTAAGGGCAACCACTTTGGCTAGAGTGTCTGCTTTGGACTTCCGTTTTGAAACTTTCATAGTTCTTTTCACAGTCCCTTTAAAAAAGGTCATTAAGAAACTCCATATCTGTATTGCTGTCTTTATTAGTTTTGTGACCATCTCATGAGATTCCTCAAGACTCGTTTCATCAACTAACGTCGAGTTATTTATAATCATTTCATCTTTCTTAAACCCTCCTGTAGGAATGGTGCCCTTACGATTAGATTGCTTACCCTCAGCAGTAGACACATTTCCCTTATAATTCCACTTGGAACGGGCTTCAAGAGCAGCCCCTTTGTCTGCAGTGTCTGCTTTGGGCTCCTGTTTTAGTGCTTCGCGACTAGAATAAAATATTCTAATCTTTAACATCTTTCCCTCACACACAACGCTTATTAACTTGCCCTTTGCCATTCTAAAAATACCCTAATATGAAAATGCCCTAGTAAGTATGTCAACTTATATAATAAAGAAAAAATAAAATAAAATGAGGCTCGTGTGTGTGTTGTGTAAGAGAGAGGGGGATATACATGCAAATTTCCCTTATTCTGTTTCATCGTTGTAAACATGAAATTTAAGCCTTCGTGATGGAAGAGCATATACCATCACCTACTAGGGCATGCATATAATATAAAAGTGTGAGATACGGTAATAAAAGAGCGCCATCTAGTATATTCCCCATACTAACGTATATATACATATATATTACTCACCACATACAATTTACGGTGGCCTCAAAGCTGCGGTCTGTAACAGCAGTTTCCAATAAGAAATGCACTCACCCCTTGCACTTAATATCTAAATCACCTTGATTATCAAGTCCGTAGAACTGTAGCCAGGAGTCGCATTTCTCGTCCGTCGTATCTGGCTTGTATAAAGAACTATTAGTGCTAATTAATTTATATATCAGCATTTTATACTAATTAATAAATTTTAATATAATTTACCTGGTTGGGGAAAACGTTCCTGTTATTAGGGATTGAATAAGATGTGGCGTTATCTTCAATTGCATGTTGCAGCGTACCGAGCGATCTAACGGCTTCGAGTAGTTCTCCTTGCGCGTTTGTCAAATCCTTGGATTGGTTCTTCATTTATACCCGCGGGAGTCCACACCATGGAGGACATGAAAAAATGTATGTATATACTAAGCGTGTAGAATCAAATATTTTGGTACTCGTGTATTTTTGTAGGGACCCTAATGTGAGGGTAAAGCACAAAGTATACACACAGTGTGTAGCTCACGAGAGATCTCAATGTATAACGGAACGGACGTGTTTGATTGGAAGTAGTAGGATCCTTGAAGTTCATTGGAACAATTAAAATCCTTCATAATTCCACGTATGAACATCTTAGATTCAAAATAAAAAATCATGTTTGCTTTTGTTCAAGGAAGCGTTCGAGGTTTGAAGGAAACAAGTGATCAAATGAGTTGTAACAGAAGGTGAAATATTAATTACTTTTTAGAGTAACAACAAAAGCCATGAATCAGTGCATAATGTTACTATAAAAGACAATGAATAACCAAAAAACACTTAATTTAATCATAATATCTCTTACTTTTTTATTATTTGAATTTGATTTTTAAAAGTTAGGATTGGATTATTAAGTACAAAATGTTTAATAAAAAAAATGTATATATAGGTTTCTTTTAACCAAAGGATTATTAAATTCTAAGTTAGCAACTTTCGATCAAATATTTCAATGGTAAAGTATTGCAGTTTGGCAAACTTCGTTATAAGATGTGGTCATAAATAAATTTTAATTGACTTGGCAACAGACAGTAGAGATGGCAAGACATGTTTTAAGATTTTGTGTCTTGTAAAAAAGGCATTGATAGAAACATTTGTGATGCACTTTCCAATTTTTGTAATAAATACTTAAATTTGAGTTTGATTTAAGTAGCACGGAGAGCATATAAATAAGCATCCACACTAGTGCTACATTTTTGTAATGTAATCATATTGTCTTATGTTTAATCAATTCTCCATATACTTGAACATTTATTCTACTACTCACAATACACAGCACGCACGCACACGCATTGTGGATTTGGTATTATCTTAGACTTACGCAGGTTGTAGTTGAGGAGCAACTTAATGACATGCCATAGAGGTTCCATGTTTTACTGGATAAGATAGCCGTGTATGGCGGTTAGGAGAGGGGATGCAACCAGGGAGATGAAGCTTGTACACAGAACCTAATTAAGGATCGGTAGGCCAGCTATCGAATCATGGATGGTCCAGATTTTCAAACAAACTCAATGGAAGATCCAAGAGGCAAGTCTTACATATTCTTAATTTTTGCTTGTACCATTTAACACACATGGCTATAGCTTTATTAAACTATATTATCAAACACACATGGCTGAATT
Source organism: Selaginella tamariscina (assembly GCA_003024785.1). Taxonomy (NCBI): domain Eukaryota; kingdom Viridiplantae; phylum Streptophyta; class Lycopodiopsida; order Selaginellales; family Selaginellaceae; genus Selaginella; species Selaginella tamariscina. The sequence goes on from PUQB01000051.1 coordinate 358,628, forward strand.
TTATGTACTTATAAAGGATACTTTTCCCTCAATTGCCGTGCTTTTTTCTTAAAAGACTCGTTAAGACTTGTTTCATCAACTAATAAAGAGTTATTTATAACCAGTTCGACTTCCTTCTTAAACTCTCATGTAGAAATGGTGCCCTTACCATTAGATCGCTTACGCTTAGCATTAAACACGCTGCCCTTGTTCCACTTGGGATGGGCCTTAAGGGCAGCCTTTTCGGTTGCAATGTCTACTTTGGGCTTCCGTTTTGGAGCTTCCGTCGTTCTTTTCATAGTCCTCTTGAAAAGGTCATTAAAAACTTCATATCTCTATTGTTGTCCTTATTAGTTTGTGTGAGCATTTCATGAGACTCGTCAGGACTTGTTTCATCAACTAATGTTGAGTTTTTTATAATCATTTCATCCTTCTTAAACCCTCCTGTAGGAACGGTGCCCTTACGATTAGATTGCTTACCCTTAGCAGTAGACACATTTCCCTTGTAACTCCACTTGGAACGAGCTTCAAGAGCAGCCCCTTTGTCTGCAGTGACTGCTTTGGGCTCCTGTTTTAGTCCTTCGCGGCTAAAATGAAATATTCTAATCTTTAACATCTTTCCCTCACTGCCCTCTGCCATTCTAAAAATACCCTAATATGAAAATGCCCTAGTAGGTATGTCAACTTATATAGTAAAAGAAAAAAATAAAATGAGGCATGTATTATGTTGACGTGTGTCTCCGCGTGTGTACCTTGTAAGGTCCATTAGGCATATGAACTAAGACATATACATCATGTGTTGTGTGTGTGTGTGTGTGTGAGAGAGTGAGAGAGAGAGAGAGAGAGGGGGGGGGGGGGGGGGGGGGTATACATGCAAATTTCCCTTATTCTGTTTCATCATTGTAAACATGAAATTTTAAGCCTTCGTGATGGAAGAGTATATAACAGCACCTACGAGGGCATGCATATAATATAAAAGTGTGAGATACGGTAATAAAAGAGCACCATCTAGTATATTCTGCATACTAACATATATATTACTCACCGCATAGTACAATTTACGGTGGCCTCAAAGCTACGGTCTGTAACAGCAGTTTCCAATAAGAAATGCACTCACCCCTTGCACTTAATATCTAAATCACCTTAATTATCAAGTTTGTAGAACTGTAGCCAGAAGTAGCATTTCTCGTCCGTCATCTGGCTTGTATAAAGAACTATTAATGTTTTTCTTTCCTAATTAATTTATATATCAGCATTTTATACTAATTAATAAATTTTTAATATAATTTTACCTGGTTGGGGAAAACGTTCCTGTTATTAGGGATTGAATAAGATGTGGCGTTATCTTGGTTTATGTTCCCGACGGTGGCTCTCACTTTCAATTGCCTGTTGCAGCTTACTGAGCAATCTAACGGCTTTGAGTAGTTCTCCTTGCGCGTTTGTCAAATCCTTGGATTGGTTCTTCATTTATATCCGCGGGAGTCCACTCACTATCACGGACATGAAAAAATGTATGTATATACTAAGCGTGTAGAATCAAATATTTTGGTACTTGTATATTTTTGTAGGGACCCTAATGTGAGGGTAAAGCACAAAGTATACACACAGTGTGTAGCTCACGAGAGATCTCAATGTATAACGGACGTGTTTGATTGGAAGTAGTAGGATCCTTGAAGTTCATTGGAACAATTAAAATCCTTCATAATTCCTGTATGAACATCTTAGATTCAAAAGAAAAAATCGTGTTTGCTTTTGTTTAAAGAGCATTTGAGGTTTGGAGAAAACAAGTGATCAAATGAGTTGTAACAGAACGTGAAATATTAATTACTTTTTAGAGTCATGAAAGAGTGCATAATGTTACTATAGAAGACAATGAACAACAAAACAACACTTAATTTAATCATAATATTCTCTTACTTTTTTATTATTTGAATTTGATTTTTAAAAATCAGGATTGGATAGAATCGGTTTTAATTTGGAAACAAGAACAAGGTAATTATTAAGTACAAAATATATAATAAAAAATGTATATATAAGTTTCTTTTAACCAAAGGATTATTAAAGTCTAAGTTAGGAACTTTAGACCGAATTTTTTAATGGTAGAGTTGTATTGCAGTTTAGCAAATTTCATTATAAGATGTGGGTCATAAACAAATTTTAATTGACTTGGCAACAGACAATAGAGATGACAAAACATGTTTTAAGATTTTGTGTCTTGTAAAAAAGGCATTGATAGAACATTCGTGATGCACTTTCGAATTTTTGTAATAAATATCTTAAATTTGAGCTTGATTTAAGTAGCACGGAGAGCATATAAATAAGCATCCACACTAGTGCTACATTTTTGTAATGTAATCATATTGTCCTATGTTTAATCAATTCTCCATATACTTGAACATTTATTCTTACTACTCACAACACACACACACACGCACGCACACACATTGTGGATTTGGTATTATCTTAGACTTACGCAGGTTGTAGTTGAGGAGCAACTTAATGACATGTTATAGAGGTTCCATGTTTTATGGATAAGATAGCCGTGTATGCCGGTTAGGAGAGGGGATGCAACCAGGGAGATGAAGCTTGTATACAGAACCTGATTAAGGATCGATACGCCGGCTTACAGCATATACTGAATCATGGATGGTCCAGATTTTCAAACAAACTCAATGGAAGATCCAAGAGGCAAGTCTTACATATTCTTAATTTTTGCTTGTGTATCATCTTTTAATAACCACATGGCTATAGCTTTATTAAACTATATTATCAAAAACACACGGCTGAATTTTATGTACTTAGAAAGGAGACTCGTTAGGACTCGTTTCATCAACTAATAAAGAATTATCTATAACCAGTTCGACTTCCTTCTTAAACTCTCCTGTAGAAATGGTGCCCTTACCATTAGATCGCTTACGCTTAGCATTAAACACACTCCCCTTGTTCCACTTGGGATGAGCCTTAAGGGCAGCCTTTTCGGCTGCAGTGTCTGCTTTGGGCTTTTGTTTTGGAGCTTCTGTCGTTCTTTTCACAGTCCTCTTGAAAAGGTTGTCGAGAAATTCCACATCTGTATTGCTATCCTTATTAATTTGTGTGAACATTTCATGAGACTCGTCAGGACTCGTTTCATCAACTAATGTCGAGTTATTTATAATCATTTCATCCTTCTTAAACCCTCCTGTAGGAACGGTGCCTTTACGATTAGATTGCTTACCCTTAGCAGTAGACACATTTCCCTTATAACTCCACTTGGGACGAGCTTCAAGAGCAATCCCTTTGTCTGCAGTGACTGCTTTGGGCTCCTGTTTTAGTGCTTCGCGGCTAGAATGAAATATTATAATCTTTAACATCTTTCCCTCACACACAACGCTTATTAACTTGCCCTCTGCCATTCTAAAAATACCCTAATATGAAAATGCCCTAGTAGGTATGTCAACTTATATAGTAAAGAAAAAATAAAATGAGGCATGTATTATGTTGACGCGTGTCTCCGCGTGTGTACCTTGTAAGGTCCATTAGGCATACGAACTAAGACATATATATCGTGCGTGTGTGTGTAGAGGGGGGTATACATGAAAATTTCCCTTATTTTGTTTCATCATTGTAAACATGAAATTTAAGCCTTCGTGATGGAAGAGCATATACCATCACCTACGAGGGCATGCATATAATATAAAAGTGTGAGATACGTCTAGTATATTCCACATACTAACGTATATATACATATATATATTACTCACCGCATACAATTTACGGTGGCCTCAAAGCTGCGGTCTGTAACAGCAGTTCCCAATAAGAAATGCACTTGCCCCTTGCACTTAATATAAATCACCTTGATTATCAAGTCCGTATAACTGTAGCCAGAAGTCGCATTTCTCGTTCGTCGTCTGGCTTGTATAAAGAACTATTTGTTTTTCTCTCCTAATTAATTATATATCAGCATTTTATACTAAATAATAAATTGCACGTTTGTCAAATCCTTGGATTGGTTCTTTATTTATATCCGAAGGAGTCCACTCACCATCACGTTCATCAAAAAATGTATGTATATACTAAGCATGTAGTTTTGAAGTTTTCAAATATATATGTAAATTTTAAATTTCAGGAGTATACATGTAAATTTCCCTTCTTTTATTCCGTGATAGAAGATTGGAATCCCCGGTACCAGCACCTATATATAACAATAAGTTTAGTTAATCCTCATTAGTTAATAGTTAACCCTGGTTACATAATTTCTGGAGAGATGTGCGTGTGCGTGTGCGTGCATGCGTTGTGTGTGTGTCTGTGTGATATCTTGTCCATTAGCACGAGTTATGCTCCACCATGGCTAGAGGCACATATACGTAAATATGTAATCAAATTAAGGCATTTCATTCAGTCGTTTAGTTTAATAAAAAATTACTGTTTTGAACATTTGACATAATCACATCGGGTTCTCTTACTATATATTTCTTGTTTTATGTAAATTTCAAACTAATTAGCTTTTAACTAATGTCTTATATTATAAAATGCAAATTACATACATATTGGTCAGTTAAGTTTACAAAATAGAACCTAGGTGATAAGGTAAATCCAGATATCAAATATTGGAGAGAATATGCTTTGCAGTTTCATTTCTATGTATAATGTATAAGAATCAAATATTTTGGTACTCATATATTTTTTATACGGACCCTAATGTGAGGGTAAAGCACAAAGTATACACGCGGTGTGTAGTTCACGAGAGATCTCAATATAATGGACGTGTTTGATTGGAAGTAGTAGGATCCTTGAAGTTCATTAGAACAATTAATTCCACATATGAACATCTTAGATTCAAAATAAAAAATTGTGTTTGCTTTTGTTCAAGGAAGCGTTTGAAGTTTGGAGAAAACAAGTGATCAAATGAGTTATAACAGAAGGTGAAATATTAATTACTTTTCAGAGTAACAACAAAAGCCATGAAAGAGTGCATAATGTTACTATATAAGACAATGAACAACGAAACAACACTTAATTTAATCATAATATTCTCTTACTTTTTTTATTATTTGAATTTGATTTATAAAAATCAGGATTGGATAGAATCAGTTTTAATTTGGAAACAAGAACAAGGTAATTATTAAGTACAAAATGTATAATAAAAAAAATGCATATATAGGTTTCTTTTAACAAAAGGATTATTAAAGTCTAAGTTAGCAACTTTTGATCGAATTTTTCAATGGTAGAGTCATATTATTGCAGTTTGGCAAGCTTCATTATAAAATGTGGGTCATAAATAAATTTTAATTGACTTGGCAACAGAGGATAGAGATGGCAAGACATGTTTTAAGATTTTGATTTGTGTCTTGTTAAAAAAGGCATTGGTAGAAACATTTGTGATGCAGTTTCGAATTTTGTAATAAATATCTTAAATTTAAGATTCATTTAAGTAGCATGAAAAACATGTCAAAAACAAGCTAAGACAATGACAAGTACTCTATGAACAAACATGTTATTTTTCCTTTTTGGAATATACAATATATAAGTGAAACAAACAATCAAAGAATAATTTAATTTGAATGTTATTTTAAAGTATAAGGTCTTCCAATACTCTATATGCAGTGAAGTTTTTAGAAATAAATTTGATTTTCAAATTTAGAAAAAGAATTATGATTAGTTAACCTATAAGAAATTTCATGTTCTTTATACAATTGATAATACTCTAATTCCATGCACATGTAAATATCATGAGCACATACTTATAGATTTATAATATAAATTTTAATGTACAAACATTATATATGCTTGTAGGCTGTAAATTGTTTACATATTATTTTATTACATAGACATACTTACCATGATTCATATGATATATATTTAAAGACAAAAATGTGAATATATACTCATATACATATTTATATTTATTACATGGTCACTTAAGTAAAATTTGAGAGTAGAGCATGAAAAAAACTAGTGGACAAAATGTTCAAAAGGGCATGGCAAACATTGTCCTAGTCAATGTTCAAAAGTAGGTGCATTTGAAAAGAACAAAGTTAGTGTTATAAATATTTTTTCAATATGAATTATTATAAATTCACCAGGTTAAGGATAATAACCGGGTTAAGGATCAAAGCCACACTAATTTAGGATGGTTGTTGATGATTGTTCACTACAGGTCACCCTAAAATCCAAAACCCACTTAGCCCATAAAATGGTCATCCTAAATCCTATGTTATATATATATTAAGGTAAACTTAGGAACTTAAAGATAATAACAACAGAATTAATTCATTTTAAAAATAAACTCACAAAGTTAAGGATACCAACTAGGTTAAAAGTTATTAATTAATTAAGCTCAAACATGGGTAATCCTAAGAGCTTAATAAAAAAACTCACAATAATTGAGTTAAGAATCTAGCTTAAAAATAAACTCACTAAGTTAAGGGTCCAATTTAGATATAAACTCATTATATTAAAAATAACAATTGGGTTAAGGATACATTAATTATTAAATTAATGTACCAACGGTGGCCATGTGTACTAATAATAAAAAAGATGGTGTAAATAAGTATAAAATTGAACTCTCTTGTTTTATTGTCATCCTTGTTTTCTTTTTTTTATGAGATATCTTTAGCATATTTGATGAATGTCTTTCATGTTAAACATGCTAGAAATTATTATAAATATGAAATGTACATGTATACCATAATATATGTATTATAATATTATATTATATTATGATATACTATACTCTATAAATTTACCAAAATTAAATATTAAAAATTGAATGCATATGTGATGAATGAAATTTTAATTAAACACATTTCTATGCTAGTATTTTTGGAATTGTGATGTGAAAACTTTTTTTATAATTTACATAGTGGTATCTAAAGCCTTATTACAAGATACAGTTGATTATTAATGGAGAAATCATAGAAGTCTTTTAAAATAACAAAATGTTTAAGAGGTAGTAAATATGACTTTACCAACTTTTAATATTTTTAATGAACCTATTTTTAGAAGTTGTGCTTTGCAAAATAAAGTTTCTATAGTTTTTTATGGTAAATGAATTGCTACTCAAGGAAAAAAATTGAATCATTTTAACAAAGGTGAATTAAAATGTGTAGCTCAACAAAGAAGTAAATTTAATTAAAAGTAACAAATTTGCACTTAAAAAACTTGTATCTCTCTCTTCAAGTTTGCACTAGCACTTAACTTTATTGTTAGAATGTAATTACACATAAGAAAGGGTTATTAAAAGGAAAAACTTAGACTTTGGAACATGTTATGTGCCATGATACATAATGTTAGTTGTCCTAATATAGCTAAGAGATGGTATGAAACTTAAAAAGATCTTTATGAAGCTATACAATTTCATGGTAAAGCTAAGATGCATTAAAGGATTGAATTTATCCACAACAAAGTGGAGGAATAAGCAAGTGTTAGGTTTCATGATAGTCATACATTGGCAAGGACATGGGGAGAGTGCATATCATAATTTGTGAAGATAAATAAGACTCAGATCAAAAGAGTTATTATATGGATGTCCACGGCTAATTACTTCTTCAGTTTTTATGGAAAGAAGAAAAATCATGTGCATGGCTAATTATGAAGTTGGAATTGAGGATGGATAAACAAATTATAAGAATCTTTTCAAGACCGTATCATTGCAGATTATGGTCAAGTGACAATACTCAATCCTTTGTTGAAAAAGTTGCCCAAAGCTTATAGTATATGTATAATTAACTTATAATAGATTTACAACTATATATGTAGAAGAACAATACAAAGTGGTGAAGAAGGTTTATAAGCAACATATTTAGAGTCTTGTTGGTCATGTCATTGGCCATGCTTCAAACAGTGATGAAAGATCATGTAGCAGTGTAAGAAAGATCATCACATAAATAAACGATGTAAGTTTTTGTGTATAACGTATCTCGAGATCAATTATGGCTACATAATAGGTCTCCTTAACTAAGACCATATAATAACCTTATTAACCCAATTAATCAACCAACAAAGCAATTATTATTTAGTCCTAACATATGGTGGTACATGTAATATTCTTAGTTTGACATTTTTTTTTAATCTTTTAGCTTTTATATTTTATGTTTAAGCAATAAACATATATGGCAAGTTTTTTAGGAAACTAAATTAAAATAAGCATGGTCTATATAAAGATGATGCTTCAAGAAGAGATTAACATAATTAAGTTGCTGCACAACAATTCATGATAACTAAAGTTATAGCATGTTTAAAGGAGCTTAGGGAACAAGCAACAAACTAGAGCAAGTTTTCCTTAGGTAATGTGTGTATATATATATATATATATATAATGTTTAAACATTAGGGACATAAGTATACTTATTCATTACTGTAAAGTATGTGGAGATTTTTTTGTCTTCAATAATGAACCTCTTTTTACGTATAAAACTGCTTCAACTATGAGTTTTTTTTTTTAAGTGAGTATTTATTAAAGTATACTAATATAAATCATGTTTTTGTTTAATTATAAAATAATCACATATATTTATTAAATAGATTTTGATGTCTTCGAATTATTAACAACAAAGAGATGAATTTGAAGGTCAATTTTATTAGCAAAGAAACTTTTCTAGACATATAAATATCATGTCATTTTATTTTGTCATTAATCAAAATATTCCTAAATAAGTTTCATCATGTTTCCTCATTTAATGGTTCCTTTAACATATACATGATTTCATTATTGTGAAAAGTTTTTCTTAAAGGTGGAATGCATGGTTCAAAATGAAAGAATATATAATGAACGAGGAATTATTAGATAGTATTAGTTTAATGAATAAGTTAGAAGAGTTGGTTGTTAAGGGCAAAATAAAGTTGTTACTAGTTTAATGAATAGGCTAAAAGAGTTGTTAGGGGCAAAAACAAGTTCCCTAAGACACATGAAAAACAAAATTGCATTTTTTCAAAATTGAAACCAAGTGAGTTAGAGTCAAATCAAGACTATCTTGAGATATTATAATTATGTATCTACGGAGTTAAAGTCAAATCAAGGCTATATTGAGATATTACAGTTATGTATTTACGGACGTAGACATAGAAAGGCATTGAGATCATATTTAAAAAATGTACAAGGCTCTTAATTCAAAAGGCCAACACATTACACTATGTGGTTGTTACCTAACCATCTCACTCATCTCATTATGTAAATAACACTAAATCTTTAAAGACAACCTAATAACTTTTAAAGTCAAGTTAGAAAAAACTTTGGGACCTAGCCTAATCCCAAGTGTTCTAAGGTCAAAATATATATATATATGTATAATTATTATAATTATATACACATGTAAGTGGAGATTTCAACATTATTTGAATAATGAAATGAACACATTAGAAGATCTTTATAAAGAACATTTTAGAGAAAATGTTAAATTGGCTCTTAGTGACAAAGTATATAATGTTAAGTTTGAGGTGATACATGAGTAAACTAAAATTACTGTCTCACATGAAGAATAAAAAGAAAATTTTATTCAAAAATAAGTGGAGGTAAGATAAAAATATAACATCAAATCTTGTCCATGCGTGGAGTTTGAGAAATATGACCATCGTTAAGAAGATTCCCAAAAGTAGCTTGGTCTACAAATTAAATAGTAACTTGTTTTTAATCAAAGTCATGTGTTTTTCTTTTCAATTTTCTTATATATATTGCATTATTTTTTTATGCAGATTGAGTCTTGACTATATTTTATAGACGTTTCAATCAATAAAAACCTGAAGACAATAAGTATATTTTTAGGCTTTGCTATGGTGTTTTACACTAACTAATATTTTACACTTTGTAAGTTACATTATATAATTTTAAGTTATTTTAACTTAGAATACAAACTTATCAAAACAGCAAAGGCAATTAAAAAACATTTGTATATTTTGTAGAATAATCAAAATCTCAAGAAAGGCTAAACAACTGAGAAAAGAAAACCATGAGTACTTTGACTTGATTAATAAACCAGATAATATAAAACTAAAACTAATGTTAGAGTGATACCATCCGTTCGAAGACAACAAGTTTAAGTATACTTATACATGATTACAAGTATGTCAATTTAAAGTTTATTCTCTCAAAATTAAATGTCACTTTAGTGAATAAGAAGTTATTGTATGAGCTTGACGCAAATAATATTAAAAAGTTAAATAACTTTGTGAGAACCTTTCACAAAAAAATCTTATTACTTAATTATTCACAAACTAAAGAACCACAAAAAGGTAACAATAAACTTATATTGAAATTAATGTGAAACTTATGTTATTGTACATTGTTTACAGGAAAAGAGAAAAGAAATTAACAAAAGAATGTAATAATGTCATTCTTAATGTTTTCATTTTAAAAACATTATAAATTCAAAATTTATTAATAGATTACAAACAGGGGGTATTAATAATCATCCTTATTTGTGTGTGTATACGGAGGTTAAATATGGTGTATTTGGAAAGCCATACACAGTCGTTCCATACATATACATATATAAGTGGACTCCCGGATCTTACCTTGCAGTTCTAGAGTTAAACAAGAGAAGAAGAAATCAACGGTGGAAGTTACATGTAGTAGCGCCTGCACATCGTAGCGTCCATAGGTTTGAGTGATACCTAGTTATCGATACAATATTTCTATATTTATAGGAAGGTGGAACTAAACCGATCTTCACTTTAGGAGTATAAGATAAGATAATATTTCAATGGTAATCTTACTATGTGTCTATGATGCTCTGCATTTTAAAGGTTTCATCAAAGCACACCGCACTTGCATGTGTGTGTGAGTGTGTGTGAGTGTGAGTGAGGAGAGATTTATTAGTTGGACTCCACATTCATTATATAGGTGTGTCACATTTAGGAAACCTACACGAGTCAAAACCGCATATTTGTATGGATTAAGAGGTATATGTTTATTTATAATTATTAGACTTTAGAAATAACAATAATAATATAAGAAAAAATACTTTCCACTTTGGAATTAACATTTGTTGTTCTGTATAGCAATGGAAGAAGCTATAAATAAATCTTTAGGAACTAAAAATAATAATAATTATGTAAATTTCAATATATTCTTAATCATACTTTGGACTGTAAATATAGAGTGTTTTTTTTTAAAGAATCACATTACAAAACAAAATGCAGATTACAACAGTCTATTCGTATATATAAACAATACATTTAGTTAATCCTCATTAGTTGGTTAAAACACAGCATTCTTCAAGTTCGTCATGATGATTATACATAATATTGTATTTGTAATAATTTTAACATTTATAGCCTATATATATATACACTTATTAGATGCACATGCACACTGTTGGGGTGTGTGTGCGATATTTTGCCTATTTAGCATGTATGCTCTACCATGACGAGAGGCCTAATCAACATATAAATATGTAGTTTGGTTCTTTAAACGATTTCAAGTTACAGTCATTTAGTTTAAATAACACACACTAGAATTTTGACCGTGTCCAACATACATCAAGTTTTTTTTTCTGCATGTTTCTTGTTTTATGTAAATTTCAAACTAAATAGACTTTTAACTATTATAAATTGCAGATTACTTACATATTCGTCAATTAAAATAGAACTTAATTGATAAGGTAAATCCTCATTAAGTAATAATTAACCCTCATTAAAAGATGGTAAAGACTTGCTCAATTAATTATTCGGTTTAGACATCAAAGTATAGAGAAAATACGTTTTGCACTATCTATACATATATATAGTTCAATTTCTATATCATTCTTAAGCTGTGTGCATATATATAGGCTAAAGGTGATATAGTTTTCATGTAATTATAAATTATATGTGCCTAGTGCATAACAAGATTCAAAGATTATAAGATGGTTTAGATTACAATTATATTTTTGATTATATATTCCAGCATATACCTCAATTTTAGAATTATTTCGTAGGGTTGGACTAGCGTGTGAACAAAGTATAACATCTGAGGGAGGTCTTACGAAGCCGTGGTGAACTTATTACATTCTCATTTCACAATGAGTTTTACTGACTCGCCCCTTGCGTGTGCGTATGCACATGTACATGTAATATGGGATGTGTGAATACGGTATGTGTAATATGTTAAAGAACGCTGTTTAAGATTGAGAAGAGGACTAAGTCAGTTGCCTACTCTATTTTAGATTTATGTAAAATCAATTGCGTATGCATTGTTATAACTTATTTACTCGGTGAATTAATAATTACTGAACTATAGCTCTATATTTTTGTTACGGTACCTTAAAAAGGTCATTAAGTAACCTCACATCTATATTATTAACTATAGGAAACTCGTTTCATCAACTAATAACGAATTATCTATAATTAGTTCAACCTTCTTAAACCCTCCTGGAGCCCTTACGAATAAGATTGCTTGCCCTTAACACTAGACACGTTGTCCTTATTCCACTTGGGACGAGCCCCTTTGGCTACAATGTTTGCTTCCTTTTTGGGAATGGAGTATTCTAATCTTTAACATCTTTCCCTTGCACATAACGCTTATTAACTTGCCCTCCGCCATCATGAGAATACCCTATACTGAAAATGCCCTAGTAGCTTGTATATAATAAAAGAAAAAGGTATCACTTCAGAATAAAGGTACGTTACTTTCTTTTTTTTTAATCAAGCATACGTATTATGTTGACTCTTGTGCTTGTGTGTGTACCCATATAAGCATATGAACTATAAGAGGTATATATATCGTGTATGTGTGTGTGTGAGAGAGAGGGAGGGATGATATATGAAGGCCTCTTCTCCCTCCCTGCTATGAGTTCTGAAGTCAATATGTCTCTACCATTAGATCTTCAACTTTCAAGGAATGAGAAACAACGTCAAATGTTAATATCTTACTCTCTCCTTCCTTCTCTCTCTCTCTCAGACGACGCGCGCACACACACAATATAGTATCTATGCCATTTAACACCACCTTAATATTTAAATTTCTAATACGGATTTGCACTAAGTTCTACTTTCAGTGCAAAGTCATGCTCGTGAATTTTTAGAGCTCTGGGAGCTACAGTGCTTTCTCCAACGAAGTGGCATACATGTTTATCATATTATGTTTTAAATTTATATATATTTTTTTTTTATTTTATATCATTGTTTGAATTGTTATATTATATAACACATGGAATTTTATTTTTATTTTTAATTTTGAAATATATATTTCAATGTGAAGCTTCATTTTCCAGGAAATATTTTAACATTGTTGTATATATGTTCCATGTTATGAAATTTTGATTGATCTTAAAAGTATACTAGTTTTGAAGTTTTCAAATATATATGTAAATTTTAAATTTCAGGAGTATACATGTAAATTTCCCTTCTTTTATTCTGTGATAGAAGATTGGAATCCCTGATACCAGCACCTATCGGGCAATAGCTCAGCCCTGCATATATATACAAGTGTGAGATACGATAATAAAAGAGCATGTACGAAAATGCCATTAGTTACTCACTTATATATACATATTACTCACCGCATTCTATTTACAGTTCAAAAAAAACTTACAATTTTGTCCACTTTGGATTTAATAGCAATGGAATACGCTGCAAAATAATTCTTTAGGAATTAAAAATAATAACAATAAAAATGTAAATTTCAATGCATTCTTAATAATATATTCAATATTTTTTTGGTTATAAATTTATCACACTCAGATTACAACAATCTTGATATGTTTATTCGTATATATAACAATAAGTTTAGTTAACCCTCATTACTTAATAGTTAACCCTGGTTACATAATTTCTTGAGAGATGTGTCGTGTTGTGCGTGTGTGTGTGTGCGTGCATGCGTTGTGTGTGTGTCTGTGTGATATCTTGTCCATTAGCACGAGTAAAGACTTAGTTATGCTCCACCATGGCTAGAGGGCCAATTCAAGTACATATACGTAAATATGTAGTTTGATTCTTTATAAGATTTCAAATTAAGACATTTCATTCAGTAAAAAATTACTGTTTTAAACATTTGACATAATCACATCGGGTTCTCTCTTATATTTCTTGTTTTATGTAAATTTCAAACTAATTAGCTTTTAACTAATGTCTTATATTATAAAATGCAAATTACTTACATATTCGTCAGTTAAGTTTACAAAATAGAACCTAGGTGATAAGGTAAATCCAGATATCAAATATTGGAGAAAATATGCTTTGCAGTTTCATTTCTATGTATAATGTATATATAAATAATTGAATATTTTTCAATTGCTATAAATAATATATCATTTATATATATAACGGTCATTCCAAGCTAAATTATTAAATAAGGGTCGCATAGTTTTCATGTAATTTTTAAATTGCATGTGCCACGTTCGTAGTAAGATTCAAAATTCTTTCATGACCAGGGTTATATTTATATATAACTTTAGTTTGGAATCACAAACAAATCTCATTTAATACAGCCTATACAATTTTTCATTCTAAATTAGCTACAAGATTATAAACTTCATTAATTATATATATATTAATTCTTTCTTAACATGTATCATGTAAATCTGGTCATGTATGAGTAATTTAATAAACATTAAAAAAGAATTTCCAATTTATATGCTGCAATATTACATTTGATTTAAATATTCTGAAATACACCTCGGAAGAATGTAGGTCTGGTTTTAGGGTTAGCAATTCAGGTCAGTAATCATCTGATTTGTTTTGCTATTACATTTTACTTACATTTGATTTAATGGAGAGTTTTATTGACTCACCCCTATACAAGTGTGTGCAAATATTTTAAAGAACACAGGACAAGACGTGCAATATAGCATACGTTCATTTTTTTCGTTTACTAAAGGACTAATTCAACGACATTATAATCTCGTGGAATAGTTACTCCATACGTATCTAAAATTCTTACGTATACATGTACATACTACATCAATACGTAAGTAAAACTTTTATTTGGGATGTGTAAAGGATGGGAAATCTTCGGTGATAAAAATGCAATAAGGCTATTAAGTTGTTTTATCTTGGTTACACGGTAGATTAATATATAACCTTAATAAACAAGATACGTATGAACATGTTTCTAAATAAACAGGAGGGTGTGAATTATTTAGGTTCTACGGTGTGAAACACTAGAGGGTAATAAAAACTTAAAAATACCTAATATAATAATACAATAAAGACTTATTTTGGTTTAAATATATACAATTATTATATATTTAATGCATATTTATATTCTATATTATAGATTTATATACAATCAATTACATATCTATTGTTATAGTCCTTATTAAATCATATTATTTACTCTAATTTAATAAATATTCATAATATATTATGTCATTTATCAATATAAACTATAAAGCATTTTATTGTCAAGGTTATTCACTATTAATTACAAAAGAATTTATGTTTTATAGTAGAATGAAATTAAACAAAACTTTGAAAAAATTATCTAAGTTTTTTATCAATTTATACTCAATAAGAATTTCAAAATTAAATTATGTTATGTTATGATTTTTTTTAATTTTAAAAAATTAAATATCTATAAATGTGTAAAAAATAAACTATGCAACTTTAAATTTCACTTCATCTTAAGGAATTATAATTGGACTTATCAATTTTAATAAATAATAATTTAAAACTTAATAAAAATATTAATTAATTTATTTATGGTGCATAGAGTTTTTTTGACAATTGGGATTATTTAAATCAATTCATTAAAATTGCATTGTCCTTATATTGAATAGAATAATTTAATTAATTCATTATGCATAAAATTCATGAAACAAATAAGTTTTTTTGGGAAAAGTTATGGTTATTCAAATAAATTCATTAAAATTGTATTGTTGTTGTTTTTGAATAAAAAAAAGACCAACATTCATATATAATCATATCAATTGATATTAATTAAATAAATAAATATAGGTTATTTATTTTAAAAAATCAATAAAGATAACATGTGCATACATTTTATATTAAATTCTTAAAATAATGCTAATATATTTCTTATATGTTGTAATGATTACATTTATTACATATGCAGCAATAATTTTATTAATTTGTAACATATATATATAATCTCAAATGTGTATATAATAAATGGTGAATATACATTATATACTCATTTTTTTTAATAAACCACTAAAATGAACAAAATTTAAATTTATTAAACAATTCTTAATTCAATTAAAATTTCAATTATATGTTTTTATGTTTTCTTTTAAAGTTTTTGTTTATTTATTAATTTATAATTTTAAAGATACATATTCACATCACACAACATGAAACTCTAACATGAAAAAAATAAATTTTGGTTAATAAATAATGATATTAATTTATTAAATAAGATTATATCTATAAATATTTAATTATTTCTAACAGATTATATAAATAATATACTTTATAAATTTACAAAAAAAAAATTAAAAATTCAATACCATTTTCATATTCATACAAATAATATTAAACTTTATAGTGGAACAAGTAATTGTGCTTTCTTAATTTTATTATTTCTTTTATTTTATTATATTTACATTTGTAATGTTTATATGTTTATAATTAATTATTGTGCTGACTTTAAAAAATAATTTAGAACTAGAATGGTGTTCTAAACTAAAAAAATGTATTTATATATTTATGTATAAAAGAAAATCAACTTAGAATAGCATTAAGAATAACAATAAATATTAAAAGAAAATATATAACATTAAAGATTAACATACATTTTAAAACAATATATTTAATGAAGATATCATTTTAAAACCATTTGTTTATTATTATATTGTTTATTTTATAAAATGAAATAATATTTTATAGGATTATGTTAACAATTTACACAACTTTTACATTAAATATTTATTTATATATACATTTACCACTCCGACTTTTACTTTTTAAATTGTTACGATACAATTAATTAAGGACTTATACTAATTTAAGAAGTATTTAATTAAATAAAAATTAGATTTAAATATATATTTTATTATAAATGATTTTATCATATTTAATTTTGTAATTTTTTAAATTTATGTTATAATTTTTTTTTTTTTGCAAAAATATAACATCATATTATTATAAACGAAGGTTTTTATTAAACACCTTGAGCATATGAGATATTATTATGTAATAACTTATGAATTATGGCATAATTTTTAATAATGAAATTTATTAATAATAATTTATAATTCCTTGTTCCTTTATCATTAGATATTTTAATTCTTCTTTTATTTAAAAATTACAAGAAAAATATATGATAAAATTATCAAAAATATAAAACCAAAATTTAAATATAAAAGAACAATGTTAAAAGAGAATAATTACATTATTTAACCATCTTAATACAATTTTAATACATGAAATATATACAATTTTAATACATGAAACACATGTTTTTATTTAATTGAACCACCTTATTTATTATAATGATACCAAGTCATGTTATATTAAATAAAATTATCTTATATTATATTAAATACTTATTCTTATATAATGTACTTCATTATCATTAATATTGTTATTACAACGAAATTTAGTCATGAATTATAAATAAAGATTATCTTATATATTATTAAATACTTATTCTTATATAATGTACTTCATTATTATCAATATTATTACTATAATGGAACGTAAAAATTAAGATGAAATGAGAATATTTTATTTCATTTCATTTATTTATTTTGTCTTTTTCATTCTTATATAAATAATTATTTTTTATAATAAAATATATTATTTAATACTTGGCATTAGTACCTCAATTTAAAAAGAAAGTTATATAATTTTATAATGAGTAAAATGAATAAAACAAAATGATTATTAACATAATAAGAAAAAATACATAATAAAGAGTTTTTTGTTAATATTAATGAAGTGTATATTTGTGATACTTTAAATTTTTTTTCTTCACTTTATTATATATTTATCACAAGAACTATTATATATAAGATTTATTGTATCCTAATTTTTATATATATATCTTTAAAATAAAAATATTATTTATTTTAAGTAAAAATACATCCCCTAATAAATATTATTAATTTTTTATAAACCTAAAAACTAAATGTGTTTTGTTTAAACAATACCACCCCGTCCACTACATATATACACACGGTGTATTAAAAATTAAGAACATTTAATTATTTTATGTTTATAAATATGGTAAATTCAATTTAATTCTAACATATATTGTATATATTCTAATATAAATATATTATTAGATTTATTTATTTTTATTTTATAATCATTATAGGATCACACACACATATATGTATAACTTTTTAAATTTTAAAAATATATATTTGGTTTCAAATTTCTATCAAGATTTTAACATCATCCTTGATCATTTTCATTATGTTAAACATGTAATTTTTTATTTTTATTTTTTTCTAATAATAACCCTAAAGAAATTCCTTTATATTATCATCGTCATAAACTCGTTAGTATTTTCTTCCAAATTCAAATAAAAATTAAAATGTTGAGCTCACACTTTGAAGATAAAAAATCACTATATTTATATTTATAAATACTAATTTTATATAACTTGAAAACTTTTGTATTAGTAAAGTTTAAGAGAGGGAAAGATCTTCTCTCTTTTCAGCTTTAAAACATTCTAAACTTTGTTCTATTGTTGGAGTATAAAAAGATGAAGTAATAGTTTACCTCCAAGTAAATCCTCGTTATTAATAATTAACCCTCGCTAAGAGGTGGCAAAGATAAAGCACCATACGTTGAACTTCCCTTCCGCAAATCCTTGATAGTTTGCAAAGCAGCCATTGTACTACGATATATACCCTCCACTTCCTCACCTTCTTCAACCGGTTTATTCGGTTTAGATACCAAAGGAAAATCCGCATCTGAAGGGAATATGCTCTGCAGGTTCTTTTCACACTCTGCAACTAGCTTTGATAAAAGCTCGGTTGTGAAGAAAGGTTGTTTTAGAACTCTCTGAATAAATGGCAGCCTTAAGCACGTGCCTGTTCTCTTGTCATATTTCTTTAATATCTTCACTAATCCTGTATTAAAAGCATAATCATTCATATTAGCTGTATATACTTAACTTGGTGTGCGTGAGTGCGTGTATGTATGACTTTGTTGTTTAATAGTTGTTCACTGTGTGTCCATGATATGTGTGTGTTGTACAACGTCTATGCTGCATGTATATCAATACAATGTGTATAATTATATATATATATATATATATATAGAGAGAGAGGAGAGAGAGAGAGAGAGAGAGAACCTGTATAGTTTAAGGAGCTGTAGTTGAACAGCAAAACCATCTGGCCATGGAATGTGACTATATCTCGCCTGATCTCGATAAGATCATCTTGATTTGCATCAGGATCTTCTTGTAACTTGTCTTTCACATTCTCAATCCGATCTTTTAACTCCTGTACCTTAAACGTTAGTGTGTGTGTGTGTGTGTGTGTGTGAGAGAGAGAGAGAGAGAGAGAGATGTGTAACTAAACACTCATACATCTATACACACGTGTATACAAGTACACATATACACAGACATGTAGTGTACAAACACACATGGGCGTATTACCTGTAGACGGATTACATACTCTTCTTCCTTGTCAACAAAGAAATTATTAAACTTCTCGAGCTCCTCATCCAGCAGCCTCATAAACTCAGACTCCTCCTCACTTAGAATAAGCTGTTTAGCATTACTCTCAGAGCCTTCATCATCTTGCGCGTTTGAGTTCAGAATCTCGTTCTCCACTTCCGTACCGTTAGAACCTTGCTCCGTACCATTGGAATCTTGTTCCGCATAATTGGAATCTATGTGTTCTGCGCTCCCATCTTTGTTGGAAGATTTCTTGAGATTGTCCACAGCAACGTCTACAACGGACGTAGTACCTAACATACACATATACATTATAAGACACGCACGCACGCTGTACAGATGTACATATGCATTTATGCCTGTGTTTGTAAATGGAAGTATATATCTCAACGCATACAACATCCACCTGTATATAACATACTATTTGTAAATATCTATTTCTTTTAACAACAATGGTCTCTCACACATACACGCACACACATAAGACTGTACAGATGTATATAGAATGTACATATGCATTTATGCCTGTGTTTGTACATGGAAGTATACTAAACAACCATGTATGCATACAACATCCACCTGTATATAACATACTATTCGTAAATGTTTATATCTTTAACAACAATGGTCTCTCTCTCTCTCACATACACATGCACAGGCACACACATAAGACTGTACAGATGTACATATGGTTGTACATGGAAGTATATACCATGTATGTATACAACATCCACCTGTATTCATCTTTAACAACAATGCTCTCTCTCTCTCTCTCTCTCTCTCTCACACACACACACACACACACACATGTATGCAATATATACGCACCTCGTGTGGGGCTGGACTCAAATGCGGCCTCTGTGAAGCACTCGGGAGCAGACATCATTTTGAGACGCTTCTTAAGCTGTTTATATGAAAGAAACTTATCCCTCCATTCCGGGATTGTCTCCTCCATTTGGGTCGCTAATCTCTTCCCGAATTTCATCTATGAATTCCCAAAGACCAAAGAAATCACTCTCTCCCTCTTGAACACCAAATGGAAAAAACCAAATAAGAATGATAGAAAGAAACCTAACACACAACATCCATCGCTATCAAACGCTTCTTTTTCTCTTGAACAAAAGGGAACAGAGCATATCCAGATTCGCATCTGCGGATATACTTTTTGTTTATACGAATATCCTATGTCTCGGTTTCAAATCTCCAAGCCGCCTTAACTGACGTGACATTAGATTTTTTCTTTTGAAACGATGACGATTCTCTCTGGTCAAACCCTTGCTTATTTATCACGTAATACATACTAAACTCACACGCATATATTATGTAAGAAATTTAATTTTCGAAGGAATATATTTTAATTAGATGGATTATACTTTATTTCAGTCTTAAATTTTATTTAGATTTTTTTATTAGTAAATTATAATATCTTAATAATATCTTAAGGAAGAGTAAATATTTATTCTAAGAAATTTTATATTTATTTAGGAAATTTTAATTAAAAAATTCTAGTAATATTCAATGTTTAATGGTAAATACTTATGATGAATATTTTAATTGGATGGCTTATTTTTATAAAGTGTAATTATAAAATTCTAATAATACCTAAGAAGAATTAATTTTTTATAATTATTTTTTAGGATAATGAAGCCTAAATATTGATAGTGAAGTATATCTAAAGATATTTTAACTTTTTATAATTAAATTAAAAATTTAAATATCTTAGTAATATTCTATATTTAATATAAGAGACTTGATGTTAAAGTATATTTGAATTAATTTTTTAAATTATTTTGGCTTTATATTTTATTTAAAAATGTTTAATTATAAAAATTTAAAATACATTTACATTGGTTGACTTAACACATATGTATACAAATGTATATACCTTAAGAGACAAGACTGTTGTACACTTGTAAAAAACTCTATGAATAAAAACAAACACTTTCATCAACACACACGAGTGTACAATATATAATAACCACTTTCAAATACTATATAATAACTTTTAATTTGTAACCTAGGTACCTCTTCACAAATTCTTTATTATGATGTTCTTTATGAATTTTTAAAACATAATTTAATTTATATTTTTTATGAATTGTGATGTTATATATATTTAGCATACATTTACAACAATCACGTTTAGTGTTTATTATGACAAGATATATTTTAATATTAAAGACAGATACTTATATAAACCAAACAATTAGAGTAATATATAGAACTTATTCTTTATTTATTAACTATAAAATTTATAAATTCACTTCATTTTTTTATAAAATGTTCATTAACTTTTTAACTTATATGAATAATTTAGTGACTCTATCTTATTATCTTACATATCAACAATAATGATATTTATAAATAAATGTTTTAGTTAAATTTCTAGAATGAGTTAAAATTTTTTTCGGAATATATTACTTGCTGAGGCAGACATTCAGCCATAAAATCAGGATCCTCGTTATTTTCTTAATCCTTCTTATGTAAATTTATACTAACTGAGTCGGCCTTTTCAATTCCATTTAGAAAGATATATAGCTAAATCCGTGATGAAATTTGATATAATTTACAAAAAAGAAAAACTAAGTTAAAAACCAGAATTAATCTTTATCATCTGTCACATTTGCACCTTCACCACTAATTACATGATAATACAATTTAATTTATTTTTTTTTATATTTAAAATCCACTGAATAAGTGTTTTTTACTATTATATTTTTCTTTTTTTAACACGAGTTCTAAATAAAAATTAAGCTTATATGTATATTTCTTAAGCTTTTTTGATCATTTTTCATAATGCTCTTCAATTAATTTTTATGAATCATGAATTGTTAATATACTTGTTACGCTCAGTTCTTTATGGTTAGTCACACTCATAAAGATATTGATAAGTTAATTATTTTATGGTTAAATCTTTTTTCATGTATTATACTAATGTTTCTATGTTATTAATTTCATTAATATAAAATTATAATCTTGTACTTTATAATTAGTTTTGTCCCCAAATTTTATTCGTATAACTTATGAATTTTGAATTTTTATCATATTTTATGTTATTTATGCAAACTCTAAATCTTACATTTTACATCTTAAACCTTATAATCTAACATTATTATACTCACATAACATATGTATTTTACATTTCATCTTTACACAACATTCTTATAGAATACACATAAAATTATTTGAATCTTATCCATCATTTTTGTCTTTCATAAATTTCTCCATTTCATTATATATCATACATATTTTTAAGTATTCTGTTTATCACATATTTTAAAAATATTTCTAACATATTTTAAAAATATTTATACTATTGTATCACTTTGATTTAATTAAGAGGTGCCAATGTCTTAGTTAATAAGTGTTAAAAATAATGATTTAAATTCAATTAATAAGTGCTAAAGACGAGTCTTGATATTTAATCTTGTCATGTAATTTCTCAATCATAGTTATTATACTATATGATATTATTCAATAAGTTATTGAGTCAAAGAGTAATAAAGAAGAACAATCCATTTGCATATAAATAAAGATGTATGTACATTCCAATTAATTTTACTTATAAAAATTCTAATCATTGTACACACCGAAAGAGTTAATAAAAATAATTTGTTGTAAAAGCTCCTCTAATCACATGCATTGGTATTTATTTTAACTATGTGTTATACTCTTTTCATCTAAAAGAAAATGCATAATATGAATATATGTGCACATATTTTAATACATATATGTATATAATATCTTTAAATAAGAAATAATAATTATATATTAAAATATACTATTAATAATCTAATCTCAAAAAATGATATATAATTATTTAAATTATTATTATAGTATAATTTAAATTACATGTGAAACAAGGAACTTGATTATATTTTAAACTAGGTAATATAAATTATACGTGATAATAATATATGCATTATATATATATGACACACACACACACACACACGCACGTGTGTGTGTGTCTGCCCGTATTAACTAATGATATATATTTTTGTTAACTAAGGTAACCTTATATAATCACACGTACACATCTATACAATTGCCATTTCATATGGATATAGATGTTTACAACCTTAATAATATAGCATATATTTCAATTTTTAAAAAGTTAATATACACATCAAAATGCACACTTGTACATAGGCTCTCTCTCTCTATATATATTATATACACACATACACACAAGGTGCGTGCCCCATTGTGTGAGTGTCCGTGTGTGTGTGTGTGTGAGACAGAGAGAGAGAGAGTATGTGGTTATATTGTAAGGAATCGGAAAGGAAAAAGTTTATGATACTCAGTCGGAGCTCTAAAACGCTCCCACTAAAGTAGCAGCAGCAAATGCCAGATATAACACACCACCTGTGTAACCAACCTGCACAGAAAAGAAATATATGCATCTCGAAGAATATTTATGTGCAGGCAACGCATATACATACACACGCACACATATTATATTAACATCAGCTTACCACTTTCTCTGAAATATATTGAGCAAGAAATGCCCCTCCTACTATGGCTAATAGTGTAGCAAGTGTGTGCCCAAGTATTGCTCCGGAAGCTACACCCCACGGAGACTGAAAGAAAAAAAAAAGAAAAACCACAGGATATTACTGACATATTCTGTGATGTATAATGTTAATAGAATATGCGTATACTGATAAATGAAAATTTATAAAACTTACTTGAGCAGCACCTAAAGCTACCGTAGCTAGCATTGATCGGTCTCCCCATTCCTGTGCACCACATATATATATATATATAAATATTTGAGAGGAACGCCAGTAGAATGTGACAACACCCACACACGCACGCACCACACAGCATGACCTGTTTTTATTGACTCACAGCTAAGAAGACGAGACTAAAAGTTTCTGCCAGAATTGTCATTGCTGTGCTCTTCTTGTCAACCTGAAGAAATATCTCGTAATGCATTTCTTCCTCATCAATATCCTCATCATAGTTAGAACATATGATGCATGTATCCATTTATGTGTATACACATACGTGCATATGAATGCGCAATAACATGCGTACATACACACACCTGGGCTTGTTTGACAGCTTCTTCTGCTTCAGCCAGTTCGCTGACTCTGGAATAGCCTCTTTTGTAGGAGAAGATGGAATATCCCAGGCCTCCTTAAGGCTTTGATTCCGAAAAGAATTAGTAGAGCAACTGCTGCATACTCACCAACAGGTAAAGCTGTGGACGCCACAACATAAACAAAATAAGAATCTGTAAATTGTCATACACACACATATATGTGTGTGACTATGCTTGTGCATTTCTGTAAGTAACTGCAGCCTCACTTGTC
Organism: Selaginella tamariscina; assembly: GCA_003024785.1. Taxonomy (NCBI): domain Eukaryota; kingdom Viridiplantae; phylum Streptophyta; class Lycopodiopsida; order Selaginellales; family Selaginellaceae; genus Selaginella; species Selaginella tamariscina. Next base: position 383,417 of record PUQB01000051.1, read on the forward strand.
TGTAATTGTGCTGGCACTCGTTGAAAAAGCCTCCCAATAACAACGGAGATTACTGTCATCAGCGATAGAGCTCCGATTGAGCCGAGAAGCACCTGATTCAATCGTCATATGTGCACACACGCACACAAACACGCACTCACACACACAAAGGCGTACCAGTCCACGAGAGTGTCTCATAGCCAACAAAGCTGCAATAAAGAATGTCTGCAAACGGAAGCTGCTTGATTACTAGACAAATACATGAATGATCTCTATTACATACATATGATGTATGAGACTATATATACACGCACGCACCTTGTCTCCGATTTCTGAAACGAAGATCAAAGCAAAGGCAGCAAAGAATCCTGACTTCGAAATGGCAGCAACAAGTGCAGATGGTCCGCCGCTAGCTAACGTGAAAGAGACCGCAGCTAGTGTTCCTAGTACCGTGATCCCCGTAATTAAAAGTGCAGCTTGTACATTTCGTCTCTTAAACACATTATGTGGCCTGTTGAGAGATTAATTAATCCTGTGCCCATTAGATATGAGTTAACTATTTGTTTTATAATGGTCATACATAGATAAACCAGAGACATATAGCATGTATGTACGTCTCTCTCTCTCTCTCTCTCTCTCTCTCTCTCTCTCTCTCTATCTATCTATCTATATATAAAACCTGATATAAAGCATTTACAAACATTTTAGACACTAAATTCTAGTTAAGTCAGCGAATTTGACATACACGTACAGTAGGTGAGAATGCAGATCGTGAGATAAAAGTTGATACTTTTCAGAAGTGGTCCTCTTATACGATATGCATGTATGTGTACATGTATAATGTTTATTATGTAATATATATACGTATATACACAATAATATCTGCTTACTTCCGAGAAGTTGTACTCGGTGTTGTCATACTTTCATCTGCGGCTGATGTTAGTTCTCTGTCTTGTCCATCGGTTTCACCAAAATCAGCAGTGGATGCTCCAAGCGAACAACTCCTCCATGGACTTCTCATAGCTGCACACAATCTGTTCAATGGTAAGACAATTCCACACACATGTACACACAGAGGCACCCATGCACGTATCAATATATAGAAATATTGACATGTAGTTAACCGAGAAACAACAATATGTATTCACGCACTTATATATGTATGTATATACACATACAAGATGATAGAAAGGTTGACTTACACATGGTACAATCGCTATGGGTTAACGCATTTACATAAACACACACACAGAAGCCCACACACAAGATAGATAGTGACATTGACATATGCATGCCGGATGCGTATATAGGTTAATGGGAACAAAGAGGATGTACTTTATATGATAAACACACATATGCACACATTACACACACAAGTAATATCACATGTACATACAGATAGAAAATAAACACACACACACACACACACATAGATATAGCGTCACATACACATGGAGATATTATGTCTATGCATATCTGGATATATGGACACAAAAAAGCATACGTGCACCTATCACGCACCATATAGTTTCAAACATGCACACTATATTTTTAAACATATACAGTGACACTGTATATATATATATATAATATATATATATATATAATATTACAATATACAGACATACATTTACCACAATCTATAATGGGAGAATCTACACAATTAGCTTGGTTTTGGACACACACACACACACACAATCTACATACGTACCGATGGCATTCTTGGGAATCCTACACAATGCCGACTGCAGGGAGCGCAAATCTACACTGACACACTGAGGCCAGGCGCCAGAGGCCGTCCTCCATGGCCGCCGGCACAAGTACATGAGCCTCTCCTGCTGGTGTAGCACGAGCGCCTTCCGCCCTACCTCCATAGCCAAGAACCTTAGAACAAAGAGAGACAAAAATGCACTTGTTATGAGGCCGCCATTCTTTCTAGTCTACTACGCCTACACGCACTCTCCATAGCTGGCGCATAATCCATAATGAAAAAATTCCCGGAATCTACCATGCCGATTTACGGCCGAGATCGTTTGCGGAATGCAATGTGCGATGTGCGGTCTGGATCACACATAATGGAATGAATGAAACTAGTGGCAAGAGAGGTAGAAATCACATTCGGAAAATACAAAGGGAAGCCACTCGGAACACTTTCAGATGGATACCTGGGATCACTCGCCAGAATGGGAAGCTCAGAGTGGTCAGACCTCGCAAACGAGGTACTCACCGAGCGGGATTCTAAGAATGGTAGTCGGGATTCAGCGGGATTCGTGTGCAATCTCCTTAAGACATGCGCAAGAAACAGGGAGCTGGAAGAGGGAAGAAGAATACATGCCACAATTGCAGCAACACAGAGCTTCAAACACTCCAAGTTCCTCGCTGATCACTTGGTTCTTATGTATGGGAGCTGCGGACAAATGCAGGACGCAACAGATGTGTTCGATTCTATTGCAAATCCGGATACTAGATCATGGAACGTAATGCTCTCTGTGTGTGTACGTAATGGGTGTCTCAGTGAAGCTAAGAAAGTCTTCGATCGGATACCCACAACGGACACCGTCTCTTGGAACTCCCTCGTCTCTGCATATGCCCAGAGAGGGCATCTGCAGGAGGCCAAGGAGCTCTTCGAAAGAATGCCGGGTCGCGATCATATAACATGGAATGCAATGGTCACTGGGTATGGACAGACTCGGCAAGCCCATCTAGCTGAAGAGTTCTTTACAAGGGCACCGGAACGGAACGAGGTCGGCTGGAATGCACTGATCTCTGCATTTGCCGAGAATGCGGATATGCGAGAAGCTAAGTTTCTCTTTGACACGATGCCTTGTAGGGGCATGATTTCCTGGACTGGCCTACTGAATGGATATACTCAAGTCGGACATACGCAGGGGGCGAGGTCTGTCTTCCAGAGAATGCCCGAGCACGATATTGTTTCGTCGACAGCCATGATCTCCGCTTGCTCTCTTGTCGAGGACGCTGAGGAAGTCTTCAATCCGATGGCTGTCAAGGATGCAGTCTCTTGTAATGCGATGCTTGTGTTGTACGCCCAGAACGGATACATGCAGAAGGCTAGAGAGATCTTCGATAGAATGGGACGAAAGATTGTTGGTACTTGGAATGCTTTAGCCAGAGCCTTCTTATATAATGTAGATGTTGAAAGTACCAGGCTGGCGTTGAGAAGATGCCGGGGAGGAACCTTGTGTCGTGGAACGCAATGGTTGCAGCATTTGCCCAAACTGGCAATCTGGAGCAAGCCAAGTGTACCTTTGATGACATGCCTGAGCGGAACGTGCTTTCATGGACATCTCTGATAGCAGCAGGGGCCGAGAATCTGGCACAGTCCGTCTTCGAAAGAATGCCTCAGCGAAACATGGTGTCGTGGAACGCCCTCGTTGCAGCGCATGCCCAAGGAGGGGATGTCAAAGGAGCCAAGAGAATGTTCGATCAGATGCCTGAACGGGATTTGCTCTCGTGGAACTCGCTTGTTCCGGGTTATACTCAAGAAGGACATCTGCAGGAAGCCATCGAATTCTTCACGAGGATGCCGCAGATGAACGTTGTATCATGGAACGCAGCAATTGCGTCTTATGCCGCAAATGGGCAGATCGAGCTTGCGAGAGACGCCTTCGAGTGTAGTCCGCAGCGGGATATTGTCTCCTGGAACAGTATGCTATCGATATACGGGCAGTGCAACAGGGTCGGAGATGCAAAGACGACCTTCGAGAGGATGCCACAGAGGCAGCTCGTGTCGTGGAGCTCGCTTATGTCTGCCTTGGGACAAAACGGATGTCTGAACGAAGCTAAAGAGGTGTTCGAGGACATGCCTGAGAAAGATGTCATTGCGTGGAATGCACTGGCAAATGCGTATGAACAGAACGGGTTTCTCAAGGAAGCAAGGAAGACATTCAGGGAGATGCCTGTACAGGACACAGTTTCATGGAATGCCATGATAAAGGCGCATTCCCAGACTGGGCATGCCATCGAGCTGTTTAACCAGATGAACCTCGAGGGGTTTAAGCCGGACAAGATCGCATTCTCCACGGTGCTCACTGTGTGTAGTCATCTCGGACTCATAACCGAGGCGTGTATGTACTTCGTTTCGATGTGGACGGACTTCGGTCTGGAGCCAGAGAAGGAACATTTCTGCTGCATGGTGGACATTCTTGCACGGTCCGGGCAGCTTAGAAACGCTGAGGAGCTGACCGAAAGCATGCCTTTCATGGCTTACGACGTCGTGTGGGGAAGCTTGCTTGGTGCTTGTGCTGTTCATGAGGACGACAAGATGGCTTCTCGAGCTGCTGAAAAGGTCATGGAGTTCGATCCTGCATGTGGATCTGCTTACGTTCTACTCGCTAATCTTCACAAGGTACCTCCCTAGACACTTATAAACTATTGTTTTCTTGTTAAACTCATACTTAAGTATTTAAATATACGGTTGTTAATATCAGATATGCATTGACTTTGTTGCGGTATTTCTAATGCCGCAACTTGTAGCGAAAGCCGTTCAGATATTATCTAGAATATCGTACATTTGTAGTACAGTTGTTGTAGTACTAAACAAAGTTTATGAAGAAGTCAAGTTAGGTTAGTCTTTTCCTAAGAAAATATGGATCACCAAGACCACAACATGACGATGAATATGGATGATAATAACAAGGGGGGGATGCAAATGAGCTTCTACTCGGGGAAGCATTTGGTGCTTCTATTCTCTGGGTGGGTAACCAAGAAGCCTGTAGAGTATGCTCTCACTCTTCTCGCGGTGGCCTGCTTTGCTGTGCTTCATCAGCTGCTGGGATGTCTCTATAAGAGATACTCGAGTTATTATTCCTCTGGTAAGAGCGGCAATTTCACGAAGAAGATTATATGTATTCTTGTGTACGCGTTATATACATCGACGGGCTATCTTCTCATGTTGAGCGTGATGAGCTTCAATGTGGGGATCTTCATTGCAGTCGTGGTTGGTTTGTGTGTGGGGTTTGTGATTTTCCCCAAGACACACAGTGACCAACAGGAATGCTCGGCACAACCATGATCCATGTGTAACTATAGAAGGAGATGCACCTGTCAAAGGAGAATACGAGTTTTCGTTTACATTAATAAATATCTGTTACAGAAACAGAATAAATCATAAAGCAATTAAAAAATAATAATTTTATTAAAAATTAAATTTAAAATTATAATATCAAAAAGTCTTTCTCTTAAAATTAAAAAAGTCTTAATCTTATTTAAAAAATTTAATATTCTGTTAATTATAATTTAAAATGTCATTTTCAAATTTGACTATGCACCATTATTGAATAATTGGTATAAAATTTGAATTATCTTTACTAAACCTCAAAACTTTACATTTAAAAAAACATTGAGATGTACACTATTAAAATTAGTTTTAAAAATAGCTATAAATCAAATATGTAACACACACTTATAAATAATGGATATTATGTGTATGTATCTATAGTTATTAAACATGTATACATATTGAAAATACATACACATTTAAATGATTATATTAAACACTGTATATATTTATATCTATCTTATATATATATTTTATAAACAGTATTAGATACCGACATACATTTATACATAGGTGTGTATTACGTATATAGAAAGCTTGTATATTCTAAAACTTTATACAGTTATTAGTCAAAGTAATTGTTGTTTAAGAGAACATCTTTTTACAAAATATGATATATGTATAAATATATTTACTTATTAACAATATATTTTTAAATGGTGCTTCATATATTAACAAAATATTTTTAATTATATTGACTTCAACAATGTGTCACATACATCATTTTTATTTGATTAAATCTTCTTCTTTGTTCTACAATTTTGAAACATTTAACTTTAAGACATTAGAATTATAGTACTTTCTCAAAATATTTATAAATTAATTTCAAATAATGGGTAATAATATATATAGTGAATAACAATGCGATCGATTGTTTATTCAAGGCCTAATAAATTTTGCAACTTATATTAATGATATAATTAAAAATAGAAAAAACTCTATATACACAAGTTGATATATGGTAATGAATATTCAATTTAATTTAATGGTGATGCTAACCAATAAGGAAAATTGAATTATTTATATATATATATAATTTTTAACTTATCCTCTTGTTCATTCCAAGTTATGTGGCACACATGTGGATTCTTACATAAATCATTATCGTTTTTTAATATTATGTATAATTAAGTCAAACACTGTTTATTCAAAGGCTAGTGTTACATATAGATTGGTTGAATAAATTATTATCATCTTTTTAATTAATTTCATAATGCATAATAGTAACATTTTTTATTTTATTATTAAAATTATGTTCATCTTTAAATTCTAAATGAGCATCTTCTTCTTCAGATTTTACATAGACTTCGTTACTTTTAATTTTTTTTATTCACTTATATTATCATTTTCATTTAACTCCAAGTCATCAACATCTTATTAAATAATATGTAATGTTTAGGTGTATAACTATAATGTCATATACTATTATTAATGAAGTAAAATTTTAATAACTGTTAGATTTATTTTAATTTAAATAATTATAAACTAAGGGTTTTAGGTTAATACAATATGCACATTTCTGTATTTCGAACTCTTACATTGATAAAGGTGAGGGGCATCTTTAATTATCCTTACAGAGCACTTGAATTTATGTCTTTTTCGTGTAAATCTTATTTATCTTTTTAGATTTAGTTTTTTCATTATTTAAATTAATTCTGTTTTTGTAAAGTTATTTTCTCTTCTTTTCATCCATAGTTGCACAACAAGTAAATCTTTTATTTATGAAGCAGCTGCCCATGCAATTACTAAATGTTATGTGGGTGTAGTTGAATAATCAGACTCAATTAATGACAACATCCACGATACATGGTGTTACTCTTTATGCTTATGCTGCAAATCCTCGAGTATGGTTGGATTTCTTTCATGAAAATCCTAAGGATGATGTGTACCATTGATTTGATCACTTCACAGTGGTCGCCATATATCATTCCTGAGACAATGCTTGGTGTTTGTATGAATTTCTTACTTATCTTCAAGGAATAGCGTTGCAATGGTACAATGGTTTGAATGCAACAACTCGTGGAGATTGGAGTATTCTTCTAGTGGTCTTCAAACGGGCATTTGAACATGTTGATGACTATGACGATGTTTTTTAGCAATTGCATCATATCCATTAGGAGTCATTAGAGTCGGTGATGCAGTTTGGTATTGGCTTTCGAGCCTTTTGCTTCATGTATAGCCTAACATGTCAGAGCAAATCAAGTTAGGCATGTTGTGGTTCGCACTTCTTCAAGACCTTGTGGGAGAGGCGATGTTTCATATCATTGTGTCAGTTGTAAAGCATCATCAAGGGTCACTGAAGTCAATGCATGCACAATCCCACTTGCAGCTTCGTGTGCTCTAGTTCCACTTTATGTTGGGGATGGTCTTACTCCGATGGAGGTTGATGCTATTGTTGCTCATGTACTAAGACAAGGTTGGACCGTAGAAGTGTAGTTTTTTGTTGAGCGTGTGATGAGGTTGGACACATGTACTAATTTTGTCAATATTTCCCCAATCGATATCCTCCATTTTCAAGGTGGAGGCCTTGGCATCAACAACATTTGGTTGGCACCATTGTTGTGGAAGGTCGAGAAACAAAGAGTCACACGAGTAAATGAGGGTCCTCGTGCGAATAAGTTGGTAATGCCTTTGTCTTTTTTTCAGGAGCATCATCAAGGGGTTCAGTTGGCACCAGTTCATATTGTTTTTACTTTTCAAGTTCAATTTGATAACATGACACATTATGTTGTCCTTTTGATGTTGGTTGATACATGCTCGAGTTTGTCTTCTATTCCTTTGTCTACTATTCCTTTGTCTATTACTACACATTGCCGTTTTCATTTGCGCCGTGCAATAAAGTTAGTCTTCATTCTTTATGGTAACGAATACACTCATGCTTGTTCACAGAATTTCAAAACGTAATAAGAGATAAAAAGTTATTAAAAGAAAGATACCCTAAGATATTTAACTTAAAATATCAATGTCATACATTCTACCTTATACTTATAGCTATTTAAAAATTAATATAAGTTAAAAAACTTTGTAACAAGACACTCAAACTTATAAAATTTATTAATAATTATATAAATGTATTAACAATATTTACAAAAGTGAGTAATAGGTTTGATTGTATGACATTATCACATGTACATACATTAAATCTTAATTTATAATCATAAAAGAAATGTTCATAATTTTTTACGATTTTCATATGTTCATCTATTATAATATATTACCTATGAATATGGTGTAAAACTATATTATATATGTGAATTATAGTTATATATTACAATTAAAAATAATATTTTTTATTAATTAATAAATAAATAACAAATCCATATCTAAATTTATTTTTCAAAATAAAGCATATTCTTTAAATATGCATATAGAATAGATACTATGTATTAATATAAAAATATGTGATGTTATATTATGAAAGTGATGTCATATTAACAACTTATTATAACATCACTAAGGGATTGTGCACGAAAATGTGAAATTTCCTAAAAGAGATAAAGAAGAAGGCACATGTGTATGATTGGTACATATACATATTGAAGATCTTTGCCATTCCTTAAAAAAGAAAGACGACAATTTTGACTATCACATCAAACAGGTGGCAGATCGTATTATGTGATAAGTTACATTTTTTTCCCTTTATTCAATTTATAATTTTGTTCATTCTTTTTATAAATTTGTCAAGGGAAATTACATATTTTTGAAACTTGCAGTTGAATGGATTAAGAAGCACATGGATAAACAAGTGGAGGATTTTTTTTTAGTTGTAAATTGTACTTGGAATTTCCACACATAATTAATGATGAAGAAATTGAAGATGTACCTTTGTACTTAGAGCTTCAATATGTGTCGAATGAGGAGTTGTAATTTTATAATGAAGTCGGGCTGCATGAAGGTCAACGAGCAAGGTTAAGGAAGAAGAAGCTGTTAATTGGTGAATCAAATAGTGGAGGTAGAATGGGAAAGGGCAAAAAAAAATGAGGAAAGTCTATGTAGATAATGAGTTATACAATTATTTCATTATGATGGTTTAGAATGAGCCAGGAACTGTATAGGTATTGTGATGTGACATTTATCTTTGGGTAAAGCTTTACAAGTATTAAATATACCCCCCCCCCCATGTGCTTGAGCTAAAGGAAGAAGTTGAGAAGATTATACAATTCCCATAACTCAGCATTAAAAAAACATCATTGTCACAAGGTAGGGGATATGACCTCATACTCAAAGACTTCCCATCTGGCCTTTCTCAACATTTAATGAAGAACTAGAATAGAATCACATACATGTACTTGCATAGCCCGATTAGCACTATGAAACCCTATGTGTGTAAAAATTCCTCACAACATGTGAGGAATGGCCTTTGTAATGGATCATTCGGAACATGCATTTAAAGAACTTCATCACAGTCCAGGAGATTGCTTTGGCAAACTTGAATATTCACGACTTGGGATACAACATTGATGTTAAGGTGTGTCATTTAAAAAATTAATCAAAGTCCTCAGCACTGAAGATTGCACCATAAATTACTTGGCTCTAAGGATAGTCTTCAGCATTGAGGACTTTGTAGAAAATCCCTCGACATTGAGGAATTTACAGTGCAATGTCCTTGGTGCCAAGCACTATGTAGAAAATCCCTTGGCAGTAAGGAATTTTCTTTTCTTTGTGCTGAGGAGAGAGTTAATAAATCCCCAAAAGCGAGGATTTTAATGGCCATGTCCTCGACACCAATACATTATACAAGATCCTCGGTGCTGAGAAATTTTTTGACAATCCTCGATGCCAAGGACTGTGTGGGAAATTCCTCAGCATTGAGGATTGTCTATGTAGTTCTCAAAAACGTTTTTGGTTGAATTATTAATCAATCTAGTATTCAACATTGTCTGGCTTTAAGTTCATATGTCGATGCAGTGCGTTGACTTGTGTTTAGTCGTGATGGAAATCATGAATGTATTTCAAATTCATTAGATGTATGAACAAACACCTTTGTTGAGAACATCAAATTTCAAAAAACGAAAAATGAAAAATGGCTAGTAAGTGGAACTTCATATACATGACTCTATAATGTACTTAATTCCTAAAACAAGCGCTAGGGGTCAAAGAACTCTACCTTTCTTTTTATTAAAATCTTATTGACTCTAACAAAACTCAGTGATTACATCCTGAAACTTATTCATAGGTATTGGGAAAATGCTTTCGGTTGGGGTTGCAATGGAAAGGAATGTTTTTGGAGTGTATATGAACTAGGTAATTTGTAGCCCAAAATCTGAAGATGACAACAATAATGAAAAATATGATAGCGACCATGAGCCAGAACCAGAACATTTAGATAAATATGCACCAAAGAGGCAGTCCACACGCCATAAGGACTAGGAAGTAGAGCAAATTTGTGAAACTAAAAAGTCAAAAAGAAAAGCAAAAACAAGTGGAAACCTAGCACTCAACATGCTCTTCAATCTCCAAAAATTGAGAAAGAAATTTCACACAAGAAGAAGAAAAAGAAAGTAGTACAGAGATTCTATGAAGAACACGAACAACAGACTAGTAATCAAATGTTATTCTTCCACTAAAAATGAAAAAGATAAAAATGGTCACTAAAATGAAGAATAAATGAGGGATTGTTACACCTATTGTATTCTTTGTACAAATTTTGTCATTTAATGTATTTACTTTGCATTAATGCAATTTTACAATTCACTTTACAAGATTGTTTGAGTGCTTTTGCAAACATCATTCTAGAAGACAAATTAAAGAATAACAATGATAAAAAACTCTCCTTATTCAAAACAACTTTTCATAAATAAGAAAATAATGTGTCATATAACATTCCCCTCGGTGCTAATGACTTTAGTAGACATAAACAAATTGCTGTTTAATGTATGAAATTGTTTTCGAGTCTTGGTCCTCGGCATCGAAGGGTCTACAACGGGAATATTTAAAAGATCTTTGGTACACAGGCATGCACTGGTCTGCACAAATTAGTCACTCCCGCACTAGATTAAATTCTCTACCGTTTAAATTCTTAATATGTATATATTTTTTTACATGTATGTCTTTGTATAAAATAATTAAGATATTTTGCACTTTTATTATATGTGTTGTTTGTATTATTTAGATACTAGCATATCATTTAATATGTTAAAATTGCATTATAATAAAAAGTGTTGCAACTATTTATAACTAATTTAATATGTCAAAGTTACTTATACAAGAAAGAAGATTAAAATATATTTCACTATTTAAATCTGAATATGGATATACAATTATACACTTAGCTATAATAGTATATGTGTATATGTATTAAAATGATATGTGTATGTGTTGTTTAAGAAATTCAAATATACACATATTTATAAAATATGAATATTTTACATATAATTTAATTTATGTGTGAAACATAAAAAGTTTCAACAAGCTTGTTGTATAGTATGTTAAATTAATGTTTTTACACATTTATACATGTTTACGGAGGGCCATCCCATTATTTGTACATTTGTAGTCCTAGTACTACACAAGACGACTAAATGTGTATGAATAAGTTAAGTTAGGTTAGCCATTTCCTGTGTGTGGATAATATGGATCACCAGGATCACAACATGATGAGTATGGATGATCATAACACGGGGGGAATGCAAATGAGCTTCTACTGGGGGAAGGATTTGGTGCTTCTGTTCTCTGGTTGGGTAACTAAAAAGCCTGCGGAGTATGTTCTCACTCTTCTTGCTGTTGTCTGCTTTTCTGTGCTTCATCAGCTGCTTGGATCTCTCCATAAGAGATACTCGAGTTATTATTCCTCTGGTAAGATTGGCGATTTCAAGAAGAAGATTATATGTATTCTTCTATATGCTGCATATACATCAACAAGTTATCTTCTCATGTTGATTGTGATGAGCTTCAATGTTGGCATCTTCATAGCAGTCGTGGTTGGTTTATGTGGGGGTTTGTCATTTTCCCAAAGAAACACAGTGACAATGGCGGGGTTTTGATTCACGATCAACAGGAACGCGCGGAACAACCGTGACTGTGAAATCCATGTTTAAGTTTCGTTTACAAATAAAAGTGATTCTTAAAATTGACTGAAAAAGATGCACATTTATTATTGTTGTCTGTTCACCAAAAGCATGAGAGAGTACATCACAAGTTTATATGTTATAATGGTCATATTTAATTTATATAGTTTATAATGGTTAAAGCATTATTCATGTTTAATATAATGCTTAATTATAATTTAGAAAAAGTAAATAGTTATTATAAAATTTAAATATCTTTATTAAACTTTTAGTTAAAATATTAATATTGACCAATAACTATCATTTAAAATGTAAAGTTTTTTATTATTAAAATTAAAATTATTGAACTTGAATATTGAAGTTTTCTAGCATATTTTGAATTGAGATAATTAGAACACATTAATTCAGTGCATCTGTGATACACATGTCAATAACAGTGTGTGTGTGTGTGTGTATTGAAAACACATACTCATATAAATAATTGTATTAAACACTTTATGTATGTATATATTATAAATTTTTAGATAAATATATATATGTATATAAAATGTGTATGTGTAATATAGAAAACATATATATTCTGTATATACATGTCTTTATCAATACAATACATATAACTAGCACACGCACACGCACACGCACACGAGTAACATGTCTATATTAAATTTATATATGTATAAATGATAGATAGATAGATAGATAGATAGATAGATAAATAAATAGATAGGCACACACACAAATAACTATATTAAACACTTTGTGTACATATTTAACTACATATATCTTATGCAAACAATATTATAAAAAAACATATATACCCTATATATATACACGTCGTGCGTATATATTTATAAATACAATACATACACGAGTCACCTTTCTTATTGGTTACAAATTTTAAATACTAAATTGTGTGCGTGTGTGTGTGTGTGTCGATGTTATTTTAAAGATGCCAAAATTCTTGGTAAAAAAGAATATAGGAAATTAAAACTTTATTTACAGTTCACATTTACTAATCAAAGTAGCCATATCCATCATCTTCCTCTTTGAGAACACGGAGATTGAGCACCTGCTTGTCACCAATCCACATAGCATGTTCAGTGTGATCTTTCAGGGCATTTCCGGTGTTGGGATGAACAAGAACGGAGAAATTCCTCCGGTTGAGACAGATCCATGGTACGATATCTGCGAAATCCTCTTTGTTTGTGACATTTACTTCAAAGTTCCCAATCCCGTGCGGACCAATTGGATTCTCCCAGAACTTGTATACTTTCAGGCTGGAAAACTTACCGCGAATCTCCGCCTGCAGTTCTCTCGCCTGACGGACCTGTTCTTTGTCTGTCTGGAAGAAGTAGACATGGATGTCGTATGAACGGATGTTCAATGGGAACTTTTGAGCCATAGCCCTCACCTAAAAAATTTATATGTTTTAATCACTCTTAGTCTTATTAATTATATTAATTAAGACATGCAACTACTGAAGCTATTTCAAGCGACTTCTATGTAAACATATTTTCTATAATAAGCATATATACTAATTGAGAAATACACGTGGCAATTTGATGTAAAGGATATATTGATAGATACTTAATACGACTTAACAGAGGCACAGGCGTCTCCCCATATATTAACAGATGTTTGAAACGTTCCCTGTTCCAAGCACACACACACATTCATATCTACGCGCACATATACGTGTATATATGCTACAAGAATATTCATAGGAAACAATGATCAAAGATGGTTCCATGGTCTACTCTCTGAATCCAACCTGAGTTCAATTCTCGGTGGTACCTTCATTTAGTACCTTCTGCGTGTATAATAAGTATATAGTATGCATTCTATATATAGCCCCGCATTTTAATAAGTAAACAATCAAATCTTATTTTAAGTTTATCATAATACACTTACGATGCGTAAATACGTTTTCTTAGATATTATTTTAAAAAACCATATATATACACAAGCACCGAAAGTAAATTTCAACATTAAAAAATCATCAATTTTTCATTGATAAATCAAGTTTAATTTCAGAGAAACTACCAGATATATATATATTCTATACAAAGCTATATTTTATAAAACGTATTCAGTATAAAAACCCCAAGGTTAACGTTTTCCTTTTATTTTGTATATGCATATGTTTTTATTATCGAGCCATACACACATATTAACAATTTAACACATTAGTTATAATGAATTTGATATACCATATAATTATATATATAAGCCAATTTGCAAATCAAGTAAGGATTGCTTATAGACTATTCACATATGCAGCATTTTATCTTCTTTAACAGAAACATGGTTGTACGAATATACATATAACAACTAGCTAGTTCGTAGTCAATTGATTGATTCACTTAACCAAACTGGTTCAGGTTAGTATAGCGGCCTGTTGAATTATATGTTTATCTTATACATTCACACACATTTTTTGAAATTAAATTATATGAAGCATATGCACGTTGTAACTAAAGTGGGCATGATACGTGAAAATGGGAATATAAAATAAATTACTAATTAATACTTAAGTTTTAATTATTAATTAATCATTTAATTAATATGTAATTAAGCCTTAAATATTAATTAATTAATTAATTAATCCTTCAATAACCTTACTTAATAAGGAATATTCCTAAAATATCTTAGAATATTCATATTATTCTAAAAATAGTTTACAATAATGAAGAAATACTATCAAACATAATTACAAATGAAATCATTTTCTTATCAACATGTTAATTTTTTTATAAATACTTTCTTTCTATCATACAAAGAAATCTTTTTATTTTGTCTAAATCATCACTCTCCGGATTAATCAAATCATTTTGGTCAATATCTTAATGTTGTTGCCACCACTTAACACTCTCACGAATGCAATTGGGAGTTGCCATCCTTGTTAATACATAAGATGTGATAAGAGAAGGTCTGCATAAAGGCTCATCTAAAAACTGACGTTCCTTAAGAATAATATTATAAAGCGCCCGGTTGCTATCCTTCATTTTATAAAATTCAATATCACGAGAAAGAAAAGCTTCAGGAAATGTATGATACGGTGGATACTGCTCACAAAAATTTTCGAGATTCTTCTTTCTGAGGCACGTATCCAAGTAGTTCACTAGCTCATCCATGATATCGGTATCAGAATATGGATCGAAAGTGATTGGATGAATACAAGCAATGTTTGGTTGGTTGAGCATAGCCTTCTGAGGAGAGTCGTCTACTACTAAGATATGTGCATTCTTCGTTATCCTTAAGCGACTGATCTCCCCATGAGTCCCAATTATTCTTTCATTCTTGAAGAAGTATGGCTTGCTTTCCTTTCTTATATTGTGAAATTCGAGAGGTTTATGACACATTCGCTGGTCAAAAATCCAATCTTTACGAATCACCTCTTCTGCAACACTACAATGTTTCTTAAGTAAACTCAACAGCGGTGTTAAGTTATGAATCTGCATGCATGACCAAATCCCCACAAGCGCACCCATCTCCTTAAGCTTTTGAAAGAGACGATCCAACCCTGGACGAAAAATAATATCATATCGAAATTTACCATGACAAGGAATGAAATCTCCTTGTTTGATTTCTGTTTTTCGATGAAGCAGAACACCATTGACATCCAACAACACAATATGGCCATGAGTAACATGAGATAGCGTTGCCTCTTGAATACTTTGCAAATCACTTGTTTGCTCCCTTTCACATTTATCCGTTGCCACTATTTCGTTGCCTATCCCTTCATCATTTAATTGTACATCATCCTTACAAGATTCAGATATTGCATGCGCTGAAGAAATTGATTTCGGAACTGAAGCCAATAAAAATGATGATGCAAAAACTGAAGTGGCCCCCATGGTAACGATGTTTTGAGCTGCATTATTATCCATTTCCTGCATGAACTCTGTCATTCTGACATGTGGCACAAGAAATTGTCGCCAAACCCCTCTCTTACCTCATGGCAATGCTGAAAATCCATGTTCTCAATTATTTCATTACATCTGCAAAATGATAATTAGCTGACCTTAAAATTATCAAGGTATATTATTTACCTTGTTAATGTGTGACCCATGTTTGAACTAAAAGCTTCATTAATCCTTGAGAATTTATTTTCTGTACAAATATAAAAGAAATATACAAAAATGCCTTATGTTACACTCATTTACAACTATTCATCACTCTATCAATTCATTATCAATTCTTCTTCGCTATTACCTTCTGAATGAGGCGAAGAAGGTCTAAGCCGCTTGTGAGATGGTTCAAGATCTTCTGCATCTTCTATTGATGTTTCCATGGGTCCTGGAGTGTGCGAATGTTCTGTACTCCTCGAGATAACTTCCGGTCTAATATCTGATTGATGTTCGTTCTCAGACTCCGAGATTGAACCAGATTCACCTTCAGAGCTATCGCACTTATCTGGAGGGAACTTTCTCAAATACGCCTTTATGGATCGTTGGGGTACTCAGTTGAGACCCAATCTATCCACTTGTTCAGGTCCTCAACCATGGTCTTATCCTTCTCAACGGCAAACACACATGTATGCCGAAGGTAACACTCCTTCAAGACGGACCCCCTAGTGCAGTAGTCAAAAACCCACGCATCACTGTGAGGACCCCTGATCAAGTTGACGATGCTCCGTGCCGCTTGACTTGTAATGTTTGGATAACGTACATTGACGAATACGTCACTCATACCTATCGGTGTATGGATGGAGGTTCAGGGCCGTTGGAGTGCAAACAGATGCCTGGCCAGTCATTTGGAAGCTTGAAATTGTTTGGCGCATTCCTAACAACCAAGTGAACAACAGTATCAATGCACTTGGGATTAGCATCGTTCATATAAAATCCTGTCCAACGATGTCTATTCTTCTTGGCGAAGGCGAAGGCAAAAGTATCGGTGACATGAGCAAGAATCAAGAAATAAATACCTGAAAAAGTAGGTATCAGTGAAGAGCGCAAGCATGAATTCAATAATAAATACCTTCTATGTATATGCTTGCACGGCTAAGTTTCTCCACCAGATCCTCTAGTGCCCTATCTGTCGAAAGATTTTTTGACACCCGCCGATCCATCACGAACAATTGAAACGGTTTCCTACAAGCAGTGATGTTACCCCATAAAGTCTCCGAATCTAACAACAAACATCTGTAGGGCTTGTCGTGATTCGTAGCATCCTCCTTTATAAGGTTCAATTCGGTTCTCCGCTGCTGAAGGACTGCCATAAGAGAAGGCGTCATCCCAATGTTCTCCTTTTTGGCGTTGGCGTGCAATAGATTCTTGCCTAGATCTTCCGATTGGTTCACCCATTCGACAAGCATATCATCGTTCGTCACATGCAAATATTTGCTGACCTCTTCATATGTTGAAGTCGAGGTCCAACCCAGTTTGTGGCAGTGTATTCCCAACCACTCCTTGAAATGCCTGACCGTCTTCAACTCCATTGCCTTGAGATGAAAAGGAGAGGTTGGGCTGCTGTTATTAATTTGTAGTTTGCCATCGATCACCAAATCAGCCAAGACTTCCATCTCCTCCATCGTTGTTCCATTTAAAGGCTTCAACCATGTGAGCTTGAAATCGTTGTCTACATCCTTTGTAGATTGAACAGACTTAGCCTTCGGCGTCTTACTGGGTTTCTTTGCAGACTTTTCTGAGGGCTCCCTTCACTTGTCTGCTTCTTCTTCAGTGTTCCTTTTGAAAAGGATTCCATAATCCCCAACCATTTGGCAAAGATCCTATCTTCGGGGCAAGAAATCAACATCATCAGAAAGGATGTTTCCTTCCCGCCCACCTGGGCAAAATCAACTGCTGCAATTTCTTCAACTCTCTGAGGAAAAAGACAGATTAATATACCGGCGAGATAAATCCCGCCCAAACAATTTGCTTACCCGGTATTCCGCAGATTGTGTATTCCCTGCGGTAGCTCTTTGTGGTCGCTGAAGAGATTCCCACACGGCTCGCGTGTGTTTAAACTTCTCCCATATTTTGCTGTTGTAGTGGTTGGTGTCGGCAGCGTCCCATTCCGCCGATAACTTATGGTACTGCTCGATTGTGAGATTCGGCTTAGCTAAAAACGCCGATCTTTTTGTCAGCTTCTCACGGGTATGCTCGAAAGTTTTGTTGCCATCGTTCCTTTGTTGTGTTCATCGAGAAGTCGTTGGGCTGCCGTTATTGTGTGCTGGCCACTAATGATGTAGTACTTGATAGATCTTTTATTCTCCGTCTGAATCTTCATGAGTTGTTCTGGTGTTGTGATCCAGACTTTGTCAGCACCCTTTCTTCTTTCATAGTATGGACACAAAACAGCATTATGTGGAACGGTATAAGAATTGTCGTCCTTCATCTTCTCCATGAGCTCAGCTACACGTTCCTGGTTGAGTGGCCTGTAATTGAAGTTTGGGTTGACGCTGCAATATTTAACCCTACAAGGATAAATCTTATCATCCAACATCATTTCCTTGTGACTTATTGCAGCATGAGATGCCACAGGTGCAGCTGACAAAACGATTGATGATTTTCTTTTGCGATCCGAATCAACATGTGTGATCCCCGACTGCAGCTGTTCTAGTGTTCTCGGCACACTCCTCCAGCTCCCGAAGCTTCCTAAGCAAATTGAACGTGATCTGTAGAGAACCTGAGACCGAGCCACCTTCTCAATCTCCCTTATGATGTCGCTGTGTTCTTCTTCAATGTCAAGAGGGAAGATTGCTCCACTTGCTGATTTTCTGTATTGTGAAACAATATCTCCTGACAATACACCTACTCGATGAGTCTGAAGATCTTCGAAGTAGACATCCAGATGGATCCCCTCCATAGATGGGCTTTCGTTGAGTTGAAGAAGAAACTCCAAGGTCAACATCATTAGTGAACACGTGAACGTCATTATCCACAAGTCGACAAAACCACCCGAGATTAATGTTGTAACTGACGACCTCTGGATCCGAGAACGTGACATTGGATGGAACAAGGCATATCTGTCGAGCATCGTCCAATCTGGGTTCGCAGCCTGCTTTCGGGTGCTTGACTAGCGAATCTACTTTCCATTGTTTTGCTTGTCCATGAGATGTGACAGAGGTTAATTTGACAGCAACCATGGTTGCTCCAATGCGCTTCCCATTTATCTTAAAATATGGCCAAGTTGATTCCAGAATCCCCCTGCCCATCTCTTCTCCTGCTCTTGTCTTTAATGTCACTTCAATTCCACATCTGAATACAAAAATGATTAGTTCAAGTATCCGAGTATAACAGATTTTATTTTAATTCTTACCCAGAATTTGACGACGACTCCATACTAATGACTCGATCTCCTTGTTTATCAAATCGTCCTTCTGCAAAATAATACACTATAAATATAAATTATATAAAAACGCACACACACTTGTATAAACCCGAATATACAAAAATAATACACAGAGAGAAGTAGACGTAATTAACTGTCCGAAGCTCACATTTGTTTAGTGCAAAAGAAAGATAACATTTCGTTTTAGAACCACCACAAATGTGAGCTCTGGACAGTTTTACATAGATTCCTAGCTTTTACTCGAAATATTATGATAAGATGATAAAAGTAAATAAAATGAGATATGCAACTTATATATACTAATACACATATATATTCACATGGAAGGTGCGGCGGGATTAATCTCGCCACCCCTTCAATGCCTCCTGAAAGAGTGGGCGGGATTAATCTCGCCACCTTTCTGGAGGCCTTGAACGGGAGTGCGGAATTAATCTTGCCACCCTTCTCGGTCTCAGAGAGAACTGGGCAGGATTTATTTCTCACACCCCTTCAGTGACTCCAGAAAGGAGGCGGGATTAATCTCGCCCACCATGTAAGGGATGGTTAAATGAATCTCGCCACCCTTCCCAGTCCCCTCCATTGGTATGTTGTAAACCTTCTACGTCTTAGACAGAAACGTTTGGGATTGGTCCAACTCACCAATGGAGGAAAAAGGGAAGGGTGGCGAGATTCATTTCTCCAACAGGCATTGAAGACTCGGCGGGATTAATCCCGCCGCCCAGGGCCTTCACTCGATCCCTATGCGGCGGGATTAATCCCGCCGGACGCCAATTCCCTGCGCGGAATCGGGCGGGATTAATTCCGACGCCTAGGCACTTCAGGCAGGCCAATGGCGGCGGGATAAATCCCGCCCGATTTCGCACAGGGCATTGGCGTTCGGCGGGATTAATCCCGCCTCCCAGGCCTTCACTCGGGCCGATTCTGCGCAGGGCATGCGTACGCGGCGGGATTAATCCCGCCCACCATGTAAGGGATGGTGAAATTAATCCCACCACCCTTCTCGGTTCCCTCCATTGGTATTTTGTAAACCTTCTCCGTCTCAGACAGAGTTAGGGGATTGATTCAACATACCAATGGGGTAATGAAGGTTCGGAGATTAATCTCGCCACCGGGTAATGAAGGTTCGGAGGCTAATCCCGCCGCCCTCTCGTAAATCATGCGCTCACACATATATATTGGCTGCGGCATTTTTGAACAGGGATGGGTGGGGGCGGGATTAATCCCGCCCAGGGAATTCACGCAGGACATGAACGGCGGGATTAATCCCGCCGCCCTCCGCGAAGGGCATGAGCGTGGGGCCGGATTAATCCCGGCGTTCATGTCCTGCGTGAATTCCCTGGGCGGCGGGATTAATCCCGCCGCTGTACGACAAACCGAAGAGCGGCGGGATTAATCCCGCCGCCCATGGCCTGCGTGAGGGGCCTCGGCGGCGGGATTAATCCCGCCGCCCATTCCCTGTAAATGCCCTGCGCGGAAACCGGCGGGATTAATCCCGCCCATTAGAACTTCACACAGCCCATTGCGGCGAGATAAATCCCGCCGCATTCCGCGCAGGGCATGGATGAGCGGCGGGATTAATCCCGCCGCCCATAGCCTGCGTGAAGGGCCTCGGCGGCGGGATTAATCCCGCCGCTCACCATGCCTGAAGGGCCTCGGCGGCGGATTAATCCCGCCGCCATGGCCCCATATATAGCGGCGGGATTAATCCCGCCGCCAGGCTATAAACCTATAGCGGCGGGATTAATCCCGCCGCTCGAGGGGCTTAGCGAGATAAAAACACACACATATATATATGTGTGTGTGTATATATATGTATGTATGTATGTATGTATAGGAGTGTACGTGTGTGTGCAAGAGATAGATAAATAAATAAAATTATACAGTACTGGTACACCTAATATATGTGTACATAGGTATATATATGTGTGTATATGTATATCGTGTGTATGCGTGTGAGCGAAACAAATAAAATCATACAGATAAACAAACACACACACACACACATATATATACACAGGAGTGTGCGTGTGTGTGCGAAAGATAAAACTAATAAATAAATAAAATTATACAGATAAACACACACATATATATGTGTGTATATATATAATCTATAGAGAAAGAGAGAGAGTCTGTGAATATATAAGCATATATATAAACTAGTGTTGTATGTATGTATATATGTATATAGGTATATATATATGTGTATATGTATATTGTGTGTATGCGTGTGTGAGCGAAACAAATAAAATCATACAGATAAACAAACACACACACACATATACATACACAGGAGTGTGCGTGTGTGTGCGAGAGATAAAACTAATAAATAAATAAAATTATACAGAAAAACACACACATATATATATGTGTGTATATAGATATATAACCCATATGAATATATAAGCATATATATAAACTAGTGTTGTATACTATTTGTTAATATGCATTGATTATATATATATATATATATATATATATATGTGTGTGTGTGTGTGTGTGTGTGTGTGTGTGTGTGTAAAGCAGTGCGCGTGTGTGTGGAGAGATAGATCAATAAAAAAAAATTTACAGATACTGGTACACATAATATATATATATATATATATTGTGTGTGTGTGTGTGTGTGTGTGTGTGTGTGTAAAGCAAGATCAATAAAAAAAAATTTACAGATACTGGTACACATAATATATGTATGTATATATGTATATAGGTATATATATATATATGTGTATATGTATATCGTGTGTATGCGTGTGTGAGCGAAACAAATAAAATCATACAGATAAACAAACACACACCCACACACACATATACATACACAGGAGTGTGCGTGTGTGTGCGAGAGATAAAACTAATAAATAAAATTATACGCACACTCCTATACATATATACATACATACACACACACACACACATCTCACCTGTGTGCACAGCCGCCGCCGCCGATTTCACAGCCGCCGCCTCTTGAAACCCTAAGAATATACCTAAACCCTAAAGGAATTAAATATATATATCAACCCTAATAGAATATTCCTTCTGAGAATATACTTAAACCCTAAAAAGAATAAAATATAGATTCGCCCTAAACGAATATTCTTTCATTATATTATTAGCGCGTGCGTGTGTGGGTGTATCACATACACCTCAAAAATATAAATCATGCAGGGATTTAACATGTGTGTGTCCATGAGAGTGTTAAAGTTTCATGTGTATCAATACATACATACACATTGCATATATTAATACACATAATATATACATACACACGTGTATACACACAGACATACACACATATTACATGGGTTTAGGGTTTAGGGTTTAGGGTTTTGGATTTAGGATGGATCATGCATGGTGTGTATGTATGAGAGAAGAGAGAGTGTTGAAAAATTATTTTTGTACACATTGCATATATTAGTACACATATATACTTACACATATTATACACAGATATACATACATAGTATATGAGAGAAGAGAGACAGTACATATTAATATGGATCATGCATGGTGTGTATTATACACACAGACATACATACATATTAGTACATAATATTAGAGAGACCGAGTACATATTATAGATCATGCATGGTGTGTATGTTTGAGAGAAGAGAGACAGTACATATTAACATGGATCATGCATGGTGTGTATGTATGAGAGAAGACAGAAAGTACACATATATACATACAGAGTACACATATATACATACAGAGTACACATATATACATGCACACGTGTATACACACAGACATACATACATATTACATGAGTAAATTCATTGTGTTACATATTAGGGTTTAGGGTTTAGGGTTTAGGGTTTGCTCCCAACAAGCTTAATATAAATATTACACATGTAAATTCAATGTGTTACATACAGTCACACAGATTGAGTACATATATCATACATGCGTTGAACATGATGTTTTCAATAAAGAAGCAACCTATTTCTTCAGTTTGGTTTAGGGTTGTGCATGTGTGTGCATATGTGTTTTTGTAAGTTCTTGTAATGCGTGTGTAAATTTATGATTGTGTTTATATATGTGTGCAAAACAAACATCGAATAATTAAGAAAATAAAATTAATAAACACACTAGGAACATATTTTAAATTATACATAATAATATATGATTTTATCTAATATATAGCCATATATAGTTTTAATAATATATATTAATTTAATATTGATAAAAAGGTTTAACATTGAAATATTCTTGAAATAATAAGAAATTAATTGAGAAAATCCCATTAATATATACAAATGTAAATTAAGTACTCAAATAATTAACTAAATTAATTATCATAATCATGTTTAATATTGGAATATTCTTGGAATAATAAGAAAATAATAAAGAATATCCCATTAATATAAAGAAGATTAATTACTCAAGTAATTAAGGAAATGATATTAATATATATATTATTAAAACTATATATGACTATATATTAGATAAAATGATGTATTATTATGTATAATTTAAAATATGTTCATAGTGTGTATTAATTTAATATTGATAATAAGGTTTAACACATGAATATTCTTGAAATAATAACAAATTAATTGAGAAAATCCCATTAATATATACAAATGTAGAATAATTACTGCAATAATTAAGAACAAGACTAATTTAATTATGATAATCAGGTTTAATATTAGAATATTCTTCAAATATTAATAAAATATTAAAGAATATCCCATTGATACTAGGAAATGAAAACTAAATACTCGAGTAATTAAGAAAATAATAATAATAAACAGACTATGAATATATTTTAAATGATACATAATAATATATCAATTTATTTATTGTATAAGTATATATTTATATATATATATAATATAAATATACTTGAATACTAAGAATGTAGAATATAGTCTAAAATTTCGTAATATTAAACAGCTTGAATCACTTGAATAACATTAAATGCAATTTTAAAATACTCATTGGAACTGGAGAGTATATATGTCAGAGTGTCGGATATTTGTGTCAACTCATCTTAAATTTTATTTTCTGTTCTTTTTAAAAAATTTGAATTTCTGACATATGTATTGTCGGTCTGACATGTAAATTTGAAAATGCATTTAATTTCCCACTCAAATTCAGATCTGGTTCTTTCTCCGGCAAGGGTTTCTTCATTTCTGTATTTTTCACTCTTTAGATCTTCTTTTTTCTTCATAGTGATCATCTCAGGAGCGAGATTAAATTGGGTGCTATTCTTTATAGGAAAGCACGGCGCCTTCAGTGCTGTTTACAAGTAAGTATTATAAACAAATTTAAAAATACTTATTAAGATTCACTCTCTTACATTCTCTCTTAAAATTACAATTTAGGGGTTTAGAAATGCATTAGGATTATAATATATTCCGTTAGGGATTTATCACGTTTAAATATCCTTTTAACTTAATATTCTAGGTTAACCGGGGCGGCGGGATTAATCCGGCCATTTCTTTTTCGCCTCTTTGAAGAAGTGGCGGGATTAATCCCGCCACCATCTCCCGGGCAATGCTTCTCCGCCACTGAAAAAGAGTGGCGGGATTAATCCCGTCGATAACCTTCTCAACTGATGAAGAGTTACCAGAATTTATTAGAAAGAGTTGTCGGCGGGATTAATCCCGCCAACCATTTTAGGAGGCAGGGAAGGGGTGGCGGGATTAATCTCGCCACCACTTCCTGTTTTAAAGATTTGGGGACAGGATTTATCCCGAGATCTCTTTGAAATCATAGTTTTGGAGAGAGTTATGTGCGGGTTTAATCCCGCCACCCATTCCCCGTCGTAAGAATTGTGGGCGGGATTAATCCCGCCTTGGACTCCCTCCGACAAGGAAGAGCCGGCGGGATTAATCCCGCCGCCTCTTCCTCCGACGAGGAAGGGAGTCCGGCGGGATTAATCCCGCCGACTCTCTCCGGCGAGGATGAGTCGGCGGGATTAATCCCGCCGGACTCCCTTCCTCGTCGGAGAGAGTCGGCGGGATTAATCCCGCCGGACTCCCCCCGAGGAGGAAGAGGCGGCGGGATTAATCCCGCCGGCTCTTCCTTGTCGGAGGGAGTCCAAGGCGGGATTAATCCCGCCGACTCTCTCCGAAGGGGTTGAGTCGGCGGCGGGATTAATCCCGCCGGACTCCCTTCCTCGTCGGAGAGAGTCGGCGGGATTAATCCCGCCGGACTCCCCCCGAGGAGGAAGAGGCGGCGGGATTAATCCCGCCGGCTCTTCCTTGTCGGAGGGAGTCCAAGGCGGGATTAATCCCGCCGACTCTCTCCGAAGGGGTTGAGTCGGCGGCGGGATTAATCCCGCCGACCGTTCCTCGTCGGAGGGATTCGTGGGCGGGATTAATCCCGCCCATCAGTTGTATTAATCAAACATGAGATATTATCTCTAAACATAATTATGTATTATTGCATATGCATATTATTAAGTAACCGTAATTCAGATTTCTTAAAAATATTGCATAAACAGATATCATAAATAATACAATTATTTATGTGCAGGACAATATGTTTAATACTGGAGATAAAGTATGTCTTCTTCGGAACAACGAGATAGTTGGCACTGGAACTGTGGAAGTTCGAGATAATAATGCATCATGTCACAATATTTCCCAAGGATCTTGTGTGTACGTATGGGTGAACACCATTTTCAAGCATGTTGAGGTTCTGGGAATGGAATTTGAGGAGGGTTCTCCTGTATTGTGGAATTTGGATGAAGTCAAGGCTGACACAAAATATGCAGAGTCACAAACAAATAGTAGCACGAGTTTACCAGATGATGGCTTGCCTGCTGTGATGGATGAGGTGATTCTCTTTCTTCGTGAGATTGAAGTCGGAAGAGGCATCATCACAGCTATAAATCCAATGGAAGCAGTGTCAGAAGAGAAACTAGGGTCCGACTTCGTGGGTGTAGTTGTGACAGAGGTTTCACCTAATGGCACATTGTATCCTGGATCCCTTCGTGAGGTGGCGAACATCTGAATTAAGACGGCAAGATGGTTCAACATATTCTGGGTTGGATTTCAATAATAACAACCCGGAAGAAACAACTCATATTTAAGAGGTTCCTTGCATTGGTCCTATTGTAAGAAAAAGGCGATTCATGGGTTGTAGATCTTCCCCTGCAAGTTTCAGCAAGAGGGTAAAGATGGATCCTACATCTTCCGAAAGTGTTACGAGCATTTCCACGATTGACTGTTGCAAGAAGAAGTGTTGTCAGATGGCAGACCGGAATGAAATTACCCAATGTAGACATGTCTTTCGTATGCTCACCCAAAAGCAAAGGCATGAGTTTGTATATGCTGCACTAACTGGGTGTATTGATGGAATGGCCTCGGACACAGGTTATCAGAGTACATCCATGGTATTTAATAAGGTGGCCATCTGCTTCAAAGCTTGGTACAGTATATACGGGATCCCAAAGACCACGTTCTACCGTCGGAGGGATGAGTGGCTAGATGGAGCGCGAACCTCAGTTCATGGGAACACTGGCTTGGTCAAAACCCGCTCTCACATCATGGCAGCCATAGAGATACTCAAGGCTTTTGTGGAAGCAAATGCAGACAGGATGCCTCACAAATGCCGAACCACAAATGCAGGGGTCAGGGAAAATCTCAAGGTTTTACCTTCAATCTACACTCAATTGAAACTGTGTGAACATGTGAACAAGTGCCTCAGTTTGATGGGGCTCCAAGCAATCTGCACTGGTACCTTCAACAACATATGGAATACTCATTTTAAGGATGTGGAGATTGCAAAACACTCTAGCTTTTCTAAGTGTGACACTTGTACATCATTGAAGGCTGCAGAGGCTTGTGCAAAAACCTTGGTGGAGATCACTACCATTCAAAGGAAGATGGAGGCCCACATGATTGCACAACAAACTTGTCGGTCTCAGTACTATGCACACCGCATGCTTTCTGTGTCACGCCCATCAGAGTACCTGTGCTTGATCCATGACAAGATGGATCATTCAAAGACCAGCATTCCAAAGCTCTTTGCAACACCAAAGTGCCTTGGAAATGTCATGAAACTTCCGATTTCTTTAACAGGTGTGCTAACACATGGACACGGTTGTGAGTCATATGGACACTTTTCACTTCCACATTGGTCTAGCGACTCCAATTTCACTATTGGGTCGTTAGCCATGTGTTTCAGAAACCTTGAAGCCCACTCAAGACAAAGTCCTATCAGTGATCTCAAAGTGAAGAAACACACCTTCACCTTCAATCCTTTACTAATGCTCTCATGAACACGTCTGCACTTGAGGCTACTTGGGAATATGAGAGGCATTGTCAGCAACCTGCACAAAAAACAGATGGCCCTGTTGAGAGTTCAGGTTCAGTGGAGGGATCTAGCTCAAATAGTGTACATGTGTCCTCAACATCAAATAAGCTTCCTCGTCATTTGCTTTTACAGATGGATAATTGTGCAGGCGAGAACAAAAATAGGTAAATCATTTTACTTAAGGGTTTCTCAAGCTCATACTTACTTTTATTTTCTAGATATGTGCTAGCATACTTGTCAATGCTTGTTGCCAAAGGTGTGTTTGAAACAATCACGCTCAGTTTCCTTATGGTTGGTCACACTCATGAAGATATTGATGCGTTCTTCAGCAAGGTCTCCAACTCTACAAAAAGGACAAGTGCACTTACCTTACCGCATATGATGAATCTTTTTGAAAATTGCATCTCCAAAAAAAGTTGTGCTTTGCTTGTGACTGAGGTGCCAGACTTCAAAAAATTTCTCAAGGAGTATATAAAAGAAGGGAGTGATTCTTTAGTTGGTCACCTTGTGCCGCTACAATTCTTTTTCTCCATACGAGATGGTATACCTATTATGCAGTACAAGTTACGGCCATCAGAGCAGGAGTGGTTACCGAAAGAGGGCTTAATGCTCTTCAAAAGTGGAGAGGATGGAAAGCCACTTCTCCCAGAAGGACAACCAGACCCTATTCCATTGAGTGCCCAGCTCAAGGAACAAGAGGTTATTATTGATGGCATCAAAAAATATGTGGCATGGGTTCAAAAATCGATGCCAAAGAATTCTGATAAGGCAACTGGTTACTCAGAACTATATAAGCATGTGGTCAACTATTGGGAGACTGTTGTTCGAGAGTTGGAAGGGCCTACTGTCACAAGTACAGAATTGCAACACCCTTTCTGGCCTAAAACAAGGTGGCGAGAGGAGATTGAAATGACATCACTGAGCACAGACGACATAGAAGCCAGTAGTGATGTGGAAGTGCAAACCCCACACTTTGTTGGACAAAGGAACCAAAAACCTAAAGCATACTTTGATTGCTGCAAGGATCTTCAAAAACTAATGATGGTTCTCATTACTCCAGATGCGTCATATAATCAGCCTATTTGGATGGGTCAAATTATCGACACACCTGAAGTAATCACAAAAAAGTATTGTTAAGGTTGCATGGTTCAAACCACAAAAAAGGCGACACGAGAAGGAGAGCGAAAGATATAATGGATGCCTAGAGAAAACATGGTCTCCCAATCAAAAAGACCCAGCATGTTTTATAAATGTTAAATCCATTCGATATGGGTGGATGTCAAGAAGCGTTGATAAAGTCACGATTAACAAAACTGCAAGGGAATGTATGTTTTCTGAAGCTTAAAGCAATTACAAAATTATAAAATATCATATATTTAATATTCATAATTATTATAAACTCTTTAATAATAGTACCAAATTGTATACTTAACTATATAAATTTAAAAAATGATATGGAAGATTGACTATATTATTATAGGATTTATATATATATTATTACTACTACAAATTTTTAATTAATAATGTTATATTTAAATATTAATATTTTAATAACAACATCAATATTTATATAATGTACCTCTTATGCTCTTCCTTAATTGTTATATTAGGCAATATATTATATAATTTAATACATTCTACTTTTATAATGTTATTAATTTTTGTTCAATGAATGCTATAATTTATTAAAGGGTAGAATACAAAATAGAATATTCTAAAGAATATTCTCTTTTCAAACATATATTCTAAAGAATATTCCTTTAATATTAGAAAATGCTAATTAAATAGCTAAAATTGTAATTATTAGGAAATGGGACTATAGCCATGCCCATTTTAGTTACAACTTGCATGCATGACAAAGATCATTTTGTCCCTTTATTCTGAATTAAGAACCAAGTGATGCCTTCAGTTCTAATGATTTTCAGCCATCAAGCTCTGCCATGTCCTTGTAATATAAGTGCATATAAATATCTATTTATGATACCAAGATTGGAGTTCAAAGGATTCCACTAGAATGAATAGCTTGAACGACCCAAAGTGTGCATGTGGGCGTGCTTGTTGCATATGTAGATAATTAATTATTTCAGAAAAGAAAAAGAATAAAAAAGAACTTTCACATTTCAATTAGGATTTCAATACAGAAACATTTCAATACTTTTGTCAGCTTAGAGAGACCTGCAAGTGATGTCCTCGTTCCATTTCTCACTTCCAACACAGTGGTGACAAGCCAAGAGCTGCTCCGGATCAAGTGCATGTTTAATCCTCTCAAGCTTCTCGTAATGCTCTCCAAAGAATGACTTTTGCCAGTTTGGTTCATTATAATCCGCTTCATTGAAGTAACTACCTGATTCTGGTGCAAGATCCCGAAAGATCTCATTGGCATCTGTTAAATCCCTGTAACAATGTTCATTAGTTAGATATACGCGTCTGCATAATGTATTCACTTACTTGAACTTGTAGGCCTTCAATTCCTCAGAAGCGTTGTCCTCAAATACGCTCTGAATCACCACATGCCATGAAGCTTTCCTCCAAGCTGGGTTTACACCATTATCATGTGGTTTTGACACTTCCCCTCCTGCAACGTGAAGACCCAACATGGCATTTCTTGTACCGTTGTTGATTTCCTAGTTAGAATCTTCTCAATTGCTTCCACCACCTTTATAATGCACAAGTTAATATTATACACATCTATAATTATCACTATAGTACCTTATCAGGTTCATCGCAACAACTGATGAAGGTATGAGTCTGGAAGCAAGGATTTCATTAAGACCAGTCTGTCCAGAAGCTGGATCTATAATGGGAAGAGTACTGAGGAAGTAGTCATAGAAGCTTGGATTGCAGTAATACTTTGATACTCCACCTTAAGACCAGGGTGCTGATTTGCAAAATCAAGAAGCGGCTTCCATATCTGCTCTGCATCGGACACAGTCCCATTCGGAAGCATATAAGTCAGCCTCACGCTCTCCGGCCTCACACTGAAAAAACCTCCCCATTTTGCAGCACTCAGAGAGGGATTAATCTTCACAAACTGGGAGAGAAACTCAACTATTTGTGATGTATTCTCAAAGCTGACAAGAACGAACACGCCAATATATGATCTTGGAGCATCGTGTGTTGTATGTGTTGTGCTTAGTACCACACCATAATTCCACCACCACCCCTCGCAGCGCCCAGAAAAGCTCCTTGTTCTGGCAGCGGTTGGCAACCCGGTAACGGCCATCCGGAGTCACCACCTCAAAACTGCAGTACGTTGTCTACGTTTAACCCGTAAGTTGGTGACATATACTGTGACCTCCGCCTTGTGTGAATCCTCCAGACGCACCAACTGTGGGACTGAACCCACCAATCACGATCTTGCCATGTAAATCCTGGGCTTTGTAAAGCTCTGCCCACTGTACTCCTGCTCCAACAGTAACTGCAGACTTATATACAGCACCATCTTTAGGGCAGTTGTTCTCTAAGAACTATCATGGAATGTAATATTTTTCAGGTTGTGTGTCCAAATGCTGAGCGATCCGCGACCCAGGCTACGTCCGAGATAATCATGTCCGGTGTTCTTGATCACCAAGCGGAGGTTGTGTTTGGAAGCAAACTGGAGGGCTTTTATGACATGCTCAGCCTTTGTCACGTTGACTGCATACACAGATACGGAACCTTGGGAGCATATACCAGTGACGTTGAGAGGGCATGCATCCTGAAGGTAAATCTCCCATAAGTTGTGTTGTGATGAACCGACTTGATCAGATCTCCAAAATGATTACCCCAGTTGTCCTTCACAGTTTGACATTGTATAGGTCATAATCCGGGCTGCTAGTGTAGCATGGAGATGCTGTTGGCCTGTAAACAACATATTTCAGGTATATATACAATGTAAGCACACCAGACGTGTACATGTGTGCGTGTGTTTATAAACATACCTTGGACGAAGAAGTTGGCCGTCTATTTGCGTGTTGAATTCACTCCATGTTTTGGAGTCCGGGAAACAAGATTGGTGTGGTAAACATCTACAAATTTTGTGAGGACGGGATTGTGAGATGCCCAAGAACAAGAAAGAGATAAACAAAAGAAGACTTTGGAAATCATCCTTGACAGAAGTAGATGAAACTCAAGTGCTTAACCCCTGTTTTTATACTCACATACACAGAAGCATTTCTAGCTACTACAATACTTTAATTAAATCACTTGCATTTCTAGCTACGGAAACACTATAATTAAGTCACTTTTAATCAATTTTATTGCTTTAAAGTCATATACATATATATAAGTGACACCTCCAAAACACATGCATAAATACATACATTGTGTCCCATAACTTGTGCACGATATAATAATCCAACTTAAGACATTGGCTACTCAGTATTTATAAAGATGGACAAAGAATGGATATTTATATAAATCGTTTTCTAGTGAAAAATCCATTTCTCATGTTCGAATATTCTATTAGCCAGTCAAATAAGAAAAGAAGATTTAACCAGGTTGTGAAACGACTCTACACGTATAAATATAAGTCCCTGGTGTTTTATTATCTCATACTTTATTCCATGCATATGATATAATGCCTAGTCTAATTCCAGATTAACTGTCTAGATTTATTTGAAGTTGAAAAGTGAAGTTTACTTATCAAATGTATAATATATTACATGTGTCTACTTATATTACCGATTTAAGTTCCTGAAAATATTGATTAAAGAATTCACCTAAAAAAAAGTATATATATATTACTTCATTATACAAAGGATCAAATAAACTGTATGCTAATTCCATTGAAGAACTTATAAATAATTCGGTTTATCACGCTTCAGACCTTGACCGGTCTTGTTATATGCACGGTATGTGGCACGCCGGTCACGAGCTATTTCACATACGGCAAATATTCTTAAAGAGTGTCTAGTTTTGCCATTTAATTGACATGGCATGCTGACTCAGCGTTGTTTTGTCTAGTAAAGGTTTAGTATAAAGGAAAAATTTAAAATAAAAGATAAAAAGAAATTTTATTTACTAAAAGATTTATAAGAAGAAAGTATATTAAGGAGAAAAGCATTTTTATCTTAAAAAAAAAAGATAAACAAAAGAATATAGGTATGCTTAAAGTCGTAATTTAAAATTAAGAATAACTTATAAACACGAATAAGAAAATATAAAGAACGAAAAGAGAGACTAATTAAATTAAACACAAGAATAATTCACAATTTCAAAACGTTAAAAACTTAATTATAACTTGCTTTACTAAGAATATTTTTAGTATTGAATATTTTAAAAATTTATATAAACCATTAATTCCAATGTGTGATTTTGAGTACCACTCCTCAAAATACTTTAGTATGTTCCTTGTTAATGACTATATATATGTATTAAATGTTTTTTTTTAATATTCTAATGCACATTAAGATATCGTATCAACATATGTTAAAACATATTTTGGCATCAATATTAATACCATATTAATAATATTGGAATATATAAATAAAACTTGTCTAAATTATATTGTTAAGACCAAAGAATTATATTAATTTAGACAGGTTATTTTTATATAGGTTAATTAAATAAAAATTAAAGTCTAGACCTATTCATTTAGACATGTTATTAATTTAAACAATATTAATTTAGATAGGTATTATATGAGGATTGGTAGTTCATGCATGAAAATTATTAATTAATTAATTTCTTTGTAATGATTAAATATTAATATTTGGCTCTAAAAATGTATTAAAACCACATTGTTAATTTTAAAATTAAATTTATAAACTGTAAATTTAAATATTTTTATTTAATTTAAATTAAAAATAAGATTTTTATGTTCAAACATAAATCTCACTTATGATTAAAATATTAAAAAAAATATATTAAAATTAATAAGCTTACATTTTTGTTGGAATTAATATTGTATTTATTTATAAACAATAAACACATTTAAGCTACAGAATATAATTTTTTTAAAAAATATAAAGGTTTATAAGAAGATTTTTAAATTTTCTAGAAAATTAAAATTATGAATATTCAAATGATTACAATTAATCTAAGTGACTACCCTCCAAAACAATAAAAAGAATACAGGATCCAATCAAATGTAAAAAACAAAGAGTCCTTATATGTAATAATAATTTAATAATTAACTATTTTTTTAATTATATAAACAAATGTTATTTAAAGTAATACCCTTCTCTTACATTGAGTTTTTCTTGTATTTTTTTATTCTTTTTTAACTAGTACATACATTATTTATTAATAATAATTCCTTGAATAAATCAAATTAAATTTTATTTTCACCTTTATAAAGGTAAACCATTTCCTTTCATTGTCTCAATTATCTCAATTGCTTGAAATATAAATTAACCAATGTTTACATTTTAAAATTCTAACTTGTTCTACATAATACAAGTCGCTCGCTCTCATGCACACTTATAATATAAAATGATTACATAGTTTAGATATGTCCATTGTATTTTATATACATTATATATATTTTGATGCATATATATACATAAATGTATAATATACAATTTACATAAACAAATATTGGCTAGGGAACTTTTAGCAAGCCTTAAACTTAAGCTATCTTGCTTGATAAACTATTTGGAAAAAATTATTTAATGCCTAAAAAAGATTTAATATGTTTTGAACCTTGCATATTTAAATACTTATTTAAAATTTACCCTCAATTACAATGCCACATAAATTCTCTATACACTTAATATATGAATAAAATATTCTCAATATTCTCTCTATATTACGTGTCAAGTTTTTCCATTTTATATATAAATAATATGCCTTAGATATGCTACATTTTATATCTATGATTCATGATGAACTGCAAAAATTAAACAATTGAATTAAGGTATTCATGGGTAATAAAAAGAAGCTAAATA
The DNA here is from genome assembly GCA_003024785.1 of Selaginella tamariscina. NCBI lineage: Eukaryota > Viridiplantae > Streptophyta > Lycopodiopsida > Selaginellales > Selaginellaceae > Selaginella > Selaginella tamariscina. The sequence continues at coordinate 417,910 of PUQB01000051.1, forward strand.
AGCAACAGTTGAATATATTTTAAATTTTTTTTAAAAATTTAATATGTAATAAACATAATATCAATACTAATATATGTATAAAGATTAAAATGGAGAATATTTTTTAAGAAGGCTTTTAAATAGGGCAATGTGTAATGAAGAAGGCAATGAGGAACTAAATCAATATTATTTATAAAAAATAATTCAAACTAGATCATTAAATAGAAGAAACAATGTAATTATGATTTTCAAATAAAATGGAAATATAAATGTCTGTGCACACACTTTATTTATGTAAATGAAAACTAAAAATAAAATTGAATTTTAAGTAACAAAATCCATTTGTAAATAATGTCATAAAACTGTCTAGGTGCAACGAACGAGCACAAAGATGTTGAATATTTTTGTAAAGATAAAAAGAAACAAGTCATGCTTCTCATTCTTAAACATATAAAATATATTTTATTTAAAGAGATTAAAATAATCATTATAGTTATGCAATATAATTTTATATAAAACGAAGTTCTCTCATGAAGTTGTTTACTCCTTTTTGTAAGTTCAACATGTATTTAAGAATTCTTATAATATTTATTTTAATGATGAGTATGGAAGTTATGTTTGCACAAGTAGTGACATGAAATTTCCAAAAGTTTTAATGCAAACACTTTGAAAGAAGTCCATTTAGTTTATTTGTGCCAACCCATCCTTCTTTTTAGTTATAAATGATAATTTAATAAAGTATAGAACCACATATGATTAATATGTTATTTTATTTAGATGATGATAAAAGAGGTGTTGTTAAATCTACATTTTGCTCTTTATTTAAGATTAATGATGATGATTTAATAACTAAACATAAAATGATTAAAAACTAATAGTTGAAATGGAATTTTTAGTTGATATATGTGTTGGTTCAAAATGCAAGTGTCATGATTTGTTTGTAACATTTAATTGATAACTAAGATGAAAAAATGATTCTAGTTATATTTTAAGTTGTTGTTTAGCTCATATAAATAATTTTACAATTGGCAAAATTGTGAAAATTTTCATAATAATTGATAGTAGAAAACTTGTCGATAAAATATATAAATTTATTATTAATTTAGCTCAATAGTTAAACCAATAAAGCATCTTAAAAAAAAATTTAACATTAACAAATAAGTATATTACAAATTCATAAGGTTTGTTAATTATTTTGTGACTTAATTATGCAATAATAATGGAGATTATGTCTACTTTGCTTTTCATATTTCAAGTTGATCCTCACACAATGCTATATATAGTGCTCTGTGGTTCAATGAGATATTCATATATTAATTGATATTTTTGGAGAATTGAATAATCTCAATCCAAAGTTACATTAGAATTTAATTAATATGACTAATGTATTTGGATTTTTTGTGGCTTTAAAACAACATCTCTTAGAAATTTCTAAGGATTTTAATTATGGGAACAAGATATCTTTACTCTTTTGTCTAACAAAGATTAAAGAAATTATCATTTTCATGAACAAGTACAATTAAGGCTAAACTCACGTTCTCACTTATACAATACAAGAAAAACTAGCAATAGCTTTATTCAACAAGTACAAGACATTTTAGATGTTAGAGTAACTCAAGATATGTCATTCTTCAATGTTATAAAATTCTTTTTTCCAAATAAGCACCTAGCTAAGAATGATTCATAAGTATATAAATATGCTTCTTGGTTGGTTGAGAATTTGAACGAGTCAATTTAAAGGTTTGGTGAATGACACCAAGTGTATGGGAGAGTCCATAGGGTTTGTTTGTTAATTAGATATTAATTCTCCCACTAAAAAGGGTTTATAATCATGGGCTATTTACAAAGATTTAGTAAGCAAAAATAGGTTTTTCTACACAAAACTTCATTAAAAATGCACTTATAGATTCCACGAAGGTTTTCATTTTAAACATGCATAGGATCATTTACTTGAATAGATAAGAATATAAAAACATGGATTAGGAAGCTACTTACAATGAACGAGTGCAATGAAAAATTATCATTGTGGTGGTGAAATGTAATTTAATTTTGCATTACATAAGGAATGACCAATATTATTTTTGCCATGCATTATCAGAGGTCACACTTAAAAGTTGCCTTGCACATTTGAAATGTGACAATACCTGTAAAAGCCATAATATAGAGTCATCAAAACTTGTTAAAAAGAACTGAGGAGATAAGGAAAGCCCTGCCCTAATAATTATATAAACCAAAATAATAACGTTTAATTTATTTCTTGTAGTTTTTAATTAAAAATAAAAATAGTACATACATTATATATAATAATAATTTCTCATAAGTACACCCTTAAATAAATCCAATAAAATTTCTTCAGTCTTTGACCTTCTATCTCTGTTCACTTGCATTTTGAAATATAAGTTAATCCTAATGTTTCCATTTTGAAATTCTACCCGTTTTACGTAATGCACACGCACCTTATATATATATTCTTTCATATACATACATACATACATACATAATATGTATGTGTGTGTGTGTGTATAATATGCAATTTACATAAATATAAGCTACCAATATCAAGTAGTCGTCTTGACTTGTAGCGAACCTCGGACTGGAGTTCTCTTGTTTGACGGACCTGTTTTCTGACTGTCTGGAAAAAGTAGACATGGATCTCGGAACTTTTGAGCCAAATTAATGTTAAAAAGATGTCGTAACTGCTACGACATCTGTAAATTCTTGTTTGACAATAATGCACTTCTTTTGTATGTAATATAGCATAGGTCCAACGACTAGTGAAGTCCATTTGCAACTTTGAATGCTTTTATCGATACATTTGTCTTTGGTCTGATTATGACATTTGCATGTTTGCATTCTTGTACTGTCAATTCAAAGTTGTAAGGACATGCCTGACATGCACGACATTCAAGTTGTAAGTACAAGCCACTCCACAGAAATAGACCAACGCGCTTTAGCTCACGGGTCACTGGGACCTATCCAGCCAACTAATGCAACAACAGCGACCTGCACATCGCGAGAAGCTTGACCTCTCTCTCACACATACACAAACACAATTTTTTCAACTTTGAATGCTTCTAGTGATGTATTTGTCAATTGAAAGTCCACATTGCGTAGCACACAAGATACCAACCAGCAGAAGCTCTCTCTCTCTCTCTCATACAAACACATTTTTTGCAAATTTGAATGCTTCTACACCAGATGCTAACATATGCAACATCTCACCAGAAGCGCTCTCTCTCTCACACACACACACGCACACAGACACGGTTACTGTTAAAAGAAGAAAACGCTTTATTACTCTATCAAGCCGAGCGACATCTCATGTGGCCTGGAGTCGGATACACAACTGGCGGGTTCGTCACGGTAGGAGTCCTTGGAGCAGTCAGGTAAGGCACCTGCGTATTCTTGTAAACAAGCGGCGACTTGTACTCCGGAGAAGGCTTGTACACAGGCGAGACAGGAGCCGGTTGGTGATGTGAGTACGGAGGTGAACCCTTGAACTTGGGCGGAGGTGGTGACACGTAGTACACTGGTGGAGGGCCAGGCTGGTGGTACGGAGGAGGACTCTTTTTATGGTGGACAGGTGGGGACTTGTAAACAGGTGATGGTACATGAACAGGGGGTGGGTTAGTGTAAACCGGAGGGGGTTTAGTGTAAACTGGTGGTGGTGCAGGAGATGGAACATACGGAGGTGGTGACACGTAGTGGTACGGAGGAGGACTCTTTTATGGTGGACAGGTGGGGACTTGGAAACAGGTGATGGTGGGTTAGTGTAAACCGGAGGGGGTTTAGTGTAAACTGGTGGTGGTGCAGGAGATGGAACATACGGAGGTGGTGACACGTAGTGGTACGGAGGAGGACTCTTTTATGGTGGACAGGTGGGGACTTGGAAACAGGTGGGTACATGAACAGGGGGTGGGTTAGTGTAAACCGGAGGGGTTTAGTGTAAACTGGTGGTGGTGCAGGAGATGGAACATACGGAGGTGGTGACATGTAGTGGTACGGAGGAGGACTCTTTTTATGGTGGACAGGTGGGGACTTGGAACAGGTGATGGTACATGAACAGGGGTGGATTAGTGTAAACCGGAGGGGGTTTAGTGTAAACTGGTGGTGGAGGAGATGGAACATACTGGTGAGGGGAGCTTTGTAGTCAGTAGCCCCACATTGTACGATTATTGCTAGTAGTAAGAGCGAGAAGACCTTCATCTTCATGATGTGAAACTACACAAATGTGAAACTAAAATGCTTGATGTGAAACTTACCTGCTCTGCACTGGAGTCTCTGAAGCTTTCCAATGTATGAGTGGTCATATATATACTCGTGTGTGAACGTGTTGGATGGTTCAACAACACAAAACAGCGTTTAATTAAATTAATTACTTTCAAGTATCTATTTTTTTCTTGAGGTTATTTTGTCTTCACTAAGGTATGATTCAAAGTCAAGTTTTTGTTGTGCTGACTGACATGACTAGAAGCGTGTTTGTAAACAATTAAACTTTTTAGGTTGTAAAAAGATTTAATATTAATCACAAATGCCCATCGCATCGAATGGCCAATTAATAATTAAGTAGTCTAAATTATTATAACCATTGTTAAAATGTCAAAGACAGAATTTGAATTAAAATATTAATTCTTTATGAATTAAGAGTTAAATAATAATAAAAAAGCTAAACTAAACACAAAAACAACTCATAACTTGTATTACACTGGCAATGTTAAAAAACTTAATAGTAACTTCTTTTTATTGAAAATATTTTCAACATAAAACCTTCTAATGTATAATCTGGAGTTTAAAATTTTTGAAAATATTATAGTATTTACTTTAGTGTAAGATAACTACAGTAAATACATAGGTTACCTTAGTAATTAAGGTATATACGAAGCTAATTTTATAATATAGGATAATGTATTATGAATTTATAAGATTAATCCTGTATATACTTTAATTACTAGGGTAACTTACGTATTATCATAATTACATTACACTAGTCTTTATTCAATAATTATTAATCTTTGCTGAGTAGTTTTTTTTTTTTATCTTAGCCTATGAGTCTAACTGATTAAGAGACTGCACTATGTACTTCATTTAAACTGTCCATCGTGATTGCAGAGACATCAAAACCATTAAAATGATCTTGTGACTAGGAAGATTAATTAATTCAATAGTTGCGATTATAGATGGTGACTTGGCAATATCTTTACATTTAAATTAGGGTCTATAAATTATTTGTAAAATGTATTCCATCCCACCAAAGAAACTCTACACCATCTAATGTTGTAAACAAATGTTAGTCAAGAGATGATGTCATGGTATATTCTTAATGTTTATACTGGAAAGTTGCATCTAGTGAACAAACTCCTTGTGCATGCTTTGGTGGAAACTGCAGCTTGGTGGTATTGGTGGTATGGAAGAGACTTCATCGAATATGATAGTATAGAGGAGACTTCATCGAGGGCCAAGCTAATAGTATGGAGGACTCTTTTTATGGTGAACAGGTGGGGACTTGTAAACTGGTGATGGCATTGTTATTTTATATACATTATATATATTCAGATACATATATATACATAAATGTATAGTATACAATTACATAAACATATATCTGAGTGAGCCTCGGACTGGAGTTGTCTCGCTTGACGGACCTGTCTTTATCTCTCGAGGAAGTACACATGGATGTCGTATGATGGGAACTTTTGAGCATTACATTAAGCTCTTAAGATTAATGTTAAAAAGATGTCGTAACTGTTACGACATCTGTAAGTTTTTGTTTGACAATATATACACTTCTCATATGTGTGTGTGTGTAGTATAGCTCTAACGACTATTGAAGTTCATTTGCAACTTTGGTCTTTGGTCTGATTATGACATTTGCATGTTTGAATTCTTGTACTGTCAATTCAAAGTTGTAAGGATATGCTTAACATGCAGGACATTCAAGTTGTAAAGACAACATCTCACTAGAAGCTTGACGGATTGGCTCTCTCTCTCTCTCACGCACTGCTTCTAGTGATATATTTGTCAATACAAAGTCCACATTGCATAGCACACAAGACGCCAACCAGCAGAAGCTCTCTCTCTCACACACGCACACACAAAAACACAAAGACAAACACAAAGTTTTGCTTCTAGTGATATTTTGTCAATTTAAGTTACAAGTGCACACCAGATGCTAAGTAGAAGCTCTCTCACACAGTTATTGCTAAAAGAAGAAAAGGCTTTATTACTCTACCAAGCCGACCAAATCATTTATATATACACGGCAGAAATCATCTCATCTAGTAGACTGGTGACGAATAGACAACTGGCGGGAGGAGCAGTCGGGTAAACAGTTGACGGCTTGTGCTTGTAAAAAGGCGGCCACTTGTACTCCGGTTGGTAATGTGAGTACGGAGGTGAACCTTGAACATGGGCGGAGGTGGTGACACGCAGTACACTGGTGGAGACTTCATTCCCGGACCAGGCTGGTGGCATGGAGGACTCTTTTTATGGTGGACAGGTGGGGACTTGTAAACAGGTGATGGTACATGAACTTAGTGTAAACTGAAGGTGGTTTAGTGTAAACTGGTGGTGATTAGTAAGAGCGAGAAGACCTTCATCTCATGATGTGAAACTGCCTGAACAAATGGAAAACTAAAATGCTTGAATGTGAAACTTACTTGCTTGCTCTGCACTGGGGTCTGAAGCTTTCGAGTGGTTATGAACAGTAAACAGCGTACATTGTAAAGCGTTGGTTCTCACATATCTATTTTGTATTTAGTAGCCCTAACCCTAGGTAGGGCAGGGTTGTATTAGAAATTTTAATGTTCACTTGGTAATTACGTGTAGACCAGTCGCGGTCAAAATGTCAAAATTAAAATTTAATAAAATATTAAATTTTAATGAATTGAATAGAAGAATAATAAAAGAGTTAAACACGAATAAATAAAGAGAATATAATAAATAAAAGAGATTAATTAAATTAAACACAAGGATGATTTAAAACTTTACAATGTTAAAAACTTAATTGTAGCATGCTTTATTACAATTATTTTCAATATAGATCATTTTAAAATTTATGAATCATTATTTTCAATATAATTTGAGTACCAATCCTAAAATACTTTACTATGTTCCTTGTTTTCGTGGCCAACGAGTGTGTATATGTATAAAATGTATTTTTGAATATTGAATGCACATTTTAATATGGTATGTTAAGACATATTTTAGCATAGATATTAATATCGTATTAATATGCTTCATGATATATAATAGATAATGTATGAAAATAATTTCTTTGCAAAGATTAATATTACGATTCATAGTTTCTTCTTTATGTTTGGCTTTGAAATGTATTAAAACCACATTGTTATATTTTTATAAATTATAAATTTAAATATTCTAATTTTATTTTTAAAATTAAAATAAAATTTTCATGTTCAAACATAAATCTCATTGATGATTTAAATATTAAAATAAAAATATAAAATTAATAAACTTACATTTGGTTGGAATTAACATTAGTAATGAATTCATTGCGTTACTGTAATTATTATGCGATAATAATTTATTAATGTTATTTTTATTTACTTTTGCTTTATATATTATAAAATTTTTAATCCTTCTTAGTGATATAATATTTTTGACTTGCTCTTCAATGATACAATATTATAAACTAATAAACATATTTAAGCTGCAGAATATAAAAATTATTTAAAACTATAAAGGTCTATAAACAGATTATCCTAAATTTATGAAAAACAACTAAAATTATGAATATCAAAGATTATTGTTAACTTAAAAACAAACAACAGGAAGAATATGTAATAATAATATATAATTTAAGTTTTTAATTAATAAACAAATGTTTAATTTATTTTAAAAGTAATACCCTTCTCTTACATTTGAGTTTTTTGAATGCTCCTAGTGATATATCTGTCAATTCAAGTTACAAGGACTCCAAACTGCAGTGCACACCAGATGCTAACGTCTGCAACATCTCAGCAGAAGCTTAATGAACTCTCTTGCTCTCCTCTCACACACAGGCCGCACACACGCACACACAGTGTTAAGAGAAGACGCTTTATTACTCTATCAAGCGAGCGAATCAAACCATATATATACGGCAGAAATCATCTCATTAATAGCTGGTGGCGGGGGCACCTTATACTCGTGAACAGGGGACTCTTGTATTCCGGAGAGGAAGACGGCTTATACACAGGGGGACAGGAGCCGGTTGGTATGCGAGTACGGAGGTGAACACTTGAACATGTGCGAGGTGGTGACACGTAGTATGGTGGAGACTCCATTCCCGGGCCAGGCTGGTAGTACGGAGGACTCTTTTGATGGTGGACAGGTGGGGACTTGTAAACAGGTGATGGTACATGAACAGGAGCTGCTGGTTTACTGTAAACCGGGGGTTTAGTGTAAACTGGTGGACAAGAGGTGGAACATACTGGGGAACATTGTGCAGTTACTGCCTGTAATGTTTTTGCTTCAATGTGAAACTTACCTTCTCTGCTATGGAGCTCTGAAGCTTTCTATTGTACGAGTGGGTTATGTATATACTCGTGTGAGTGTGTTGGGTGGTTCAATAACACTGATAGCATTTAATATAAATAAGATTATTTTGAGATGCAAAGTAAAATTTTTATTGCTGATAATTATTAAAAACTTACTGACATATTAATAAGGACATTACGGTGAGGTAGGATACTGATTATTTTCTGCTGTCCTAAAAGGTAGTCACTTAAAACAGAGCGGACCCTTGTAAGTTTCTTATTACTTAGACGCCGCGAGTTTAAGGTATATGAAATATTTAAAAAATATTTCAGGGTGATATAGGAATATAAAATATAAATTTTGTATTTTGTTTTCTTGGTTTTTAATTCAATTATCATTTGATATTTAAGGCCAAAATGCTAGGAATATATATAAATTAAAATATCAAATTTTTATGAATTAAAGAGAAATAAAAAAATAATAAAAAAGATTAATTAAACATAAGAACTGCTTATAACTTTATGTTGAACCGGAATGTTAAAATTATTTTTAACATAAAACTTTTTGAAAACTTAAATATTGCACATTAATATTTAAATAATAATATAGTTTTTACTTGTGTAATTGCTTACTAGACGATTGTGTAATGCTTGTTGTATAATTTTGTTATACATGAATGTTTTTAATAGTATTTTGAAGGTGCATCTTGGCATGAACATCATTATTAACAACATAATTTAATTATATTTGACATTGTATTAATATATTTTGATGGTTTTAATTTTCAAGTCATGCATAGGGATTAATAGTAATTAATTAGTTTTTTTTAATTGATATTTTGATTTATATTTTATTTTTATCCTCGACCTTGAATATATTTACATTGTATTAAAATCACATTGTTAATTTTAAAATTAAATTATAAATTATAAATTTAAATAATTTAATTTAAAAATCAAAAATAAGATTTTCATGTTCAAATATAAATCTCATTAATGATTTTAAGCAAACACTCGCCCTCTTATTAGTTTATAAATATTTTATAGCATTTTAAAAGATAAATTAATAAAATGCTATAAAATATTTTTGGGTTAATAGATTTTATTTACACTTATAATTTATTTTAAATAAACTTTGTTAAATTACATGTTTTTACATATTTTTTAAAACATTTTATTCATTAATTAAGTAATATTAATTAAATTACTACAAAGGGGTGTTTAAATAAAGAAGGGGTGGGTGTACACTTAGCAAACCTTTTTAATTATTCAAATTAAAACATATTAAAATTTATAAATTTATATTTTAATTAGAATTAATCTTATTAATAATGAATTCACTATGTTATCATAATTATTTTGCAATATCATGTAATTAATTCATTAATGCTGTTTTAAATCTAATTTAGTTTTATCTTAATTTTTTTTGTTATTACATAATATTTTTAAATTGCTCTTCACTGATATTTTATTTATAATTATTAAAATATATTTAAGCTATAGAATATAAAGATTTTTTTAAAATATATAACTTTTATAAAACTTTATAAAATGATTATCTTAAATTTATGAAAAGTAATTCAAATGACAAATAATTATTGTTGTTCTTTTCAAGCATAGTTACTTAAATTAATGTATGAAATTGATAAAAAAGAATTTGAGAACATTAATTTAAAGAATTACATTTTATTTAAAAATAACATTAATAATTGTTATCATAATTGTTTTGCAATATTATGTAATTAATTTATTAATGCTATTTTTAACCTAATTTAGTTTTTCTTAATCTTATTACTCTTTAATGATAAAATATTGTATTTTATTTATAAATTATTAAAACATATTTAAGTTGTAGAATATAAAGATTCTTTAAGAATATATAACTTTTATAAAACCTTATAAAAAATTTATTTTAATCTTATAAAAGTATTTCAAATGATGAATATTCAAAATATTAATAGTAATTTAAATAACACTCTCGAAAAGAACAACAAGAATATGGAACTGGTAAAAAAAATTTTGGAACATTAATTTAAGGAACTAAGGCCCTTTAAATGGTATATATGTAATTATAATATAATATAATATTTATTTTTTTATATAAACAAACGTTTAATTTATTTAAAAGTAATACCCTTCTTGTAATTTTTTTCTTTTCTAATTAGTACATACATTATATATTAATAATAATTTCTCATAAAACACAACCTTTCTTTACTTGAATAAATAGAATTAAATTTTTTTATTGCCTTTGTAAATATAAACCATTTCATTTCATTCTCTCAATTATGCCCGTTTTGAAAAAATAAATTAACCTAATGTTTGCATTTTAAAATTCTAATCCGTTATGCGTAACGCACAATCGCACACGCACGTACACCTTATATTATATAATAGTATAAAATGATGATATAAGATATATCCCTTAGATAATATGCACATTGTTATTTATATACATTACACACAACACACACAACCACACACACACAATATATATATATATATATGTGTGTGTGTGTGTGTGTGTGTGTGTAATATACATAGAGTTGTCTTGCTTGACAGATCTGTTCTTTGACTGTATGGAGAAAGTACACATGGACGTATTATGATGGGAACTTTTGAGGCATATACATAATGCTCTCAAAATCAATGTTAAAAAGATGTCGTAACTGTTATGACGTCTGTGAGTTTTTGTTTGACAATATATACACTTCTTTTATATATATATATATATATATGCGAGCATAGGTCCAACGACTATTGAAGTTCTTGAATGTTTTAGTAATACATTTTCTTATTATGACGTTTGCAAGTTTGAATTCTTACATTCAAGTGACAACATTTCACTAGAAGCTTGACGGACTGGATCTCTCTCCCACACACACGTTGCTTCAGTGATATATTTGTCAATACAAAGTCGACATTGCATAGCACACAAGATGCCAACCAGCAGACGTTCTCTCTCTTCCACACACACCAAACACAAACACGCAAACCCACCACAAACACAATTTTTTTAACTTTGAATAATTCTAGTGTCAATTCAAAGTCCACATGGCAAAGCCCACCAGATGCCTCTCTCTCTCTCACACCACACACACACACACGCACACTCACTCTCTCTCTCACACACACACTTTTATCAATTTTGAATGCTTCTAGTGATATATTTGTCAATTCAAGCTACAAGGACTCCAAACTGCCCAGTGCTAACATATGCAACATCTCAGAAGCTTGATGAACTCTCTCTCTCTCTCTCACACCACACACACACAACACACACACCACACACACACACAGGCACAGGCACAGGCACACACACACAGTGTTAAGAGAAGAAAACGTTTTATTACTCTATCCCGCCGAGCGAATCAAAAAAATATATATACGGCAGAAATCATCTCATCTAGTAGACTGGTGGCGGTGGCACCTTATACTCGTGAACAGGCGGAAGACTCTTGTAGTAAGGCGGCGACTTGTACTCCGGAGACGGCTTGTGCACAGGCGGGACAGGAACCGGCTGGTAATGTGAGTACGGAGATGAACCCTTGTGCGGAGGTGGTGAACGTGGTACACTGCTAGAGACTTAATTCCCGGGCCGGGCTGATAGTACGGAAGACTCTTTTTATGGTGAACAGGTGGGAACAGGTGATGGTACATGAACAGGCGGTGGCTTAGCGTAAACCGGAGGGGGTTTAGCGTAAACTGGTGGTGATTTATAAACAGGAGATGGGAGGCGGAGATTTGTCAGTAGCCCACACTGTAAGATTATTGCCAGTAGTAAGAGCGAGAAGACCTTCATCTCCACAATGTGAAACTAAAATGCTTCAATGCAAAACTCACCTTCTTGCACTGGATCTATGAAGCTATATATATATCGTGTATTAGGTGGCGTTTAATTAAATTAAGTTACTTTACTCACGTATCATTTTATTTCTCAAGGTTGACATCCAGGGTGATAACAAATTTCAACCTTGGCCTGAGGTTGTGCAATAGTGTCCATGATATGTGTATTAATATTCATGATATGCTTTCTTCAATGTAGTACATTGATGTGCCCTTGCTCTGATGGATTTCAAAAGTCTACTTTTAACTCACTGAACATATGGACTAATGCAATAGTAAAAAATATTATAGTGATGTAATAAAAATATTAATATTTCAAAAGTTAAATAATATTGCTTCTCTTCTTTAACTTAAACACTTTTTAGAAGGCGTTCTTGCTTGACAAAATCTATTTCACTAGTTATAATATTGTTTAGCAATCTCACTATACTAGGCAAGTATGTTTTGGAAATGTCATTTGTAGTTGCATTAATGGAGGACATGTATTGGGAGTAAACATGGATGCTGTACTTTGTTTGCATGTGAAAAAACAGTTCTAACAAACTTACTTGAGCTATTGCATTCCATAAAAATGTAAAACCCAACGTAACATTAATTACTGATTATATAAAGAAAGAAGAAGAAGACAATGACAAGGGCTAAAAATCATAATGAACATGAGGACAAATCATTGTTATATAATAAATTAATTCCAAAGTAGAAATTTGTATTTAAAAAGAATAAGCGTGTAGAAGTTGGTAAACTTTATTTAATCTAAAAGTCCTCATTTAGAAAAGGAGAGAAGCGAAGACATATAGAAACACATGAGATGAACACCTCATGTGATATAGAGGTTAAAGAATATCCTTAAAGAACTTGTTTTAATAAATAAAATTCCAAAGGTAAAAGATGAAAAGAAAAAGGGTGATGTAGTTATAAAAATACAAAATAAAGTCATATTAATTAATATAGAGTAGTTTTTTGTAAAAAAAAATTCTAAACAATTACAAATTAAACTTAAGCACATGTTGGTATAAGATTTTTTATAACATTCTTGACATTGTCAATTATTATTATTTTATATCTTATATGCGATAAAGAAATCGATGGTAAGATTCTTTCTCATTAACATAACTGAAATATACTTGCATTATTGTTTCAAATAAATATAATCTTTATTAAAACAATATAATTATTGTTTATAGGAAATGAATTTTACCTTGGCACTAAGGGAAAATATTTTTATTTACCAAACAATATATTTAAAGATATCTTTATATAGGGGTAGAACGTCAATGACAAAGGAGGAATATTCAATAAATATTTTGTATTGTTATGTAAACGTGCATATGGATGAGTACATAAATTAATCATCCTGTAATTATATAACATTTGCTACATGCATAGCATGTTTTATGAATATTTTAATTACATTTTGTATTTAGCATTGATATTAATATCATATTAACATATCCTAATGGGGATGATATATATAATATATGACGATGACTAGTAAATATTTCAATTCATATTTTAATCTTGATTTTTTAGTCATGACATATACATTATATTGTTAATTTTAAAATTTAATTTATAAATTAATATTTAAAAAATTAATTTTTAATTATAAAACTAAATGTAGGATTTCATGTTCAAATATAAATCTCACTAATGATAAATTAAAATATTAAAATTAATAAACTTACATTTTAGTTAAAATTAACACTAGTAATGGATTTAGTATGTTATTGTAATTATTTTGCAATATTATGTAATTAAAGAATTAATAATATTATTTTTAACTTAATTTGCTTTTGCTTTTCTCTTATTTAAATGTTTTTTAATCTTTCTTTACCAGATATAATATTTTTTGAATCGCTGTTCAATGATAGTATTTTATATATAAACCCATAAACATATTTAAAAATATATAGATTCTTTAAGAATATATAGTTTTTATAAAAACCTTAGGCCCACTTTCCACTAGCGGGTGGTTAATTGCCCCGACCAATCAAATTTTAATTTTTTATTCTACCGATAGTTTGGATTTCCATTGTAGGGATATAAAATTACATGGCACTTACGTGGACATATATAAAATCTACATGCACCTACGTGGCACCTATGTGGCGCCTACATGGCTTTTTCGGTGGTAGCCAAATAACCGGGCAATTTTGCCCGGTTATACGGCTACCATGCATAAAATAGCAACACGTGTATAATAATTTAACCTGCAGGTTATTATTAGGCTTTCCTTAATCATCGGAATGGATTCAACATTTGCGGAGGTGCATGATCTTGTGGAGACTTCTCTAGGGTTATCGACGGTACTGCCATTCAATGCGCCACAGCCTGTGGTGGCTGTCAATCGATCTCCTTTGCCGCTTGTTTTTGATGAATCCGATGTGCAGGTTCTCTCTTTTTTATTTTTATTACTTCTTTTTTATTTGTGTTGCAGGAGATCCCGAATGAGAACTTTAAGAAAAGACGTGGTAGACCTCTCAAGGCTGAAGGAGGGTTCAAGAAGGTAAAGAAAGATCCTGATGAAATGAAAGCATCAAGATGGGAGGATAAACATGTGGAGCTCCTCATTTGTTTTAGGGAAGAGCTGCTGGAAGAATTTAGCAAACCCCCAAAACAAGGAGTCAATCTGTGGCAAATTGTGCAGACGAAAATTGTTGGTAAGCTGTCTTTTTTTATTTTTTTAAACCTTTTTAATATTGAATTTTGTACAGCACAATCTCCAGATTTCAAAAAGGATGCAGAGGCATGTCGTAATAAGTGGAAAGCAGAATATGCAGAATACAAAAAGCTAAAGGCATACAATGAAGTCTCTGGCAACAACAGGGAAACAAACAAATGGTATTATCTTATTGATAAGTTCATGAGTAACAAAAGGACATGGTGGTGCTATTGACAATGAAGGCATTGGACTACCTGCAACTAATGAGGATGCACAAGAGACAAAGAAAGGACAAGGAAATAAAGCTTCAAAACTTGGTAATGAACTCAAGGAAACAAGGACTGCCATTTTAAACACAGTTAACCAATGGGAAGAACGTAAAGTTGTTGTTCTGGAACGTCTTGAGGGGATTTTGCAGCAGCTTGTGGACAAGCTATAAAATTGTATTTTATTTTGTAATGTATGTATTTGGACACACACTTTATTCTGCAGACACTGTTGATAATTAGGTTCGAATTATGCTGTCCATGAAGCTGCGGTGAGCTACTTGATTATACTTGGCAAGGACAAGCCTCTGTGTAAGCTTGATATGGTGAAAGCTGGTGTCATCGACAATGTCCTTGAGAGGTAGCTCTCTCTGTCTCTTACTATACTCAAACAGTACTTCAGTTAAACTAAGTTATTAAATATTATAATACATATTTGCTCAAGGTTTTATTGCTCGGTGCCACGTATTTTACTGCGTTGGAGACCATGGACGTGGTTGAACACGTGGGACGTATTGATGAGCTCTCCAACAGGGCTAGGCTCTTGCTTGTCCTGCTTGTTGCTGTGCTTGATGCCTTCTTTATCCTCTGGATATTCTCTTCCCTCTCTAGAACTCTGGAGAAACTCACTGTATGTCTCTCTCTTGTTCATACATATATGTGTGCGTGTGTGTGTTGATACGTATATGTGTGTGTGTGTATTATATGGACAGACCTTGTTTTGCAGGCGATGAAGCTAGCTGTAAAGCTATACAGAAGATTCACAAACGCGTTGACGTTTGCAGTTATTGCTTCTGTTGGATGGATTGGCTATGAGGTACAGATATTTATAACACAGACACACACACACACATGTGTGTGTGTGTTTATATATATATATATATATATTATAGAGAGAGAGAGAGAGAGAGAGAGAGAGAGAGAGATTTCTTATAACATATGTGTTGTTTGAGTGCAGTTATACTTCAAAGCTTCGGATCCATTTGGTGAGAATTGGCAGAACGCATGGGTAATTGCTGCATTCTGGAATGTGGTCTCCTTCTTACTTCTTTGTGTATTGTGCTTGCTCTGGGCTCCTTCACAGAACTCCATGAGGTGTGCGTGTGCGTGTGTGTACATTCTTGGAATATGCTGACTTGTTATAAACAGATACACATATTCTGAAGAATCTACGGAGAAGTTTGATAAGGATGAAGTTGGATTAACATGTGGGACTGTGAAGAATACATTTGATATTGAGAAAGCAGCAATGAAGCCGGATAATAAGAAGTTTAATATGGAGGATAATGTAGATAAACGGGAGTAAAAAACAGGTAATTTTGTTAAGAGTTTTTTATGAACATACGAGAAGACTCTTATAAGCTTAAGATGAAATAATTATGTGTGGAGATTCATCAGAGTCTTGTACCTGATGGATTATTCTTTATAAACCTGTAATAACAGTCTTAATCCAGGCGTGCGTGCGTACGTGTGTTACCAGTCTGGTTTGTCAAGCCCTTCCTCAATGTAAGTCGCTTTGTACTGAATATTCTTCTCTGCAAAAAAAAACCAGTATCAAAACCGCAAATTGTATGATTAATAGAAGCTTACCTTCTAGCACCATGTATATGCGTTGAGAATATGTATAAATATGTATTGATACTTACAGTCTCCATGCTGGTTGCTAGGACTCCCAGTACCCCTTCAAGTTGGTAATTGGATACGTCAGCCATGGCACAAATTCTACAACGTCTTAATCTCTCAAACTTTGTTTGTTTAATAAATGTCACCGAAGTTGCAGAAGAAGCAGCACCTATAATATACACACAAAAGTACCAGCTTGCATTCACTCAAACTAATTCAGCCTAAACATAATTTTAAAAGATTTAAATTTTAAAAGCAGTTGAGCCGCTGTTTCTGGTAGAACTCAAACATATAAATTAAATTATACATAAACACACACGCTGTAATATTTAAGTTTTAAAAACAAAAAATAATTGACTATATCACTCTAACACCAAACAAACTAGTTCTTACTCTTCTTACTCACTAAAGTCATTTTCTCCAAACACTTGCCTCACAAGGTTTATGCTTGCATTCTCAAACAACACTTTTGCCAAAGCATCCCTCCTTTCTGAGTCTGAATAGCTACTCATGGCCTGACATATATTACTTATTGTTGCATTGTCATCGTGCTCTTCAAGACTTCTTGCTAAAGCTTCCATAGGAGTCAATCCTATTGCTTTCGCCCGATGTAAACTATAAGATGATGCTTTTGCTACCTCACTTTCATCAAGCTTACATCGCTTAAAGGTATCTCTCACCCTTTGAAAAGCCAATGTACTCTCCTCCTCAGTTTTTATTGTATCTTCTAACTCTTTTTCAGCTTCAACCATCCAAGCATCATTAAAACTATCACCATGTAGAATACATAAGTTGTGAAGAACACAACATGTAGCCACTTGATCAGGCACATACTTTAACTTGCTATCATTCCTCTTCATAAGAATTCTGAAACGAGCTTTCAGTTCACCAATTGCACACTCCACTGGCATACGAGTGCTAGATTGAATGAAGTTCCAATAGTACTTCATTCGATCTAAACCTTGCTTGCTTCCTTTGTAAGGAGACAACATCCAAGGTTTAATAGCATATGCAGCATCTTCAACTAAACAATACGATCCAAGATATCCATCTTAATTCTCAAATCAGCTGCTGACATGTTAAAAACATTGGAGTCATGTAAACTACCTGTCCATTCAATGTCATAATTCCATATATACTTCTTTGCTGAAAAATCAACTGAAGTATAATAGAATGAAAACCCTTCCTATTATAATAATCTTGTGGATGAAGTTTTGACACAATCACTTGTAAATAACTTCCATCAATAGCTCCAACAACACTAGGAATGCCTCTGATCCTCTCAAACTCTTTAGATAGTTTTTCTAACCTTTGTGGTGATGGCCAAGCAATGCATTTATCTCGAAGCTTTATTTTTATTGCATTACAAAACTCCTTAACTATCTTGTGCACCGTTGTCATTCCAATACCGTACTTATCTGCAATATTCTTAATGAGATTACCAGTGCCTAACCTGGTAAGGGCAACACACACTCGCTTCTCGAGTGGAATGGCTTGCCGTAAATGAGTGTCATGCCGCTGTAAATATGGGACAAGTTCTGTACATAGAAATGAGAAGGTATCTCGTGATACACGCATCCTTGACTTGAACATAACATCATTATAAGAAGCAAGAAGTGTTCTTTCAACATACACATTAGGCCTATCATACATCCAAATAAATGGAGAATTCCGCCTTGTCATGCCATCACATTTAATGGCCAATTCAAAGGCCTTAAGAAGCAACTCAATTGCCAACATGCCTGTGATGCTAGTAGTTTCTTTTAACATACCTCGAATGGAGATCACAATCGCAATTACAACTCGAATGAGTTGTTTACAATCCATTTCTCTATGTCCAGAATCCATAGCCAAATGCCGCCAAACCTCTCCTTGCACAAATCTAGGGTAACTCAATAACCCTAAATTATAATTAATTAAAAGAACCTTCTTAACACGGTTAAATGGAAATTATTCAATGGTAGTTTAATTTTTAATTCAATTAACCACTCTAGTGTAAAACCACAGTGGTAGTTATTATTAATGATGTGGCATTTTTTTAAATTACCAGGGACCAAATAACCACCACTAATGAAAAGTGGGCCTTAGTCTAAATTTTAAAAATGCAATTAAAAAATGCAAAATATTACCATTAATTTAAGCGACTACCCTGGGGAAGAACGTAAAGAATACGGAGTTCAACAAAAAAAAATTAAGAACATTAAGGAGATGAATAAAAACCAAGGCCCTTTGCATGGTATATGTAATAATTAATATTTTTTTTTAATTATATAAACAAATGTTTTATTTAAAGGTAATACCCTTCTCTTACATTTGAGTTTTTCTTGTATTTTAATTCTTTATTAATTATTACATACATTATATATTAATATATAAACATCACCTAAATAAATCGAATTAAATTTTCTTCCCATTCCATTTCATTCTCTCAATTATGCATGCATGCACCTGAAAGAGCAGATATATTAAATGAAAATCTGATATCTTAGTTTACACAAAACCCTGTGTATATACAGGAGGTCTCCTGCCACGTGGCACACATGCGACACGTGGCGCTGACACATGGGGGCCAGATCACCACCCATGTGTCACTACGCATGTGCGTATATACACATGCGTATATACGGTACGTTACTGTATATTAGTATCTTACACTATCCTCCCCTCTGCGGTGTGTAGATGGTGATGGATCTGATGGTCCTGGATCCGTGTGAGCTGGGCCATCTAAGGTATGACCAAATGTACTCAACGAGTCTCGAACGACAAACCGTTTCATTCGAACCACGTGAACTATCTCAACCTCATGAGATCCCACCAACTTTACTTGATATACCTGAGGACCAACCTTTCGGAGTACTCGGTAGGGACCAAGCCACTTGTGTAATAAACCAGTTGCAAGCCCAGGTGCAGTCAGCTTGGGAAAACGTACCAGGACTAAGTCACCGTCAGCAAAATCTGGTGGAATTTGATGTCGTGCATTGTAAGAAGATTGCTGCCGCATTTGAGCTCGACCAAGATGTTCAGCAGACTCTGCACGCAGAAGAGGCAAAACAGCATCCAAATGTCGAGCCCACATCTTTGCATCCTCGGCACGTGGCAGATTCGATGATAACCCCAATTCACTAGGCAACTTAGGATCATATCCATACAATGCCTTGAATGGAGAGATACCAATCGAACTCTGAATGCCTGTTACATAAGCAAATCTCAAACATCGCAAATACCAATCCCAGTCCGTGTGATTGAAGTTCACATACTTCGAGATCATACCCTTGAAGGTCCGATTCAATCGCTCCACCAAACCATCAGTTTGTGGATGATACGGAGAGGCAAATGAATGTTTTACCCCTAACCTCTCACACAACACTCGGAATACCTCTGCAATGAAAGCGGGGCCATTGTCTGATAACATCCGCTCTGGACAAGAATGCTGCAAAACCACATTATCGAACAGAAACAAAGCTGTTGACATGGCAGTTGCATCCGGAAGAGCACCAACCTCTACCCATCGAGTTAAATAATCGATACAACAATGATGTACTGGTTACCTTGAGAAGAACGTGGAAAAGGTCCCATTAAATCCACTGCAATTAACTCAAAAGGGCGAGAGACATTGATGGATTCCAACACTCCCATGGCCCGAGTCGTAGAGGAATTCCGAGTTTGACAAGTGGGACAACTTTGAATATACCTGATCACATCACCACGCATGCTTGGCCAATAAAATGATCGGCGCAGCTTCTCCAACACTCGTTGATGACCAAGATGACCTCCAACAATAGGTGAATCATGATATGCTCGAAGAAGGTGTGGAACATATGTAGAGGGTACAGCCAAACGCCATCTGTCCTCTGGATTTGTCCCAATAAAATACAATAAACCATCCTGAAGTCGAAACTGAGCATGATATTGTCGAAACCGAGGTTCGGAAGACGGAATTGCAAACGCATCGCGTAATTGCCTCGTCCATGGTTCATGTTTTTGAGCATCCTGCCACTGTTCCAAGGATGGTAAGTCGGCATCGAATACCTGAGGGGCTTGTATCAAACCGAATGCTGCAGCTACTGCATGAGCAGGCAAAGTGGAATCGGAGAGGGTGCTCGAGAAAGTGCATCCGCATCCACCATTGTTCGCCCAGGCCTGTGCACCACCTTAAAGTTATATACCTGGAGACGTAATGCCCATCTGGCTACGCGACCCACTAAATTCTTCCGTTTTAATAAGGAAGTGACAGCAGCATGATCACACTCCAAAAGCGTTTCACTCCCATGTAAGTAGGCATGAAGTCGTTCAAAACCCCAAACAGCAGCAAGGCATTCTTTTTCAGTAGTGGAATAATTCCGCTCAGCCGGCGTGAGTACTCGACTAATGTAAGCCACCGGGTGTCGAATTGAAGAATCCACAGCATCAGTTTGCATCAATACACCACCAATACCAACATCTGAGGCATCTACTCGTAAAATGAACGGACGAGTAAAATCTGGGTATTGAAGCAATGGTGGAGTTGTCAGGAACTCTTTTAACTGGTCAAATGCCTGCTGACACCTGCGAGTCCACCTGAAAGATACCTGTGGACTAACTCCCGAAGAGGGGCAGTTCGATCAGTGAGATGATCGATAATCGACCCAAGTACTGCACCGTGCCCAAGAAACGTTGGACTTCCTGTACTGTACGGGACGAGGGAACTCTCGAACAGCTCGCAACTTCATTGGATCCACCTGTAAACCCTCTCGAGATATACGGTAACCCAAGTAAGTGGTGTCGGTCGAACCAAACACACACTTTTCAAGTTTCAACTTCAGGCCAACTTCTCGAAATCGATCAAGAACGCGCCGTACATCACGAATGTGATCCTCCCAAGAACCAGACCCATGAATGAGCACATCGTCGATAAAATCGGCAGTGATATCAGGCATATCGGAAAGAAGCTCATCCATCATGCGTTGAAAGGTGGCAGGAGCTGAAGTCAATCCAAAAGGCATGACCAAAAACTCGTAAAGACCAAATGGTGTCCGGAAGGCCGTTTTTGGAATATCCTCCTCAGTCATAGGAACCTGCCAATATCCTGATGCCAAATCCAACTTAGTAAACCATCGACTCTGACCCAAACGATCTAATAGATCGGCAGAGTTCGGAAGTGGATAGACATCTTTGATGGTAACATCGTTAAGAGGTCGGTAATCCACACAAAATCGGAGAGATCCATCAGGCTTGGGAACCAAATGAGGTTCACATGCCCATGGACTCCGTGACGGACGACACACTCGTTTACCAATCATAGTAACAGCTGTTCGCATGGCTGATAACTCCTTTGGTGACCTGCGTCGAACCGGGACTTTGAAAGGCTTTGCATTGCCGGTGGGTATACAGTGTCGAGTCTTCACACGTGCACCTTGGGACAGATCAAATTTGAACAAACTTGCATACTGTTTCTTAAGTTGTTCGATGCAGTGTGCTCGACACTCAGGTGACGGATCCGGCATTTGAACCTGTTGAGATGAACACCATCCCAAGACCGGAATCAAAGGAGCTGTATGCGTGATACAAACAGCAACAAACTTCTCTGGACGTAAAGGAACAGACTGCAAAGACACAGACTCCAAGCGTAATACAGGAGGAGAGAGTGAAAAATCACATGTACCTTTCGACTGCTTTAACCAATCACATCCCAGAATGATGTCAAAGACCTGGGAAGGGACAACCCTAAGAGACCCAGAGGGAAACTTACAGTTGGCACCCATAACTAGTGTAGTCGAAGTGGTGTACTGTGATACTGCACGAGACTGCCCATTACCATATAAAATGTGCAAGACCTTATCTGCTCGTCTCAAGGGTAATGAGCACCGATGCGCCAGAGAAGTAGTTATGGAAGACATGCTAGATCCTGTATCCACAAGTACTGTGACTGAAACATCATTCACTCGTGCAGAAAATGTGAAAACTGGATGATTTGGTGGAACTTGCAACCCTTGATATGCATAGCGAAAAAAACATGGAGGTGGAGTTTCCATCGCACGGGATCCCTCCGTCGCCCGTACGATTACTGGTTTTCCGCAACAGATCCACCCGCAAGAGAAGCGTCATCATCTGGAAGCTCATCATCAGACATAATGGCCGCCACAGGTACACCATCCGGAACATATGGTCGCCAGCCTGGATGTGGTGGACGCCAATCAGGATACACATCGCATGCCCG
Source organism: Selaginella tamariscina (assembly GCA_003024785.1). Lineage (NCBI taxonomy): Eukaryota > Viridiplantae > Streptophyta > Lycopodiopsida > Selaginellales > Selaginellaceae > Selaginella > Selaginella tamariscina. Next base: position 440,959 of record PUQB01000051.1, read on the forward strand.
CCAAGTATGTCCAGGTGCCCAACAGGCCCAGCAGTGAACTTGATTGGGTTGACCTGCATTGTTCCGATTCCTCCTGTCACGAATCCGTGGATTTTGACCACCACGGGCAGGAACTGGAGCAGGTGCAGGACGATTTCGTGGAGGTGGTCTACGGGGTGGGCCCCGAGGTCGACCACGAAAGGCTTGTCGTGCGGGCACATATGCAGCAGCATCAACCTCCATTGGATCAGCACGCTGAACAAGAGGAGCAGGTAACCCAAGGGGAACACGGCCCTCACCAGGCACCAACTCAAAACGTTGAGCTAGTGCAAAAGCTTCCTCCAATGTGGTAGGACGAAGAGCCCGAACGAATCGAACAAGTTCGGGTCGCATAGTTGGCCATAACATACCGAGCTTAATAGGCTCAGGCATGTTAGGATACGCACGCCGAACTAAATCCCCGAACCTAATACTAAACCGCATAACAGACTCACCAGGATGTTGTCGTATCGCATGCAGTTGTTGGAAAGCATCATCTGAATCCTCAACTTTGCCAAACGTACGTTTGAGACATTCCGTTAACCGATTACTATTGGCTTGAATCTCCGCAGCCAATCCATTATACCACTTGAGCGCAGGGCCTTCCAAACATGTAGGGAATTCTCTGAGAGCACGGGCCTCATCCCAACCATGGTAACGAACAATGACTTGGAAATGATCAAACCAGTGGTATACATCATCTCCCGGATCACCACAAAAAGATCGGGGTCGAACCCTCGGATTTGTGGCCTGTGAAGAAGATGAAGGAGTACTAGAAGCAGATCCCCCGGCATGAGGCTCAGACGGGGAAGAGGAGGACGGACCCTCAACGAAGCGCTCCAACAACTTAGTTTGTGCATCAATAGCAGTAGCAATAATGCTAAAAGCCGTCTCCATGTTCATTGTCATGGAAACAAGAAAAAGAAAATGCGGAAGAAAGGAATACCCAACTTCTCCACCAATGAAAGAGCAGATATATTAAATGAAAATCTGATATCTTAGTTTACAAAAACCCTGCTTATATACAGGAGGTCTCCTGCCACGTGGCACACATGCGACACGTGGCGCTGACACATGGGGGCCAGATCACCACCCATGTGTCACTACGCATGTGCGTATATACACATGCGTATATACGGTACGTTTACTGTATATTAGGTATCTTACACACACGCACACCTTATATTATATATAATAAAATGATGATATAAGATAATTCCTTGGATATGCACAATGTATAATATACAGTTTACATCAATACATAAAGTTGTCTTGCTTGACGGACCTGTTCCTTGACTGTATGGAGAAAGTACACATGGACGTAGTATGATGGGAACTTTTGAGGCATATACATAAAGCTCTCAAAATCAATGTTAAAAAGATGTCGTAACTGTTTACGACATCTGTAAGTTTTTGTTTGACAATATATATTCTTCTTTTATATATATATATATATATATATGCGAACATAGCATAGGTCCAATGACTATTGAAGTTCTTGAATGTTTATAGTAATACGTTTGGTCTTATTATGACATTTGCAAGTTTGAATTCGTGTTGTAAAGGACGTGCGTGACATGCAGCACATTCAAGTTGTAAGGACAACATCTCACTAGAAGCTTGACGGACTGGATTCTCTCCCACACACGCTGCTTCTAGTGAGATATTTGTCAATACAAAGTCGACATTGCATAGAACACAGAATTCCAACCAGCAGAATTCTCTCTCTCTCTCACACACACACAAACACAAACACAAATACCACTAGAAGCTTCACACGCAAACCCACACACAAACACAAACACAAAAACAAAAACATTGTTTCAACTTTGAATGATTCCAGTGTCAATTAAAAGTCCACATGGCATAGCCCACCGGATGCCTCTCTCTCTCTCACACACACACAAAACACTTGAATGCTTCTAATGATATATGTCAATTCAAAGTTACAAGGACCCCAAATTCATTGTACACCAGATGCTAACATATGCACAACATTTCAGCAGAAGATTGATGAACTCTCTCTCTCTCTCTCGCAACACACACACATACAATTTATTCAAATTTATTTACAACTTCGAATGCGTCTAGTGATGCATTTGTCTATTTAAGTTACAAGGACTCCAAACTGCATTACACACCAGATGCTAACATATGCACAACATTTCAGCAGGAGATGATAATCTATCTCTTTTCACACAGCACAATTTATTCAAGTTTGTTTACAACTTCGAATGCTTCTAGTGATACATTTGTCAATTCAAGTTACAAGGACTCCAAACTGCATTACACACCAGATGCTTAACATATGCACATCGTAGAAGAGCTTGATGAAACTCTCTCTCTCTCACACACACACACACGCGCGCGCGCGCACACACACACAGTGTTAAGAGACGAAAACGCTTTATTACTCTATCATATATACGGCAGAATCATCTCATCTAGTAGACTGGTGGCGGGTGGCACCTTATACTCGTGAATAGGCGGAGGACTCTTGTAGTAAGGCGGCGACTTGTGCTCCGGAGACGGCTCAGGATTGTAAACAGGTGGCGACTTGTGCTCCGGAGACGGCTCAGGATTGTAAACTGGCGGGGACTTGTGTCCGGGAGGCTCAGGATTGTAAACTGGCGGGGACTTGTGCTCCGGAGACGGCTCAGGATTGTAAACTGGCGGGACTTGTACTCCGGAGACGGCTTGTACACAGGCGGGACAGGAGCCGGTTGGTCATGTGAGTACGGAGGTGAACCCTTGTACGGAGGTGGTGACACGTGGTACACTGGTGGAGACTTAATTCCCGGGCCAGGCTGATAGTATGGAGGACTCTTTTTATGATGAACAGGTGGAGACTTGTAAACAGGTGATGGCACATCAACAGGCGGTGGCTTAGTGTAAAGCGGAGGGGTTTTAATGTAAACCGGTGGTGGTTTAGCGTAAACGGGAGGGGTTTAGTGTAAACCGGTGGGGGTTTAGTGTAAACTGGTGGGACAGGGGATGGAACATACTCGGGAGGCGGAGATTTTTCGGTAGCCCCGCATTGTACGATTATTGCCAGTAGTAAGAGCCAGAAGACCTTCATCTCCATGATGTGAAACTGCCTGTATAGAATGTGAAACTCAATGTGAATTCAGTGTGAAACTTACCTTCTTGCACTGGATCTATGAAGCTTTCCAATGTACGAGTGATATATATACTGGTGTATTAGGTGGCATTTAATTAAATTAAGCTACTTTACTCAAGTATCTTTTTTCTTTCTTGAGGTTATTTTGTCTTATGGTTCAAAGTCAAGGTTTTTTTCTGACTTACATTATAAATAATAATATTAGTTAGGTAGGGCGTTTGAGTAAAACTTTTTGGGCTGTTTTAGAAAATTTAGTGTCATTCACACGTGGCAATGACATGGAATAACCACGTGTTGGTTTTTTAGTCAAAACTTTAATAGCCATGGAAAAATAAAATATGAGTTAAAATATCAATTCCTTTTTATAGATTGAAGAGAAATAAAAGAATCACAATGAGAAATAAACATGAATTAAAAATAAATAATAGATACTAACTAAATTAAACATAAGAAAAACTTAATCATAGTCTTTTTACTAAGAAGATTTAGAAATTTCATTAATGTGAATGTATGGCTTGGAGCACTTTAAATATTCCTTACTTACGGGTCAATGACTAATTTGTGCGCTTAGTTGTATGCACATTGCATGTGATTTTATATAGAATATACCCATAATCTTTCTTTAAAGAATCCTTAGCGTCGAGGATATCCTTCACAGAATGTTTTATTGGACTTGCCAAATGCATGGTAGATAAATTATTATGACCAATAATTAATCAAAAAGATTCAAAACAGTGTCACATGACGGTTAGAGAGAGCATGGTGTATATTCATGTATCATTAGTCTAGTGTATGCTAAATATAACTTCGTAATAATTAACCTTTAAAAGTTGCCTTAGAGAAAAGTGCATTAACTTCATACTTTGAAAGTGTTAACATGTGTATAAATATGTCTGCATTTGGATTCATGAATAGTATTTGTATGAAAACATAATACATATGCATATAAGGCATGTAACTGTGACTAGGGTATGTTCTTTCTATCTGGAACTTGTCGCACAAACATGTGAGGTATTACACATTCCTCATAGATATTTGTCATTGTAAACCAAATAAAAGCCTTCTTCAGTAGTCCGTTTACCTCGTGCCTGACTAGCTCACCATTCATTAAATTCCACAAGCGACATTCTTAGTAGCCTTGTCAGAGACTTTTCACTTGCTTACTCTCATTCCAAAGATGCATAGTTGTTAAATTTGACCCGGTGCCCATGGGGTGGTCTTGGTGGGTGTTTGAGTAGAAGAACTAGACACTATACAAAGAGAGAACCCTGCTCCCTTCAAAAAAATCTATTTCTTTTGAAGTCAAGTTTGTTTTTTTGTAGGGTCATACAATTCCTTAGGAATTTTCTCCATACATTTTTCAAAACGGTACGCATGGATGAGAAATGTGTTATAAGGAATTGGAATAAGTAGACAATGAATATCACAATAGGAATGCCATATATATATATGGAGATAAACATTTATGCTGATGTTCCCAGTGCCCTCTCTCCACACAATGAGTAGCCCCTTTGGCATCGAGGCTTGTCAAGGAAAACAATGTAGAACACAATGCCTTTTTTTAACATTTTTAAGTACCTCAATGTTGAGGGGTATTAACAATTTTTATGCACATGTGTTAGGAATGTATGTGTAAAACGGGGAACCTTGGCCCAAGGTATCGAAATTTCATGCATCCAAGTTATCAGTGGCAATAGCAAAAGATGATCCAGTCCTTAACAATGAGGTCTTAACCATAGCAATTATTAAATAGCTCTCTAGGGCTTAATATCAGGGACCTCAGCATTGAGGTTATGAGACAAGTTCACATAAGTTTGAAATATTTATATAGAACATGTCTACACAAGTTAGATACTCTTGTTATGTTCGTCTATTGAACAAAATTCATAACATTGGGCATGTACATCACACAAACTGATAGGATAAATCAGTGCTTCACATGTCATGTTGGATGTTGGACTAATACCCCCTAGCATTTGGCTCTCCGGGTGGAATGCCTTATTGCCCAATCTTTGTCATGCACAACTTGCTCCTTTATCACCATTTTCTACCCTAAATTAGAATGGTCAAAACTTAGTTTTATTCTTGTAGAAAACTAATTTCTCCTTGCGTGGTTCGCCCATTTGGTACAGTATCGGTTTGTGAGAGTCGTTATATTTCATTGGAGAGGACAGAATTCTTTTAGCAATCTAGTTTCATTCTCAATCACCTGACAGTTGAGTGGTATACCAATTCCAGAAGAAATGTCTTTGATCAAGTTGATTATGTCAATTGCTGTCAACTTGATGTTAATTTGTGTTCAATATCTTGTAATCATATCATTATTTGGAAATACACCTTGGCGCTAAAGATTCTTTATTAATTATGAGCTCAGCATTGAGGAATGTTTAATATTGTCCAGGGTGGCATTAACATTCCTTCGTGCCGAGGGTAGGAGTTAGCATTCCTTGGTTGTTAGAGCTAAGTGTTCCAAGAGAGTCTGACTTAGATGCCTAAATAAGCATGAGACCTAAGGTACTATCCTAAGTCTCATAAAATGACTTCTCTTAAACCTTAAAGAATAATCTAAATAGACTTTAGAATTTTGTTGCAAGAGACCTAGACATGCTCATGCCTTAACCACTAAGGAGACATGCCTTGCACATACCCTGTGACAGAGTTAAGACATCATGATTTATTCCTTGATGAATCACCCTCATTTAGGATTACAACCCTTTTAGGGCAACAAGGGGTACCTTAACTCATGACTAACCCGGCCAAGTCATACCTTAGACCATGGCTAGTACTTAATAGGAACAAGTGTGCACCATAAGTGTTCTGCTAAGTAAACTCCTTAAGACTATGTTTGAATAACCCTAAATACACAATCTTGCAGAGGGTTTCCTGCTTAACCAAGCTTAGGTTGTTCAACCCCTAAATCCCAATGAGAACATCTCCTAGCCAAATGTGTCAATAGCACACCCAGTTATAAAATGTAACCTCCTTGAGCGGATGCCCAAGGCTTAGTACCTTAATGTGAGCACAAGCACGCATGTTTGCTAAAGTATACAACCCCTCGGTGTTAAACCCATGAACACTGCAAATGGCGTGCCTTCAACATTGTACCATGTGCCATATAGCTTAGTGTACATGTTTCATGTGACATTGTTTTTAAGATGTGGTTATCTTGCTATAACCCTTTAGACTAAGGTTACACTTAATGCTGCAAATGTGACTTGCAAATGTCAACTTTAGAACTCTTTTATGACCCTCAAGAACTTGGTAAAGAGAACATATCAGTCAAAATCCCACGTTCACAATTGGACAAGAACATGAATTAATCATGAGTGATGCTCTTAACTTGATGTGGAGGAGGGAGTGGAGACAAGCTTTCACACATGGATTTAACGAAACGTGTTCTTTGACAAGACCTGAAGGGTAGGCTACCCTAAGGTGGAACTCCTCATGGTTTAGAAGTTTGAGGTAACACAATAAAGAGTTATTTTTAACGACACTAGATGCTAACATATGCACAACATTTCAGTAGGAGATTGATAATCTCACTCTCTCTCACACACAATACACAATTTATTTAAGCTACTTCGAATGATTCTAGTGATATTCTTTTGTCAATTCAGGTTACAAGGGCATTACCACTAGATGCTAACATATGCAACATCTCAGCATAAGCTTATGAACTTTCTCTCTCTCTCTCTCACTACAACACACACAGATCAAGCTGAGCGAATCAAACCATATATATATGGCAGAAATCATCTCATCTAGTAGATGGTGGGCGGTGGCACCTTATACTCGTGAACAGGGGGGGACTCTTGTAAGTAAGGCAGCAACTTGTACTTCGGAGACAGCATAAGCTGGTAAACATTGGTGACTTGTACTTCGAAGACAGCTTAGGATTGTAAACTAGCAGGGACTTGTACTTTAAGACTGGGACAGGAGCGGTTGGGTAATGTGAGTATGGAGGTGAAATCCTTGTACAAAGGTGGTGACACGTGGTACACTAGTGGAGACTTAATTCCCAGGCCAGGATGATAGTATGGAGGACTCTTTTTATGGTGAACAGGTAAACTGTCAGAGTTTTAACCCAAAGGGCTTAACACGTGGCAACACGTGGTTGCTAGGTGGCCATTCGGCGTCATCACCATGTGTGAGCACGCTAAGTTTCCCAGAACAACCTCAACAACCCCTAAGGTTAGACCCTAATGCCCAAGTGGACAGGGACTTAGGGTTTTAGCCTAAGTCTCCCTAGGTGTCTACCACCAAAACCCTTGAGGGATAACCCTAGTTGACTTAGGGTTTAGCCTAAGCTCCCTAAAGTGTCTGCCCCCAAAACCCTTGGGGATAACCCTAGTTGACTTAGGGTCTTGCCCTAGAAGACCTAGACAGGCTCATGCCCTAACCCCCATCAAGGAGACGTGTATTCCACACATACCCCAGACAGAGCTAAGGCATCATCACTTACCCCTTGAGAAATCACCCTCATCCGGGAGTACAACCCCTTTAAGGCGACAAGGGGTACCTTGAACCACGACTAACCCCTAAGGGTTTGAGTGGCCAAGTTATACCCTAGACCTAGGGCTAGTACTTAGTGAAGACACGAGTGTGCGCCGTAGGCGGACACGAGTGTTCTACTAAACAAACTCCCTAAGGCTAAGTTTAGGATAACCCTAAGCACATGACCTTGCGAGTGCCTTACAAAAGGGCTTCTCCTAATGAGCTTAGGTTGTTCAACCCCTGGATTCCAAGGAGAACACTCCCCTAGCCAAGTGTGCCAAAGCACACCTAGTTACGAGACCTAACCTCCCTTGAGTGGATGCCCAAGGCTTAGCACCCTAGTGCAAGCACAAGCATGCATGTTTGCTAGAGTATCCAACCCCTTAGCGACAAGCCCATGACATAACCCCAAAGGGCGTGCCTCGGGCGTTGTACCATGTGACGTTTAGCCTAGTGTCACATCTCCATGTGACACTGCCTTTCATGATGTGGGCTATCATGCCATAGCCCTTAGATTCAAGAGTTGCACCAAGTACACAAACGTGGTTCCTAAATGCCAACTCTAGAACCCCTCAATGAACCCTCAGGAACCAAGTAACGTGAACCTGTCAAACAAGATCCCACGTTCACAATTGAACAAGGACACGGATGTGCCTTGCTTGGCCATGAGTGCTGCACCTAGCTTGACGTGGAGGAGAGGCTGGAGACAAGCCTCAACCTCTGCCTCTTGGAACGTGCATTCCGACAAGACCTCCCAGGCATAGATTTGCCAACGTTAAGGTAAGCTACCCCGAAGGTGGGACGTACCCCTGGCATCTGGAAGTTAGGGCGACACAACAGAGGGTTTGTACCTTAACGACACAAGCTGAAGCTTGCACCGGCAGAAGAGCAACGAACTCATTCATGAACCCAGGAACTCTCCTACGTATACTCTACTTTATTTATGTGACGGAGCCCCCTCCCCTCTTTTCCTATATGTGTTAGTGGGCTGGCACTGAAGTTTAGCCCCTTAGACAAATTAGCAATATGAGCTTATAACTCACCCTTACTCCTACCCTAAACCCTACCCAAGGGGTGGGGGTTTTAGGGCGTGGGTTAGGGCAACCCTAGGGTTAGGTCAACCCTAGGGATGTTCCTAACCCTACTTAACACGCCGAACTCATCTGCAAAGACCAATCAGCCTATTCAGGACGTCAAAATTGGGGGTGGGTTTCTAGAAAGTAAGTTCTAGCTTCGCTTAGAGTTTCCTGCAAATACCTAATGACACCCGGCCGGACCATCACCAGATACCCAAGTGCACTAAGCGGGCCTGTTTCCTACTACATCTAGGGTCCATCAACATAGTACAGTAGGTAACAACAGTCAACGTACAAAGTAAAGGGACGAGTCATAGTAAAAACTATGACATAAACAAGTGATGGCACATCAACATGCGATGGCTTAGTGTAAATTGGACGGGCTTTAGCGTAAACAGGTGGGGGTTTAGTGTAAACTGGTGGTGATTTATAGACGAGAAAAAGGCTAGAATGCATAATACCGTCCCCCCTCCTAATTATTCACTAATTTGGGGGTGCTGCCCAAATATGGCGATTCCCTAATTCCGCCCAATGTAGCCAGATGTGTATGTGTGTGTATAATCAATTCTTTTAAATTAAAATTTCATAATTAATCTCTAATGTGTGTGTATATCACATGCACACATATATTGTCCTGCCCACATTTATTGCGCATGTGTGTGCATATGTATATCACATGCACATATATTGTCCTGCCCATGTGTATATTATCATCTTAGGGCACCGCCATATTTGGGTGGCGCCCCAAATTAGTGACTAATGGGGGGGGGGGGGGGGGGCGGTATTATGTAGGTGACCCGAGAAAGATTTGTCAATAGCCCCACATTGTACGATTATTGCCAATAGTAAGAGCGAGAAGGACCATCTTCATGATGTGAAACTGCCTGTATAGAATGTGAAACTAAAATGCATCAATGTGAAACTTACCTTTTTGCATTGGATCTATGAAGCTTTCCAATGTACAAGTGCTATATATATACTCGTGTGTTAGGTGTGTTACTTTACTCATGTATCTTTTTTTTTTCTCGAGGTTATTTTATCTTTACTAAGAGTTAAGTTTCTTTGCTGACTTACATTATAAATAATAATATTAGGTAGGTAAGAAGTTTATTTAGGTTATTATGTAGTCACTTTATTGGACTTAGGGTCGTTTCACACCACCCTTAACTTAACTTAGCATGCTAATTAAGGGTTAAGGGTGCATTGATTTGCACCAAAGAAGAAAAATTGTTCTAACCCTTAACTTAATTAAGGGATTGTGTTAAAGGTAATTAATTCGCACTCATCAACCCTTAACTTTTTAATTTAAATTAGGGATTGTATAGATTCACATAGATACTTATAATAAAAATTAAGGGCAATGAATTTAAATAATACCCTTAATATAATATATTTTTATATTTATATTTAAGTTAAGATTATTAATTTAATTATTTTTAATGAACTTAACATATTACATTTAATTTAACATTATTATGTCAAGTTATAAAAATATTTTTAAAATAATTTTCAATTTGTAATAAACATTTATTTTCAATTTGTAATAAATATTTTTAACCACTTTACAATATATTTATAGTATCCATGATCTAATAATATGTGCATTCTTAATTTTTTATTAACATTTAAAGTGTTTAGTTATTATAAAAAATATAAAATATGGTGAGATGAAATTTATATACTTACATATAATATTGTATATAGGTAATTCTATAGATAATTAAATTATATATATTCTGGATATGTTTAGACAAGTAAAAACTTCATGAAAAATATTATATATACATATGCATGTGTGTTAATGTGTGTGTATACACAATCCAAAGGTGCAGGAGAAACCTCACAAAAATTAGGCAAAATGAGAATATATTGAGAATGATGAGAATACTTAAAAAATTCACATGTATAATTTTTTAATTTTAATTATATAATAAAATAAAAGTATAAAAATATAAAATATAAAATATCAAAATATATTTTTACATATAAAAATAAACATTAAGTATGAAAAATATAAATTTTTATTTTATTTTAAAAAGGTTGTGAAAAAGGTGGCTGAGCTCGTGGGTCGTTAAGGGTGGCTAAGGGAACCCCCTCCTTTAAATTTTCTTTATAATTTTGTGTTGTTCCCTTAAAATAAGTTAAGAGAATATTGCGAAATCACTGCCCTTAACGGTTAAACCCTTAAAAAATCTTAAGTGGTTTCTTAAGTTAAGGGCTGGTGCAAATTCAATACCCTTAGCAATCAAACCCTTAAAAAAGTTAAGTGGTTACTCAACTTAAGGGTGAGTACGAATTCATTTTCCCTTACTTAAGCCCACTTAAGTTAAGTTAAGGGTGGTGTGAAACCACACTTAATGTGAGACCATAAATCTTTGGGCGGCTTTCAAAGTAGGTTGTTTTAGAAGATTTAGTGTCATTTACGCACGGTGATAACATCAATAATCACTTTATAACCACATGCCAATTTTTTTTTGTCAAACCTTTAATAGTCATGGTAAAAAGAAATAGAATATAAATTAAAATATTAAATTGAAGAGAAATAAAAGAATAACAATGAGAACTAAACATGAATTGAAAATAAATCAAAAAATAATGAGAGATACCAATTAAATTAAACACAAGAAAAACTTAATCATAGTCTTTTTTAACTAAGAATATTTAGAACTTCTAATTCTAGTGTATGGCATGGAGCACTTTAAATATTCCTTGTTTGTGTGGTCAGTGATTGTGGAGAGCAACTAATTTGTACACTCGGTTGTTCACACTGCACGCCAAGAACATGCTTCTATACAGAATATACCCATAATCTTTCCTTAGGAATCCTCGACACCGAGGATATCTTAATTCACATGGTGTCCATCAGAGTTGCCAAATGCATAGTAGATAAACTATTACGGCCGATAATTAACCATAAAGTCAAAAAAAGGGAGTTGTCACATGATAGTTACAGAGAACATGGTGTATATTCATGTATCATTAGTTTATTATATGCTGAATAAAACTTTCATAATTAACCCTCAATAGTTGCTGGTTGATGATCAGTTGACCATTGTCAAACCGCCAGCCAATGAGAATGAGCAACGGGGCGAGGCGGCCAAGTGGGAAGGTACAACAGGTACTGACCGATAAAGACAACTATCAGGCGGTGCTTAACCCATGCATAGATCCGATCGTCCGGATCAACTACCAAGGTACTCGGAACAACATGCATGAGGGAGGCTCTTAAATGCTACATGTAGGATGCTATCACAGGGCAACAGACTAGTGAGAGAGTGCCACCTGGAACTAGGGTCTAGCACTAGCCAACCCACTAATAAGCAGGAAGGTTGATAGTGGGTTGGGTGCTTCTAGTCAGTCTTCTTCTTTGTATCTTTCTCCACCTTCTCTAGGGCCACACTGTATCCAGCTAGGCAATATATGTATATCTCTAGATTCCTTCTGTCCCCCATCTCTCCCCATTACTCTCCTCTTGCTCCGCTCCCATCCCAACGCGATACCAACAAGGGGGCAATAGCACTACGCATAGTGGTACTCCTCTTACCTATACACAGGCCCTCACAACGTCCGAGTAAAGGCCATCACATCACCTTCCAATGCTCCCGAGGTAAAGGCCGACTCACTAGTGCGGACCCCTGAAACTAGACGTTGGTAATAGTGTCCTGGCGACCACCAAGGCTTTGTAAGTCACCCCACATTTGGCCTACAGAGTCCCCAATGACCATTTGTGTCAGAGTTTTAACCCAAAGGGCCAACACGTGGCTGCCAGGTGGCCATTCGGCGTCATCACCCTGTGTGAGCAACGCTAAGTTTCCCAGAACAACCCCAACGACCCCTAGGGTTAGACTCTAATGCCCAAGTGGACAGGAGACTTAGGGTTTAGCCTAAATCTCCCTAGAATGTCTGCCCCCAGAACCCTTGAGGGATAACCCTAGTTGACTTAGGGTTTAGCCTAAGTCTCCCTAGAGTGTCTGCCCCAAAACCCTTGAAGGATAACCCTAGTTGACTTAGGGTCTTGCCCTAGAAGACCTAGACAGGCTCATGCCCTAACCCCCATCAAGGAGATGTGTGTTCCACACTTACCCCTAGACAGAGCTAAGGCATTGTCACTTATCCCTTGAGGAATCACCCTCATCCGGGAGTACAACCCTTTAGGGTGACAAGGGGTACCCTGAACCATGACTAACCCCTAAGGGTTTGAGTGGCCAAGTTATACCCTAGACCTAGGGCTAGTACTTAGTGAGGACACGAGTGTGCGCCGTAGGCGGACACGAGTGTTCTGCTAAGCAAACTCCTTAAGGTTAAGTTTGGGATAACCCTAAGCACATGACCTTGTGAGTGCCTCACGAAAGGGCTCCTGCTAACATGTTTAGGTTGTTCAACCCTTGAATTCCAAGGAGAACACTCCCCTAGCCAAGTGTGCCAAAGCACACCTAGTTACGAGACCTAACCTCCCTTGAGTGGATGCCCAAGGCTTAGCACCCTAGTGCAAGCACAAGCATGCATGTTTGCTAGAGTATCCAACCCCTTAGCGACAAGCCCATGACATAACCCCAAAGGGCGTGCCTCGGGCGTTGTACCATGTGACGTTTAGCCTAGTGTCACATCTCCATGTGACACTGCCTTCCATGATGTGGGCTATCATGCCATAGCTCGTAGATTTAAGAGTTGCACAAAGTGCCACAAACGTGGCTCCTAAATGCCGACTCTAGAACCCCTCAATGAACCCTCAGGAACCAAGTAGCATGAACCTGTCAAACAAGATCCCACGTTCACAATTGAACAAGGACACGGATGTGCCTTGCTTGGCCGTGAGTGCTACACCTAGCTTGACGTGGAGGAGGAGCTGGAGACAAGCCTCAACCTCTGCCTCTTGTAACGTGCATTCTGACAAGACCTCCCAGGCATGGATTCGCCAACGTTAAGGGTAAGCTACCCCGAAGGTGGACGTACCCCTGGCATCTGGAAGTTAGGGCGGCACAACAGGGTTGTGCCTTGACGACACAAGCTAGAGCTTGCACCGGGAGAAGAGTAACAAGCTCAGTCATGAACCCAGGAACCCTCACTCCTATATACTACCTTATTTATGTGACAGAGGCCCCCCCCCTGTTTTCCTGTTTACATAAGTGGGCTAGCACTGAAATCTCATTCCCAGAGGGAACATACTTGGTGAGTTATCCATCAACCCCTAAACCCTAACCTGTCAAACCTGGGGTATTTCTAAGCATATTCGACATGCCGAACTCACCGGAACTAGCCATTAATCCAACCGGGACATGAAAAACCAAGGTAAGAGTTTTCTAGATGGAAGTGCTAGCTTCGCCCAGAGTTTCTTGCAAATACCTAATGACACCCGGCCGGACCATCACAAGATATCCAAGTGCACTAAGCGGGCCTGTTTCTTCTACACCTAGGGCTTATCAACATAGTATAGTAGGTAACAACAGTCAACGTCCAAAGTAAAGGGTCGAGTCATAGTAAAAACTATGACAATTTGCCCTAAACTTCATACTCTAAAATTGCCGGCATGTGTATGAATATATTTGCATCTGCATCCATGGATAGTATTCATATGAAAATGTAACACATATGTATGCAAGGTGTGTAAGTGTATGTTCTTTCCATCTGGAACTTATCACACGAACATGTGGGTTACTAGGAGATTGTGACACTACACTTTCTCGTAGACCTTTGTCATTGTAAAGCAAATAAAAGACATGCTTCAGTGGTCCTTTTACCTTGTTCCTGATTAGCTTGCCATTCATCAAATTCCCACAAGCAACGTTCTTACTATCCTTGTTGGAGACTTTTTGCATGCTTACCATTTCTTGTTGTAGGGACGTCTTTAGAAAGGGGTGTAGTTGATATGTTCAACTCGGTGCCCATGGGGTGGTTTTGATGGTGTTTGAGCAAAAAAGCCAGACACCATATAAAGAGATAAAAAAATCCATTTTCTTTGATGTCAAGTTTGTTGTTTTTGCAGGGTTAGGCAATTCCATAGGAACTTTCTTCACATGTTTTCCAAAATGGTAGCCTGCACAAGAAACATGTTATAAGAAACTGCATTAAGCATACAATGATTATCACAATAGGGCTGCCATAGAACATATATGGAGATAGACATTGTGCTAATGTTCCTAGTGCCCTCTTCTCCACGCACTAAGTATCCCCCCATTGGTAAGGCTTATAAAGGAAAACAATGCAGAAAACAATGCCTTTTTTTTAATATATTTTTAGGAGTATTAACAATTTTTATGCACATTTTTTAGGACTATATGTGTAAAATAGGGAACCTCATCCCCGAGGTATTGAAATTTCATGCGTCCAAGTTATTGGTGGGTGATAGCAAAAGATAATTTAGTCCTTGGTGTTGAGATCCCAACCATAACAATTTTTAGACAGCTCCTCTGGGGCTTAATATTTGGGACCTCGATGTCGAGGGTTGTGAGACAAGTTCACCTAAATTTAAAATATTATCAATACATAGACATGTCTACACAAGCTAAATAAATATTCTTGTTATGTTTGTTGACCCATAAATCCTGGAGCATGTACATCATGCAAATTGGCATGACAAATTAGTGCTCCACATGTCGTGTTGGAACTAATACCCTAGCATTTGGCTCTTTGGGTGTAATGCCTTATTGCCTAATCTTTGTTGTGCATATCTTGCTCTTTTATTGTCAGTTTTTAGACTGAATTAGAATGCTCAAAAATTAATTTTGTTCTTATAGAAAACTAATTTCTCCCTGCTTGGTTGGTCTGTTTGGGTATAGTATTGTATTCATACTCCAATATGTGAGAGTTGTTTTATTTCATTGAAGAGGACGAATTTCTTTTACAACAACTAATTTCATTCTCAATCACTTGATTGCTGAGTGGGATACCTATTCAAGAAGAAACATATTTGATCAAGTTGATTATGTCGAATGATGTCAGCATGCTATTAATTCATGTTCAATATCTTGCAATTAGATCATTCTTTGGAAATACACCTCAATGTCGAGGAATCCTTATTGATTAAGACTTCAGCATCGAGGAATGTTTAATATTGTCTAAGTGTGGCATTAGACATTCCTCGACATCGAGGGTAAGAGCCTCAACACTAATGGTGATAACAAATTACAACCTCAATGTCGAGGTTGTGCAATATTGTCAATGTTATGTGTATTGATATTCATAATATGCTTTCTTCATTGTAGTGCGTTGATGCGTGCACGCTCATGATGGTTCAAGGTTTACTTCCAACCCACTAGATTTATAGACTAATGCAGTAGAAAATATCAAGTACCAGAAATGGAAAACTATTGAGCTAGTTATAACGCTACTCAACAATCTCACTAAATCGAGTGATTATGTCATGGACTTGTGAGAAATATAGTTCTAGTAAACCTACTTGAGCCATTGCATTCCATGGAAAATGTAAAGCCTAGGCATAACATCAACTAGTGGTGATGATATAGAGGAGGAAGAGAAAGACAATGACATGGGAAAAAATCAAAGTGAACATGAGGACAAACCATCACTACATGATAAACCAATTCCAAAGTGGAAGTCTACATTTGAAAAGAATAAGGTGCAAAAGTTGGTGAACTTCATTTGACCAAAAGTCTTTATCTCAAAAGAATTCACAAAAATTGAAGAAGTTTCACTAAGGAAGAAGAAGAATAGCTCCCGTGATATAGAGGTTGAAGAACATCTTAAAAAAACTCATTTAACAAATCAAATTTCGGAGGTTCTTGAGACACATAAGACTAAGGGAAAGGGCAATGGTCATAAGAAGACAAAATGAAGTGATATTAATTAGACTACTTTGCTAACTTGTAGAATAGAGTAATTTTCTATTAAAAAATTGTAAGCAATGTATACATCAAACTTAAGCACATGTTCGTATAAGATTTTTTATAACTTGTTAATTATACCTTACTTCATGTATGTAAACAATGGCAAGATTCTCTTTTTATTAGCATAACCAAAATACACTTGCATTATTGTTTTATATAAACATAATTTTGTCATAATTTTATTATAATTTCTTTTTACTTTGGATATTGATTGTGGTTACCTATAAAAAAAATGTTGACAAGCCTTAGATGTAATGAGAAACAACCCTGCTTAGTGCACTTAGGTATTTAGTGCTAGTCCAGCTAGTTATCATTAGATACTTTGAGAAACTCTACATGAATGTAGCACTTACCTTTTAAAAAATTCTTTCTATCACATTCTTACCCTTTTTTTCACACTTGAGTTAGGGAATATGTGATGATGGATTGTTAGGTTAAATTCATCAAGTATATTTCTATTGAGAATGATATTTTGTGCTAGCCCACTTTACAAAATAAGAAAACAAAGAAGGGGAGCCTTTGTCACATATATTAAGTAGAATATATAGTGAGAATTCTTAGGTTTATGACTAAATTCATTATTATTTTACTGGTGCAAGCTTAAGCTTGTGCAGTCAATGCATAACCTTCTATTGTGCCACCTCAACTTTTAAATGATAGGGGTACGTCCCACTTTCAGGGTAGCTTGCCTTTAACGTTGATGAATTCGTGCATGGGAGGTCTTATTGGAATACACATTCCAAGGGTCAGAGAGGTTGATTCATATTTCGAACCTCTTCCTTCACATCAAGTTAAGAGTAGCACTCATAGTTGAGTGGGACACATTTGTGTCGTTGTTCAACTATGGGCAAAAATTTTGGTTGACATATTTTTTTATCAAGTTCTTGAGGGTTCAAAAAAGGGTTTTAAATGTGGTATCTAAGAACCACGTTTGTGGCACCAAGTGTAACCCTTGAATCTGACAATTATGGCGAGATAGCCTACATATTGGGAAGTAGTGTCACATAAAGATGTAACACTGGGCTAGATGGAACACGGTACAACACTCGAGGCACACCCTTTGGGGTTGTCTCATGGGTTTAATGTTGAGGGGTTGGATACTCGAGTAAACAAACATGTTTGTGCTTGCATCAGGGTACTAAGCCTTGGACATTTATTCAAGGGAGGTTAGGTCTTATAAATGGATGTGTTATTGATACACTTGGCTAGGGGGTTGTTCTCCTTGGCATTTAAAAGTTGAATAACCTAAGCTCGTTAGCAAGAGCCCATTCATGAGGCGTGTACTTATAGTTATCAAAACCTAGTTTACTTAACAGAACACTTTTGTTTGTTTATGGTGCACACTCATGTTCATACTAAGTATAAACCCTAGGTATAAGGTGTGACTTGGCCGCTCAAACCCTTAGGGGTTAGTCATGGTTTAGTGTACTCTTTATTACTCAAAAAGGGTTGTACTCTCAGATGAGGGTGATTCCTTAAGAGATAAGTGATAATGCCTTAGCTATATCACAGAAGTATGTGTGGGACATGTTTCCTTGGTGGGGTTAGAGCATGAGCATGTCTAAGTTTCTTGGCGCAGGATCCTAAAGTCTACTTATGTTATCCTTTGGGGTTCGAAGGCTAATCATTCTAGGGACTTAGGGTAGGATCCTAAATCTCATACCTATTTGGGCATCTAAAAAAAAACTCTCAAATTTGTCTTATAAGACTTAATGTTGCTCACACATAGTGTTGACACCAAATGGTCACTTGGAAACCAGTGTTGCCATGTCTAGCCCTGAAGTTAAAACGTTGACATAATCTTTATTCAGAAATACAATCACTTTTGAAAGGTGTAATTGTTTATAGGAAATGAACTTTACCTCAATGCTGAGAAAAATATATTTCATTTACCAAACAATATATTTAAAGATATCTTTACATAGGGGTAGAACCTCGGTGACAAGGGAGGAATATTTAATGAATATTCCATACAGCTAAGCACTCCAATCATGCAACGTGCATATGAACAAGTGTGAAAATTAGTCACTCCATATTTCAAGACATATTTTGGCATTGATATTAATATCATATTAACATATTATGGTCAATGATATATAAAATATGTTATGATTAGTAATCCATGTGTGAAATTTAATGATTAATCAATATTCCAATCCATATTTTATTTTGATTTTTTAGTCATGACATATACATTACATTGTTAATTTTAAAATTAATTTTATAAATTATAAATTGAAATATTAAAATATTTTAATTTTAATTTTAAAACTAAATGTAGAAATTTCATGTTCAAATATAAACCTCATTGCTGATAATTAAAATATTAAAATTTATAAACTTACATTTTAGTTAAAATTAACATTAGTAATGAATTTATTATGTTCTTGTAATTATTTTGCAATATCATGTAATTAAATAATTAGTGTTATTTGTAACCTAATTTTCTTTTGATTTTGCTTTAATCTCTTCTTTTTATTATAAGTGTTATTTTAATCTTTTTTTAACGATATAATATTTTTGAATCGTTGTTCAATGATAGTATTTTATTTATAAACCCATAAAACATATTTAAGCTGCACACTGTAAAGAATATATAGTTTTTATAAAACCTTATAAAAAAATTATCCTAAATCTTTAATAAGCAACTAAAATGCAAAAGATTACCATTAATCTAACCGACTAAGCTGCCATAATGTGAGAGCGGGTTTTGACCAAGTGAGTGTTCTTATGTATTGAGGTTCGTGCTCCATCTAGCCACTCATCCCTCCGACAGTATAACGTGGTCTTTGGAATCCCGTATATAGTGTGCCAAAATTTGAAGCAGATGCCCTCGTAAAGAATGTGAAGAATACGGAGTTCAACCAAGAACTGGTATTAAAGCGCCCTTTGACTGGTATATGCAATAATTAATAACTTTTTTATTTATATAAACAAACGTTTTATTTGATCTCTTACATTTGAGTTTTTCTTGTATTTTATTCTTTTTCAACTATTACATTAATAATAATTTCCACCTGAATAAATCCAATTAAACTTTTTTCTAGTTTTTGTAAGCCATTCCATTTCATTCTCTCAATTATGCGTGTTTGAAATATAAATTAACCTAATGTTTGCATTTTAAAATTCTAATCCGTTGTACGTAATGCACAGTCGCATGCATGCACCCACACACACCTTATATTATATATAATATAAAATGATGATATAAGATATATTCCTTAGATATGCACAATGTATAATATACAATTTACATCAATACATAGAGTTGTTTTGCTTGACGGACCTGCTCTTTGACTGTATGGAGAAAGTACACATGGACGTAGTATGATGGGAACTTTTGAGGCATATACATAAAGCTCTCAAAATCAATGTTAAAAAGATGTCGTAACTGTTACGACATCTGTAAGTTTTTGTTTGACAATATATATTCTTCTTTATATATATATATATGCGAGCATAGCATAGGTCCAACGACTATTGAAGTTCTTGAATGTTTCTAGTGATACATTTGGTCTTATTATGACATTTGCAAGTGTGAATTCTTGTTGTAAGGACGTGCTTGACATGCAGCACATTCAAGTTGTAAGGACAACATCTCACTAGAAGCTTTGACGGACTGGCTCTCTCTCACACACACTGTTTGTAGTGATATATTTGTCAATACAAAGTCAACATTGCATAGCACACAGGATGCCAACCAGCAGAAGTTGTCTCTCACACACACAAACACAAATACCACTAGAAGCTTCACACACGCAAACACACACAAACACCAATTTTGAATTATTCTAGTGTCAATTCAAAGTTCACATGGCATAGCCCACCAGATGTCTCTCTTTCTCACACACACACATTTCAACTTTGAATGCTTCTAGTGATATATTTATCAATTCAAGCTACAAGGACTCCAAACTGAGCTTATTTTTTGGTGCAAAATCTACATTTGAAATGCATTATTTAAAATGCAAATTTTACACCTTAAAATAGGCACTGCTTCAAACTGCATTGTACACCAGATGCTAACACATGCACAACATTTCAGTAGGATAATCTATCTCTCTCTCACAACAACTTCGAATGCTTCTAGTGATGCATTTGTCAATTCAAGTTACAAGGACTCCAAACTGCATTACACACCAGATGCTAACATATGCACATCTCAGTAGAAGCTCTCTCTCTCTCTCTCTCTCTCTCTTCACACACACACACACACACACACACACAACACACACACACACAGTGTTAAGAGAAGAAAACGCTTTATTATTCTATCAAGCCAAGCCAATCAAAACCATATATATACGGCAGAAATCATCTCATCTAGTAGACTGGTGGCGGTGGCACCTTATACTCGTGAACAGGCGGAGGACTCTTGTAGTAAGGCGGCGACTTGTACTCCGGAGACGGCTTAGGATTGTAAACAGGTGGTGACTTGTACTCGGGAGATGGCTCAGGCTTGTAAACTGGCGGGGACTTGTGCTCCGGATTGTAAACTGGCGGGGACTTGTGCTCCGGATTGTAAACTGGCGGGGACTTGTACTCCGGAGACGGCTTGTACACAGGCGGGACAGGAACCGGTTGGTCATGTGAGTACGGAGGTGAACCCTTGTACGGAGGTGGTGCCACGTGGTACACTGGTGGAGACTTAATTCCGGGGCCAGGCTGATAGTATGGAGGACTCTTTTTATGAACAGGTGGGGACTCGTAAACAGGTGATGGCACATCTACAGGCGGTGGCTTAGCGTAAACCGGAGGGGGTTTAGCGTAAACCGGTGGTGGTTTAGTGTAAACCGGAGGGGTTCAGTGTAAACTGGGGGGGTTTAGTGTAAACTGGTGGTGATTTATGGACAGGGGATGGAACATACTCGGGAGGCGGAGATTTGTCGGTAGCCCCGCACTGTACGATTATTGCCAGTAGTAAGAGTGAGAAGACCATCTCCATGACGTTAAACTGCCTGTATAGAATGTGAAACTTAATGTGAAACTGAAATGCTTCAATGTGAAACTTACCTTCTTGCACTGGATCTTGCACTGGATCTATGAAGCTTTCCAACGTACGAGTGCTTATATATATACTCGTGTATTAGGTGGCGTTTAATTAAATTAAGCTACTTTACTCACGTATCTTTTTTTCTTCTAGAGGTTATTTTGTCTTATGGTTCAAAGTCAAGGTTTTTTTCTGACTTTTACATTATAAATATTAATATTAGGTAGGTAGGGCGTTTGAGTTAAACTTTTTGAGCTGTTTTGGAAAATTTAGTGTCATTCACACGTGGCAATGACATGGAATAGCCACTTCCATAACCACGTGTCCGTTTTTTTAGTCAAAACTTTAATAGTCATGGTCAAAGTGCCAACAATAAAATATGAGTTAAAATATCTATTTTTTATAGATTGAGAAATAAAAGAATCAAAATGAGAAATAAACATGAATTAAAAATAAATAAAAATAATAAGAGATACTAACTAAATTAAACATAAGAAAAACTTAATCATAGTCTTTTTTACTAAGAATATTTAGAAATTTATTGAACCATGTATGCACTTTAAATATTCCTTGTTTATGTGGTCAGTGATTGTGAAGAGCAACTAATTTGTGCTCTCACTTGTATGCACATTGCACACTATGAATGTGCTTCCATATAAAATATACTTATAATCTTTCCTCAAGAATCTTTGGCACTGAGGATATCCTTAGCTAATTCATAGGATGTTCTATAGGAGTTGCCAAATGCATGGCAAATAAATTATTATGACTAATAATTAACCAGAAAGTTCTGAAATAGGGAGTCATCACATGACAATTAGAAAGAGCATGGTGTATATTCATGTATCATTAATTTATTATATACTAAATATAACTTGGTAATAATTAACCCTCAAAAGTCGCCCTAGAGAAAAGTACATTGAAAGTGTCAGCATGTGTATGAATGTGTTTGCATCTGATCCATGAACAATATTTGTATGAAAACGTAATACATATATATGCAATGTGTGTAACTGCGACTAGGGTATGTTCTTTCCATCTGGAACTTGTCACATGAACATGTGGGGTACTAAGAGATTATGACATTGCATATTCCTTATAGATCTTTGTCATTGTAAAACAAATAAGAGACTTACTTTAGCAGTCCCTTTACCTCATGCCTGACTAGCTCACCATTTATCAAATTCCTACAAGCAACATTTTTGTTGGCCTTGTTGGAGACTTTTCACTTTCTTACCATCTCACATTGTAGGGATGTCTTTGGAAAAGGGCGTAGTTGATATATTCAACATGGTGCCCATGGGGTGATCTTGATGGGTGTTTGAGCAAAAGAGCTAAACACTATACAAATAAAGGACCTTGCTCCCTTCAAAAATCTATTTCTTTTGATGTCAAGTTTGTTCTTTCTATAGGGTTAGGCAATTCCTTCAAAACTTTCTCCACATGTTTTCTAAAATAATATGCATAGATGATATTTCTTAAACAAGAAATCTGTTATAAGGAACTACAATAAGCAGACAATGAATATCACAATAGGGATGCCACAAAACATATATGGATATAAACATTGTGTTGATATTCCCAGTGCCCTCCTCTCCACACACTAAGTAGTCCCCTTGGTGCCAAGATTTGTCAAGGAAAACAATAATGCCTTTTTTTACATTTTAAGGTATCCTTAGCACCAAGGGGTATTAACAATTTTTATGCACGTGTTATGACTATATGCGTAAAATTGGGAACCTTGGACCCAAGGTATTGAAATTTCATGCGTCCAAGTTACCGATGGGCAATAACAAAAGATAATTCAGTTCTCAACACAAAGGTTTCAACTATCATAGTTTTTACTATGACTCGACCCTTTTTTTGAAGGTTACTTACTGAATTATGTGATAAGCCCTAAGTATAGAAGAAATAGGCCTGCTTAATGAACTTGGGTATCTAGTGATGGTTCAGTTGGGTGTCATTAAGTATTTATAAGAAACTATAAGCAAAGCTAACACTTCCATTTAGAAAACTCTCCCCCGACTTTAACATCCTAGTTAGGCTTATTAGTTAATGCAAATGAGTTTGGCATATTAAATAGGGTTAGGAACACCCTTCAACTTGCTCCTTTATCGCCATTTTCAATCCTAAATTAGAATGGTCCAAACTTAGTTTTATTCTTATAAAAAACTAATTTCTCCCTGCTTGGTTGGCCCATTTGGGTACAATATTGTATTCTTACTCTAGTCTATATAAGAGTCATTTTAAGAGGACGCATTTTCTTTTACAGCATTAAGTTTGATTCTCAATCACCTAACTATTGAGTGGGATACCTATTCCAAAAGAAACGTCTTTGATTAAGTTGATTATGTCAACTATCGTTAGCTTGTTGTTAGTTCATGTTTAATATCTTGCAATCATATCATTTTTGGAAATACACCTTAGTGTTGAGGATTCCTTATTGATTACGACCTTGGCATTGAGGAATGTTTAATATTGTCCAAGGGTGGCATTGAATTCCTTAGTGCTAAGGTAAGTGTCAGAGTTTTAACTTGAAGGGCCAATACGTGACTACCAAGTGGTCATCCAGTGTCATCACCTTGAGTGAGCAATGCTAAGTCTTCTAAGATGACCCAAGAGTCTAACTTAAATGCTAATTAGACAGAAGGTTCAAAGTTCTACTCTAAGTCCTTAGATTGACTATCCCTCGAACCCTAGAGGATAACTCGAGTAGACTTTAGTCCTTTCCAAGTAGACATAGACAAGCTCATGCCTAACCTCATCAAGAAGATGTACCTTACACGTACCCCCGTGATAAAACTAAGGCATCGTCACTTACCCTTGAGGAATCACCTTCATCCGGGTGTACAACCCAAGCAGCGGTAAGCCAGGCACAGTAGCGGTAGAGGCGGTCGCGCGGCATCAACGACGAAGAAGGATATGAAGATAAGGGATACCCTGAACCACAACTAACCCTTGAGGGTTTGAGTGGCCAAGTTATACCCTAAATGGACACGAGTGTGTGCCATAGGCGAACACAAGTGTTCTGTTAAGCAAACTCCACAAGGCTAGTTTGGGTAACCCTAAATGAGTGCTTCACGAAAGAGCTCCTGCTAATAAGATTAGGTTGTTCAACCCTTGGATTCCAAGGAGAACAATCCCCTAGCCAGGTGTGCCAAAGCACACTTAGTTAGACCTAACCTCCATTGAGCAGATGGCCAAGGCTTAGCACCCTAGTGCGAGCACAAACATGCATGTTTGCTAAAGCATCCCCCTTAGCGACAAACCCATGACAACACTCTAAAGGGCATGCCTTGGCGTTGTATCTAGCCCAATGTCACATCTCCAAGTGACACTGCCTTCCACGATGTGGGCTATCATGCTATAGCCCCTTAGATTCAAAAGTTGCACCAAGTGCCACAAATGTGGCTCCTAAATGTTAACTCGAGAACCCCTCAGTGAACCCTCAAGAACTAGGTAACATGAACCTGTTGAACAAGATCCCATAGTTAGACAAGGACATGAATGTGCTTTAACCATGAGTGCTATACCTAGCTTGAGGTGGAGGAGAAGGCTAGAGATAAGCCTCAACCTTTGCCTCTTGGTACGTGCATTCGGACAAGGCATGGATTTGCCAATGTTAAGAATGAGCAACCCTAAAGGTGGGATGTACCTTTGTTATCTGAAAGTTAGGGCAACACAATAAAGGGTTGTACCTTAATGACACAAGTTAAAGCTTGCACCGACAGAAGAGCAACGAACTCAGTCATGAACCCAGAAGCTCTCCTACGTACTTTGCCTTATTTATGTCCCCCCCTCCCTCCCCTCCCTCCCCCTCCCCCTCTTTTCCTAAATGTGCAAGTGGGTTTGGCGTGTTAAGTAGGGTTAGTTCAAGACGCGGGAAGTTGAAGCTGAAGTTTAGTCGGAAAACTTCAATGTCCACTTCGTCTAGGAGCCGCGAAGTTGGACGTAGGTGCAGGCTCCATTGGTGCTGCTCATACCATTCCATCACTCAAGTTTCCTGTACACATTCATCTTAATAATCGAGAGCTCAAGGAGTTTGCCCTGTTAGACACTGGTGCAAATGCATGTTTCATGGATGACACTTTTGCAACTCAACATGACATTTCGGTGGTGAAGTTGAAGCGTGCAGTTCTTGTAGAGGTGGCCGATGGGTGTCTGATTGCTTCTGGCGTAGTTACCCTCTCTCTTATAGTCATGGCATATTCAACTGTTTAATTTCCTTCAACTTGATCAAGACTCGGTCAACTCCCATCATTTTGGGCATGCCATGGTTTGTTGTTGCAAATCCACATATCGATTGGAGGGCTAGGACGCTCACATTTTCCTCTCCGACAGCTAGGATCAATCATGTACCATCCTGTGTGCAGGATACATCCTTAGTATCTGAGGCAGTACAAGTTACAAGATTGACCGTGCCTGTTCCTGTATCAATATTGAAGACTCCTCCTCGACAGGATTCACCTCATGTTAGTTCCTCAGCACATTCGCAGGCTCTTTCCACTCCTGTAAGTTTGCGGATTCTTGTACAAGGTTCTTCCAATCCTGTATCAGTGTCGAAGGTTCCTCCTCAACAGGATCCACCTCCTGTTGGTTCGTCAGCACACTCGCAGGCTTCTCTCACTCCTGTGCAACCACGGACTTTTGTACAGGATTCTTCCAATCCTGTACACTCGTCAACATCCACACAAGTTTCTCCAATCATGCCTCCTTTTGTTACTCTGCTTCTGTTCCACCCCCAAGATCCTTCCTCTTTTTCAGTCACAGCTCCCTCCTTCTCTCTCCGAGTTCTTACCACTACCATGCATGAACTTGCCACTGATCCTGCTCCTTTCCACCTTTTTGCCTTTCAAGTAACTCCTACGTTCTTTCTACCTTTCCTGTGTCTGACTTTCCTATTTTTCAATCTCCTTCTCCTGCTCCTTTTTCTTCTCCTTCTTCTTCCATACCATCCAACTATCACTCCTTTCAGGACGTTTTTGACAAGCACAAGGCTGCAGTTCTTCCTGTTCATAGGTCCTATGACTGTCCTATTGATCTTGCGGAAGGAAAGACTCCACTGTTCGGACCGATTTATGCATTGTCACCCACAGAGTTGGAGGTTCTTTGTCAGTACATCGAGGACAACTTGGCATCCGGCTTCATTCGTCACTCAAAGTCCCTTGCAGGAGCACCTATTTTTTTTTTGTCAAGAAGAAGGATGGGAATTCCTCCATGAGTACATCTTCAGAGGTGAGTACAAGGTAAACCCATTGGGATCCACCGGCAGGGTACCCTTACAGACGTGCCCTGATTCGTTTGAGTGTCATTTCTAGCATACAAAAAATGAAACTCAAACGAATATACGGCAAGGCGGAGGCGGCGGCTGTGAAATCTCCCTCTCTCTCACACACAACTGAGATCTCTTTCTCTCTCTCACACACGCCCTCATCCGGGCGTAGAACCCCTTTAGGGTGACAAGAGGTACCCTGAACCACGACTAATTTACGTTTGATTGTGGACTACAGGGGTTTGAATCAAGTCACCACTCGGAATCGGTACCCGTTGCCATTGATCCTGGAACTTCTCGATCAGCTGCGAGGAGCAAAGGTGTTTATGAAGATTGACTTACGAGGGGCCTACAACCTTGTACAGATTCGTCCAGGCGATGAGTGGAAGACTGCCTTTCGTACAAGGTATGGACACTTTGAGTACACGGTGATGCCCTTCGGCCTTACCAATGCCCCAGCCGTGTTCCAACACATGGTGAACGACATCTTTCGTGACTTCTTTGACCAGTTTGTGGTGATTTATCTCGACGACATTTTGATTTTCTCTAAGGACCGGGTGGCACATGACAAGCATGTACGATTAGTTTTACAGCGGCTTCGCGAGCATGGCCTGTACGCGAAGTTGGAGAAGTGTTTTTTTGATAGGGATTCTGTGGAGTTCTTGGGCTACATCGTCTCTCCTGTTGGCGTTTCCATGGACATGCACAAGGTGAAGACCATCGTGGAGTGGGAGAAGCCCAAGTCTATACAAGATGTATAATGTTTCCTTGGCTTTGCAAACTTTTACATGCGGTTCATATAGGACTTTTCCAAGCGTGTATTTCCACTCACGGAACTCACCAGCACACAGGGGTTTTATATTGGTCCGACAAGGCGGAACATGCATTCACAACACTCAAGGATGCCTTCACGACAGCTCCGATTTTAGCACATCCTGATCCTTCTCGTCCTTTCTTCGTTGAAGCAGATGCCTCGGATTTTGCAGTAGGATCCGTCCTATCACAAGTTGGAGAAGACAAGTTGCTTCATCCTGTAGCTTTTCACTCTCGTAAGTTCCTTTCAACGGAGATCAATTACGAGATTCATGACAAGGAACTCGGCCATTATGGATTCGTTTGAGGAGTGGCAGCATTTCTTGGAAGGTGCTGCGTATCCTGTACAAGTTCTTACGGATCACAAGAATCTGGAGTATTTTCAAACGGCTCGAGTTCTCAGTCGGCGACAGGCTAGGTGGGCGGAGTTCCTATCACATTTTGATTTCGTCGTCGTCTACAGGCCCGGTTTTCAGAATGGCAAGGCGGACGCATTGTCTAGGCGCTCTTACCTTGCACCGATCCCAGGCGATCCTGCATATGACTGTCAAAGACAAGTGTTGTTGGGTCCTGATCGATTCCGGTTTGTGGCACTACAGGTTCATCAGGCTCCAGCAAATTCAACACTCCTACAGGACATCCGTTCGCATTTGGCTACAGACGACTTGGCAAAAAATGTATTTTCACACATTCATCCTAACATTGCAAGTTCCTCTTCCTTCAGTTCCCGTTCAGACTACAAGTTGTTCACCATACAGGATGGACTCCTGTACCGGGAAGGTCTCCTATACGTTCCTATTGATATTTCTAGGACTCGTGTGGTACAAAATTGTCATGATACCCCGGCTATAGGACATTTTGGTGTGGCCAAGACAGTGGAGTTGGTGACTCGCAACTATTGGTGGCCTGGATTGCGAGGTTTTGTGAAAAGGTTTGTACGGAGCTGTGACACTTGTAACAGGTCGAAGATGCATCATCATGTACCCTCTGGTCTTCTTCGTCCTCTTCCTGTTCCTTCTGCTCCTTGGAGATCCATTTCTATGGATTTCCTCACAGATCTTCCTCCTCATGGATTCGATGCAGTTCTTGTGGTGGTTGACCGTTTCACCAAGCAAGCTCATTTTTTACCCTGCAACAAGACAGCTACAGGTCAGATAACTGCTGAGTTGGTGATCCGTGAAGTGTTCCGACATCATGGTCTTCCTAAGAGCATTGTTTCCGATCGAGGTCCACAATTCATGTCCAAGTTTTGGCGAGAGCTTCTTCGGAGTCTACAGGTTAAAGCGGATCTTTCTTCAGGATATCATCCGCAAACTGATGGGTAGTCAAAACGTACAATTCAGACCTTGGAACAGTATCTTCGTTGCTTCATCAGTTACCAACAGGATAACTAGTTGGACCTTCTTCCAATGGTGGATTTGCCTACAACAACTCCGTTCACGCATCTACATGCCAGACACCTTTCTTTGCTCTTACATGCCACCATCCACGTTTTGACTTTGCTCCTCCTGCTTCTCCTTCTTCCACTCCTGCAGTACAGGATCGTCTCCAGCATCTTCATCAAGTATAAGATGATCTTCGGGTTCATCTTCAGCAGGCACAAGAACGATGTTCACCGTCAGTCGGCACCTGCATACAAGATTGGTGATCTCGTGTGGCTTCTTCGTCGACACATTCGCACCAACAGGCCTTCTTTTAAATTGGATTTTCAACGATTGGGCCCTTACAGGATTGTGGCAGAGGTTAATCCTATAGCTTTTCGACTCGAGTTACCATCTACGGTGAAACTTCATCCTGTGTTTCACACCTCCTTGTTGGAGCTGTATCATCCTTCTTCTCTTCTGGTCGTGCTTCTTCTCCTCCCCCTCCTGTGGTCATTACCGGTGAACCTGAGTACGAAGTTGCAGCCATCCTTGATTCTCGTCTTCATTGCCGCCAACTTTAATATTTGGTGGATTGAAAAGGTTATTTGCCTACCGATTGCACTTGGGAACCTGCATCCAACTTACTCTATGCTTCTTCCAAAGTTGCTACTTTCCATCAGCATTATCATGTTAAACCAGGTTCCAAGACTCGTGGAACTCGTCCTTAGCGAGGAAGTGCTGTCACAACCCGATACAGAATGTAGGATTCCGGATACAGGATACATGATACAGGATACGGGTTATAGAATATATCTACAGGATATGCCTGCAAGATATTCCTACAGAATATACCTATAGGATATTCCTATAGGATATACTACAGAGGATAAGGGTCACTATTCTTAACTCATGACTAGATTAGACTCATGACCAAATTAGCTTGGAGTTGTGAGTATAAAAGCTCTGACCTAATTGTTGTACAATCAGTTACTATCAACACCAGTCTTATTACAATCAATCTTGTTTTGTCTTGTTTTTGTTTTGCTCCTTACTTCTTGTTCTCTCCTTGTCTTGCTCCTGAATTCCTAATTCCTGTCTTGCTCTTGAGTCAAACCTTCTTGTTCTTGAAATCCTGCTCTCTCCCTAATTCTTGGATCATGGCTTGACACAATGTTAGTTAGTAATCTCACTAAACCAGACAACTATGTTTTAAATTTATTCATGGGGACTAGAAAAATGTTATTTGTAAGTGCATGGATAGGGAGACATGTATTGGGAGTAGACACGGATGCAGTACTAAACTAGTAACAAAAAAGTTTTAAAACATTAAGGGGATGAATAAAAATTAAGGCATATATGTAATAATTAATAATTTTTTAAATTATATAAACAAACGTTTTATTTGAAAGTAATACCCTTCTCTTACATTTGAGCTTTTCTTGTATTTTTATTCTTTTTTAACTATTACATACATTATATATTTCTCATAAGCATCACTTGAATAAATCGAATTAAATTTCCTTCTCGTTTTTGTAAACCATTCCATTTCATTATCTCAATTATTCGCATTTTAAAATAAATTAACCTAATGTTTGCATTTTAAAATTTTAATCCGTCGTACATAATGCACAGTTGCATGTCATGCACGCACGCACGCACGCACGCTTTATATTATATATAGTATAAAATGATGACATAGGATATATTCCTTAGATATGCACATTGTTTTTGTATATACATTAGATAAATAGATAGATAGATGTATAATATACAATTTATATCAATATATAGAGTTGTCTTGCTCGACGGACTTGTTCTTTGTGTGTCTATGTAGTACGATGGCAACTTTTGAGGCATATACTTAAAACTCTCAAAATTAATTTTAAAAAGATGTCGTAACTTTACGACATCTGTTTGACAATATATACATTTATATATATATGCGGGCATAGCATAGGTCCAACGACTACTGAAGTTCTTGAATGTTTCTAGTGATACATTTGGTCTGATTATGACATTTGCAAGTTCGAATTCTTACGTGCTTGACATGCAGGACATTCTTTTTGTAAGGACAACATCTCTCTTACCGAATTCCAAGTCCACGTGGCATAGTCATGCCACCTGTCTCTTCCACATATAGCAGCACTATATATGCACTAGTAATTATCTTTGAAAAAAATTGTGAATGTAACCCGTGTTCAAGGGAATGAAAACTTAATCACTTTAGTCACTTAGAAAAGCTTGGTAAGGTTTTACATGTGTTTGGAAACACGCCAAGCTCCTTGTCCACCGTCAATCTCGCTGCTTGTTTTCCCCTCCCACGTCCATGTCTCTCTCTCTCTCTCTCTCTCTCACACACACACACACACACAAACATGCACTTTTTTCAGCTTTGAATGCTTCTAGCGATATATTTGTCAATTCAAGCTACAAGGACTTCAAACTGCATTACACACCAAATGCTAACATATGCACAACATTTCCACAGGAGATTGATAATCTATCTCTCTCTCTCTCTCTCTCTCACACACACACACACACACACACAATTTATTCAAGTTTATTTACAAGTCAATTCAAGTTACCAACCTGCATTACACACCAGATGCTAACATATGCAACATCTCAGCATAAGCTTCTCTCTCTCTCTCTCACACACACACACTCATACACACACACAATGTGTTAAGATAAGAAAACGCTTTATTACTCTATCAAGCTGAGCGAATCAATATATACGGCAGAAATCATCTCATCTAGTAGACTGGTGGCGGTGGCACCTTATACTCATGAACAGGCGAACTCTTGTAGTAAGGCGGCGACTTGTACTCTGGAGACGGCTTAGGATTGTAAACTGGCGGGGACTTGTGCTCTGGCGATGGCTTAGGATTGTACACTGGTGGGGACTTGTACTCTGGAGATGGCTTGTAAACCGGTGGCGACTTGTGCTCTGGAGACGGTTTGTACACAGGCGGGACAGGAACCGGTTGGTAATGTGAGTATGGAGGTGAACCCTTGTGTGAAGGCGGTGACGCGTGGTACACTGGTGGAGAGTACGGAGGACTCTTTTCATGGTGAACAGGTGATGGCACATGTGGCTTAGCGTAAACCGGAGGGGGTTTAGCGTAAACCGGTGGGAGTTTAGCGTAGACCGGTGGGGGTTTAGTGTAAACTGGTGGTGATTTATGGACAGGAGACGGAACATACTCGGGAGGTGGAGATTTGTAGTCAGTAGCCCCGCATTGCATGATTATTGCCAGTAGTAAGAGCGAGAAGACCTTCATCTCCATGATGTGAAACTGCCTGTATAAAAAATGAAACTCAATGTGAAACTAAAATGCTTCAATGTGAAACTTACCTTCTTGCACTGGATCTATGAAGCTTTCCAATGTACGAGTGCTTATATATACTCGTGTGTTAGGTGGCGTTTAATAAAATTAAGTTACTTTACTCAGTTATTTGTCTTTGGTTCAAAGTGAAGTTTTTCTTGTTGACTTAACATTATAAATAATAATGTTAGTTAGGTAGGGCGTTTGAGTTAAACTTTTTGGGCTGTTTAGTGTCATGCACACGTGGCAATGACATGGAATAACCACTTCTGTCCACATGTCAGTTTTTTAGTCAAAACTTTAATATTCATGGTCAAAATGCCAAAAATAAAATATGAGTTAAAATATTGATTTTTTTTAGATTGAAGAGACATAAGAGAATCACAATAAGAAATAAACATGAATTAAAAATAAATAAAAAATAATAAGAGATACTACACAAGAAAAACTTAATGGTGTAATATCCATGTGTACGGGCTGCATATGCACATATTATTATTAGTGCAGTGGGTTTTGATAGTCATCGGATTAGTTCAATCTGGATCACTCGCTCCTATATATAAGTTAACGTTCTTGAACAAATGGATATACACATTTTTATATTTCGAGTTCTCACATTGGTGGAGGTGAGGGGCACCTTTAATTATCCCTATAGAGTGCTCAGATTTATGTTTTTTTTGTTGATTTTCTTTGTTTTCTTAAATTTAACTTTTCCATTGTTTATATCTAT
Organism: Selaginella tamariscina; assembly: GCA_003024785.1. Lineage (NCBI taxonomy): Eukaryota > Viridiplantae > Streptophyta > Lycopodiopsida > Selaginellales > Selaginellaceae > Selaginella > Selaginella tamariscina. The sequence goes on from PUQB01000051.1 coordinate 474,010, forward strand.
TCCTTTCTTATAGATTTTGTTCTTTCTTCATCCATGGATCTACAACAGGCAAATCCTTTGTCTATGAAGTAGCTACTCATGTAGTTGTTGGATGCCATGCGGATGCAACTGAACAATCACTTTCAATTGATGGTAGTATTCACAGCCCAGGGTATTCCTCCTGCTCTTGTTACAAACCCTCACATCCGGCTGGATTTCTTTCATGGAAATCCTAGAGATGATGTGTACCATTGGTTTGACCATTTCACCGTGGTTGCCACATATCATTCATGGGACAATGCTTAGTGTTTGTGCGAGTTTCCTACTTGTCTTCAAGGGACGACGTTGCAGTGGTACAATGGTATGGACGTTGCAATTCGTGGGATATGGAGTATTCTTACAAAGATCTTAAACGTGCATTTGGGCATGCAGACGACAGTGATGATGCTTTTCAGCAGTTGCATCGTATTCATCAGGAGCCATCTGAGTCGTGATGCAGTTTGGTGTTGCTTTGGAGCCTTTTACTGCGTGCAAAACCTAACATGTCGGAACACATCAAGTTAGGTATGTTGTGGCCAGCACTTGTCAAGACCTTGTGGGCTTATGCATGCACTAGCTCCAGTGACCTTGACTATGCTTTGAGGCTGGCACAACGATATGAGTCGTCACCTCTCCACTTGCACCTTCACGTCTCTCGTTCCACTTCATGTTGGGGATGGACCTGCTCGATGGAGGTTGAGGCTGTTGCTCATGTACCAGCACAAGGTTGGGCCCGTGGATGTGTAGTTTGTTGTTGGGCGTGTGATGAGGTTGGACACACGTATCGGCGCTGTCAACGGTTCCCGATTGGCGTCCCCCATTTCCAGGTGGAGGCCATGGCGTCAACAACGTCCAATTGGTGCGCTGCAATAGAAGGTCTTCTGGGAAACAACAAATCGCACGAGTAGAGGGGGTCCTGTGCAAATAAATTAGTGACCCCTCCGTCTTTCTTTGGAGTATCATCAAGGGTTCACTCGGCACCAAATCATTGGTTTTCACTTTTCAAGCTCGATTTAATCACACGCCACGTCTTGTTTTCCTTTCAGTGTTGGTGGATACAGGTTCAAGTTTGTCCTTATTTCTCAATCTGTTGCTACACGTTTAGCCTTCATTTGCGTCGTGCGGTAGAACCAGTCTTCATTCTGTACGGCAACGGACACACTCATGCTTGTTCGCGAGATGAAGTGGACATTGTTGTTCGTGTGGAATCGTGAGCTGAGCTTCAATCTTTGCGGTGGTGCCGAGTCAAGCTTTTCACCTTATTCTTGGTATGGATTGGTTAACTCGCAATCATGCCAAGTGTGACTTTGAAAAGTCTCCCCCTTGTTTGACTCTCCCTCGTCTTTCTTCCATTCCTCTTACTTCTATTCCACTTCGTCCATCTCTTCCACCTCTGCTTCCATCACTTTTGTCTCACCCTTATTTCCAACCATTTTCCCTTCATGCTCTTCCTTTTCCTTCTTGGATCCATCAGATGATCGTCGTGCTGTGTTGTTCAACTCAAGAAGGAGTATGCTGATCTTTTCAACTTCGACTTGTCATCTGGGGCCAAGATTGCGACACGCCACCCTATTCCAACTGGAGAAGCTAGGCCAATCAAGGTACCTGTTGCGTCGTCACCAAAGGAGCTCAAGATCTTACGAGCGAATGTCAAAGAGATGTTGGAGAAGGGTGTTATCCGGAATCTCGAAGTCCTTGGGCGTGCGAACCTCACCTTGTGACGAAGCCTGATGGGAGCGTTCGATTCTGCATTGACTATCGCCCATTAAATGAGGTAACCGTCTCAGATGTGTACCCACTTCCTCATACTGCAGACCTTTTGGATCGACTGGGGCGGAGCCGTTGGTTCACCAAGTTAGATCTCGCATCTGGATATTGGCAAGTTCCGATGGCTGACATGGACATTCCCAAGACTGCTTTTCAACACCATTTGGCCTGTACGAGTTTGGTGATGCCTTTCGGTTTGAGCAATGCTCCAGCAACTTTCCAGCGTATGATGGACGAGGTTCTTTGCGACATGCCGGAGGTGACTGCCGATTTCATCGATGATGTTTTGATCCATTCGGATGGAACGTGGGAGGAGCATGTCGGTGATGTACGTAAGGTTTTGGATCGCTGCGGGAAGTTGGTTTGAAGTTGAAGCCATCTAAGTGTGTGTTTGGATCAAAGGACACCACTTATCTGGGTTATCGCATTTCACGTGAAGGTTTGCAAGTCGATCCTGACAAACTAGTTGCAGTTTTGAAGTTCCCTACGCCAAAGTGTGTGAATGATGTGCAACGCTTTCTTGGCAAGGTACAATATCTGGGTCGTTTTGTGGATCATCTTTTCGTACTGCACCGTTGCGCGCGTTGTTGAAATCGTCAATGACTTCTTTTGTTTGGTCTAAGGATTGCAAGCAGGCATTTGCAGATCTCAAAGAGTTGTTGACGACTCCTCCAGTTTTGGCGTACCCGGATTACACTCGTCCTTTCATCTTGCGTGTAGATGCTTCTGACATCGGCCTCGGGGTGTATTGATGCAGGAGAGTAGTGTTCCTGGCCAACGACATCCCATTGCGTACATTAGCCAGCAGAGGTGAATTACTCCACAACTGAAAAGGAGTGTCTAGCAGCAGTTTGGGGTTTTGAGAAGCTCCATGCCTACTTGCATGGTTCGCGGACGTTGTTGGAAGGTGATCATGCAGCAGTCACTTCGTTGTTGAAGGAAGAATTTGATTGGCGTACTGCTCGGTGGGCCTTGAAACTTCAAATTTACGACTTTGAAGTTGTTCATCGTCCAGGGAGTTCCATGGCTGATGCTGATGCTCTTTCTCGGGCTCCTCTTCCACCTTCTCTCTTTCTGTTGCCCCAGAGGAACCAGTTGTTCCAGCTTCAGTGGACTTTTTGGAAAGATTCCGTACCATCAGCAGTTGTGTGCTTGTTCAGTGTCCGCAGAATGCAGAGTTAGATTTGCCGTCTTTGGATGAGGTTCGGGAAGCTCAAAAGGTTGAGCCGTGGATTCGAAGGCTTCGTGATGGGTTTGAGAATCCTGCATCACTTGCTGATGACTTGCCTTTCAGGCATTTACATTCACAGTATCGCCTTCAGGATGACCTTCTTTATTTTGTGGGGACTGATCCAGATGATCCTTTGCGGTTGGTGGTGCCTTCAATCTTCATTCCACGCTTCCTCCATGCTTACCATGACTCTCCTATTCTTGGCGGGCACATGGGACATCGTCGGGTGATGGAGAAGCTGCACAGATCTTTCTATTGGCCGGAGTTGCGAGAGATGTGATTCGGTATATGTTTGCTGTGTGGTGCCAAGCTCGCAATACTCCCCCATGTGCTTCGGAAGGACGGTTGGAGTCAATTGCAGTTTCTCGTCCGTTTGATTGGTGGCATTTGATTTGATGGGACCTTTTCCGCGGTCAACTGCTGGCAAGTACGTTATTATTGCTTCTGATTACCTAACTCGTTGGGTAGAAGTTGGTGCTCTTGCTAGTGCGACTGCTTCTGCTGTTGGTCAGTTTCTCCTAATCGGGTCGTGTTTCAGCATTCTTGTCCGGAGCGAATTCTCTCGGATAATGGTCCCGCATTTATGGCTGAGGCATTTCATGTTTTGACATCTCGACTAGGGATACGCCACACTTTCACAAGTGCTTATCATCCTCAGACAGATGGTTTAGTGGAACGGCTCTCAGAACCTTCAAGGGGATGATCGAAGTATGTGAACTTTCAACATTCAGATTGGGATGGTTATCTGCCGTCTCTCCGATATGCTTATGTCACTGGAGTTCAAAGTTCCATTGGTACTTCCCATATAAGCTTTTGTATGGTCATGACCCGGTGTTGCCAACGGAGTTGGGTTTGCCTTCTCGGTTACCGCGAGCTGCTGATGCTAGGTCATGGGATCGGTATCTGACGAGCATTCTTCCATTGGTTCGTGCGGAGTCAGCAGAACACTTGGGCCGCGTACAAGTAGGACAACAACAACACTACAACTCGCATCATCGTCCTCCTGGAGTACAAGGTTGATGAACTGGTGTTGGTTCGTTTTCCCAAGCTTACGGTACGTGGTTTAGCTAAGAGTCTCCTTCCTAGTGGAAAGGACCGTATCGAGTGCTACGGCAAGTAGGGCCACAGGTTTATGAGGTTCGGCACGACATTCAACCCGATCCTCCGGAGATTGTACATGCAACGGTTGAAGCATTTTGTGCAACGGGAACAAGTTGTGCCGCCTACAAGATCCACCAGTGCTCCTCCTGATGTTCCTCCAGATCCGGGCCCGTCTACAAGAGAACCCTAACCAACTTACACCCTTCGAGAGGAGGGATGATGTAAGATCCATGTGTACGGTTGCATGTGCACATACTATTATTAGCATAGTGGTTTTGATAGCCGTCAGATTGGTTTTAATATGGACCATTCACTCTTATATATAAGTTAGGGTTCTTGAACTAATGGATATACACGTTTCTATATTCCGAGTTCTCACAATGGTAGTTTTTTTGCTAAGAATACTTAGAAATTCTTATGAATCATTAATTCTAATGTATGGCTTGGCAATTCATAGAATGTTCTATTGGAGTTGCCAACTTCATGGTAGATAAATTATTAAGATCAACAACTAACCAAAAAGTTTGAAAATAGGGAGTTGTCACATGACAGCTATAAAGAGCATGATGTATATTGATGTATCATATGCTAAATACAGCTTGGTAATAATTAGCCTTCAAAAGTTGCTCTAGAGAAAAGTGCGTTCACTTCATACTTTAAAAGTGTTAGCATATGTATGAATATGTTTGCATCCGATCCATGAACAATATTTTGTATGAAAAACACATGCATGCAAGGCGTGGAATTGCGACTAGGGTATGTTCTTTCTATATGGAACTTGCTGCACGAACATGTGGAGACTAGGAGATTTTGACACTGCATGTTCCTAAATCTTTATCATTGTAAAACAAATAAAATACTCGCTTCAACAGTTCCTTTACCTCATGCATGACTAGCTCGCCATTCATCAATTTCCTACAAGCAACGTTCTTCCTAGCCTTGTCGAAGACTTTTCACTTGCTTACCATCTCTCATTGTAGGGATTTGGAAAGGGGCGTAGTTGATATATTTGACCCAATGCCCATGGGGTGGTCTTGGTGGGTGTTTAAGCAAAAGACCTAGACACCATACAAAGAGAGAACCTCCCTCCCTTCAAGAAATCTATTTCTTTTGATGTCAAGTTTATTCTTTCTGTAGGATCAGGCAATTCCTTAAGAACTTTCTCCACATGTTTTATAAAATGGTATGCATGGATGATATTTCTTGCACAAGAAACATGTTATACAAAACTGCAATAGCTAGACAATGAATATCACAATAGGGATGCCAGAAAACATATATGGAGATAAACATTATGTTGATGTTCCAGTGCCCTCCTCTCCACACACTGAGTAGCCCCCTTGGTGTTGAGGCTTGTCAAGGAAAACAATGCAGAAAACAATGCCTTTTTTTTTTCCTTACGTTTTTAGGTACCCTTAGCACCAAGGGGTATTAACAATTTTTATGCATATGTGTTAGGATTATATATGTAAAACAGGGAACTTTGGCCCCAAGATATTGAAATTTCTTGCGTCCAAGTTACCGGTGGGCAATAGCAAAAGATGATCCAATCCTTGGCGTTGAGGTCCCAAATATAACAATTATCAGACAACTCTTGTAGGGCTTAATATATGGGACCTCGGCGCCGAGGGTTGTGAGACAAGTTCATATAAGTTTAAAATATTATCAATACATGGACATGTCTACACAAACTGGATACTCTTGTTATGTTCAAAATCCATAAACCCTAGAGCATGTACACCACACAAACCCAACATGACAAATCAGTGTTTCACATGTTATGTTGGATGTTGGACTAATACCCTAGCATTTGGCTCTCTAGGTGTAATGCCTTATTGCCCAATCTTTGTCATGCACAACTTGCTCCTTTATCACCATTTTCTATTCTAAATTAAAATGGTCAAAACTTAGTTTTATTCTTGTAAAAAACTAATTTCTCCCTATGTGGTTGGCCCATTTGAGTACAATATTGTATTTATACTCCAGTTTGTGAGAGTTGTTATGTTTCATTGGAGATGATGAATTTCTTTTATAGCATCTAATTTCATTCTCAATCACGTAAATGCTGAGTGGGATACTTATTCCAGAAGAAACGTCTTTGATCAAGTTGATTATTTCAATTGATGTTAACTTGCTATTAATTCATGTTTAATATCTTACAATCAGATCATTCTTTGGATTACAACCTTAGCACCAAGGAATGTTTAATACTATCCAAGGGTGGCATTAGACATTCCTCAGTGTTAGAGTTTTAATTTAAAAGGCCAACATGTGGCGACACGTGGTTGCCAAGTGGACATTTGACATTAACACCCTGTGTGAACAATATTAAGTGTTCCAAGACGACTCTAAAAGTTTGACTTAGATGCCTAAATATGCATGAGACTTAAGATCTTACTTAAAATGATTATCTCCTGAACCTTAGAGGATAATCTAAATAGACTTTAGAATCTTGTCACAAGACACCTAGACAGGCTCATGCCCTAACCTCACTAAAAAGACATGTTTGTGACTTTCCCCTTAATGAATCACCCTTATTTGGGAGTACAACCCGGTACTATGATCCTAAAGGTTTAAATGACCAAGTCATACCCTAGACCTAAGGCTAGTATTTAATAAGGACACAAGTGTTTTGCTAAGTAAACTCCTTAAGCCTAGGTTTGGATTATAAATTTATGTTGATTAACTCTTGAATCCCAATGAGAACATCCAATGTGCCAATAGCACACCTAGTTTTGGGATGTAACCTCCCTTGAGCGGATGCCCAAAGCTTATCACTATGATGTAAGCACAAGTATGCATGCTTGCTAGAGTATCCAACTTCTCAATGTTAAACTCATGATATAACCCCAAAGGGCGTGCCTCGAGCATTGTACCGTGTGCTATTTAGCCTAGTGTTACATGTTCATGTGACACTGTTTCTCAAGATGTGGCTATCTCGCCATAGCCCTTTAGACTTAAGAGTTACATTTAGTGCCACAAATGTGGCTCGCAAATATCAACTCTAGAACCCTTTTGTAAACCCTCAAGAACTTGATAAAAAGAACCTATCAATCAAAATCCCACATCCATAATTGGACAAAAACATGAACATGTCCTACTTAACCATGAGTGTTACTTTTAACTTGATGTGGAGGAGTAGCTTGGAGACAAGTTTCACACCTAAATTAATGGAACATGTTTTTTGACAAGACCTCCTATATGTGGATTCACCATCGTTTAGAAGTTAAGGCAGCACAACAGAGAGTTGTGTTTTAACGACACAAATTAGAGTTTACACTAATAGAAGAATAATGAGCTTAGTAATGAACCCAAGTACTCTCACTATATATCCTACTTAACATATATGCTAGACCCCTCCCCCTCCATGCTCCCCACTCCCCACCTTTTTGTTTTATTATTTTGTAAAGTGGGCTAGTACGGAATCTCATTCCTAATAAGAATATAGTTAGTGAGTTTAATTTAATAACCCATTGCATGGAGTTAAGGCAACCCTAAGGTTAAGTCAATCCTAGAGGTGTTTTTACCCATATTTAATATGTCGAACTCACTTAAATTAGTTAGTAATCTAGCCAAAACACAGAAAATGAGGGTAAGAGTTTTTTAAATAGAAATACTAGCTTCATTTAAAGTTTCTTTACAAATACTTAACGACACACACTAAATACTTAAGTGCACTAAGCGGGCCTATATTCTCAACACCTAGAGCTTGTCAACATAGTTCAGGAAGTAATAATAATCAATGTCCAAAGTAAAGAGTAGTTATAATAAAAATTATGACATCAATGCTGAGGGTGATAACAAATTACAACCTTGGCCCCAAGGTTGTGCAATATTGTTAATGCTATGTGTATTGATGTTCATGATATGCTTTTTTAACTATAGTGCATTAATGTGTGCTTGCTCATGATGGTTCAAAGTCTACTTCCAACCCACTAGACATACAGACTAATGCAATGGTAAAAAATATCAAGTACTAGAAAACATGCAATGTAAAATATTGGTATTTCTAAAGCTAAACAATATTGCTTCCTTCTTTAACTCAAGCACTTTTTAGAAGGTGCTGGTGTTTGAGAAATCTGTTTCACTAGCTACAATGTTACTAAGCAATCTCACTAAACTAGGCAACTATGTTTTGGACTTATTCATGGAATTGGGAAAATGTTATTTGTAGGTGCATCAATGAGGAGACATGTATTGGGAGTAGACATGGATGTTGTCTTTGCTTGCATATGAGAAAACAGTTTTAGCGAAGCTACTTGAGCCATTGCATTCCATAGAAAATCTAAAGCCTAAACAAGAGCTTAACATAACATCAACTAGTGGTGACAATACAAAGGAGAAAGAGAAAGACAATGACAAGGAAATAAAAATCAAAGTAAACATGAGGACAAACCACCATTACTTGATAAACCAGTTTCAAAGCGAAAGTCTATATTTGATAAGAATAAGGGTGTAAAAGTTATTTGCCTGAAAAGTTCCTATTTAAAAGGAAAGAAGTGAAGGCAAACAAAAGCACATGGTAAAAAAAATTTAAAAAAAACTAAGGCAGAAGTTCCACTAAGGAGGAAGAAAAAGAACACCGCCCATGATATAAAGGTTGAAGAACATATTTAAAGGACTCATTCAATAAATAAAATTTCAAAGGTTCTTGAGAAAAAGAAGACGAAAAAAGAAAGGGTAGTGGTCATCAAAATATAAAATAAAGTCATATTAATTAGACTACTTTGCTAATTTGTAATATAGAGTAGTCTTCTATAAAAAAATTCTAAACAATGTACATAAGCATTTTCAACATTGTTAATTATACTTTACGTCATATTTTCTATGCAATAAAGAAAATAATGATAAGATTTTCTTTTCATTAGAATAACTAAAATACACTTGCATTATTGTTTTAAATAAATATAACGTCTGTTCAAAAATACAATTATGTAAATGTTTATAGGAAATTAACTTTATGTTCGTGCTAAGGAAAATATATTTTATTTACCAAACAATATATAGGGCTAGAACCTTGATAGCGAGGGAGGAATATTTGATGAATATTTTGTATTGTTAGCACTCCAAGCATGTAGTGTGTGTATGGATGAGTGCACAAATTAGTCACCTCGTGATTGTGTAACATTTGCTACATGCATAGAATGTTTTTATGAATATTTTAATATACATTTTGACATTATATTAACATATTTCAAAACATATTTTGGCATTGATATCAATATCATATTAACATATTTTAATGATAGATGATATATATAATATATGACGATTAATAATCCATGCATGGAAATTAATAATTAATTATTATTCCAATCCATATTTTATTCTTGATTTTTTAGTCATGACATATACATTACATTGTTAATTTTAAAATTAAATTTATAAATTAGAAATTAAAATATTTAAAAATTTTAACTTTAACTTGAAAACTAAATGTAGGCTGCTGATACATTAAAATATTAAAATTTATAAATTTATTTTTTAGTTAAAATTAAAATTAGTAATGAATTTATTATGTTATTATAATTATTTTGTAATATCATGTAATTAAATAATTAGTGTTATTTTTAACCTAATTTGTTTTTGCTTTAATCTCTTATTGTAAGTGTTCTTTTAATTTTTCTTTAACGATAAAATATTTTTGAATCGCTGTTCAATGATAGTATTTTATTTATAAATCCATAAAACATATTTAAGTTGCACAATATAAAGATTCTTTGAGAATATATAATTTTTATAAAACCTTATACTAAATTTAAAATGCAACTAAATTACAAAAGATTACCATTAATCTAAGCGACTACCCTCGGATAGAACGCAAAGAATACGGAGTTCAACCGAACTGGTAACAAAAAAAAATTAAGAACATTAAGGGGATGAAGGCCCTTTGAAAGGTATATCCAATAATAATATAATAATAAATAATTTTTTTAATTATATAAACAAACGTTTTATTTGAAGGTAATACCCTTCTTTTACATTCGAGTTTTTCTTGTATTTTTATTCTTTTTTAACTATTACATACATTATATATTAATAATAATTTCTCATAAACATCATTTGAATAAATCAAATTAAATTTCCTTCTAGTTTTTATAAACCATTCCATTTCATTCTCTCAATTATGCGCATTTTGAAATATAAATTAACCTAATTCCGTTCTACGTAATGCACAGTCGCATGCATGCACGCACGCACACCTTATATTATATATAGTATAAAATGACATGTTATATATATATATATATATATATATATATAGAGAGAGAGAGAGAGAGAGAGAGAGAGAGAGAGATCTATAATATACAATTTACATCAATATATAGAGTTGTCTTGCTCAACGGACTTGCTCTTTGTGTGTATGGAGAAAGTACACATGGACGTAGTACGATGGCAACTTTTGAGGCATATACATAATCCTCTCAAAATTAATGTTAAAAAGATGTAGTAACTGTTACGGCATCTGTAAGTTTTTGTTTCGCAATATATACAGTTCTTATTTATATATATATATATATATACACACGCGCATAGGTCCAACTTGAATGTTTCTAGTGATACATTTGGTCTTTGGTCTGATTATGACATTTGCATGTTTGAATTCTTGTTGTAAAGACGTGCTTGACATGCAGGACATTCTTGTTGCAAGGACAACATCTCACTAGAAGCTTGACAAACTGGCTCTCTCTCTCTCTCTTACACGCGAACCCACACATAACAAAAACAATAATTCCAAGTCGACGTGGCACAGCCCCTGTCACCTGTCTCCTCCACATCAGCACTAGCACCATCTTTTGAAATAAATTGTGAATGTAGTCCGTGTTAAAGTGAATGAAAACTTAATCACTTTAGTCACTTTAGAAAAGCTTTCACATATGTGTTCTTGTCCACCGTCAATCTCACGGCTTCTTTTCCCCTGCCACGTCCATGCACACACACACACACACACACACACTTTTTTCAGCTTTGAATGTTTCTAGCGATATGTGTCAATTCATATGCACAACAATTCAGCAGGAGATTAATAATCTCTCTCTCTCACACACACACATACACACAATTTATTCAAGTTTATTTACAACTTTGAATGCTTCTAGTGATGCACATTCAAGTTACCAAACTGCATTACACACCAGATGCTAACATATGCAGCATAAGCTTGATGAACTCTCTCTCTTCTCTCTCTCTCTCTCTCTCTCTCTCACACACACACACACACACACACACACAGTGTTAAGAGAAGAAATCGCTTTATTACTCTATCAAGCCGAGCGAATCAACATATACGGCATAAATCATCTCATCTAGTAGACTGGTGGCGGTGGCACCTTATACTCGTGAACAGGCGGACTCTTGTAGTAAGGCGGCGACTTGTACTCCGGAGACGGCTTAGGATTGTAAACTGGCGGGGACTTGTGCTCTGGAGATGGCTTAGGATTGTACACTGGCGGGGACTTGTACTCTGGAGACGGCTTGTAAACTGGCGGCGACTTGTGCTCTGGAGACGGCTTGTACACAGGCGGGACAGGAACCGGTTGGTAATGTGAGTACGGAGGTGAACCCTTGTGCGGAGGCGGTGACGTGGTACACTGGTGGAGTAGTACGGAGGACTCTTTTCATGGTGAACAGGTGATGGCACATCAACAGACGGTGGCTTAGCGTAAACCGGAGGGGGTTTAGCGTAAACGGAGGGGGTTTAGCGTAGACCGGTGGGGGTTTAGTGTAAACTGGTGGTGATTTATGGACAGGAGAAGGAACATACTCGGGAGGCGGAGATTTGTAGCCAGTAGCCCCGCATTGTACGATTATTGCCAGTAGTAAGAGCGAAAAGACTTCATCTCCATGATGTGAAACTGCCTGTATAAAATGTGAAACTCAATGTGAAACTAAAATGCGTCAATGTGAAACTTACCTTCTTGCACTGGATCTATGAAGCTTTCCAATGTACGAGTGCTTATATATATATACTCGTGTATTAGGTGGCGTTTAATTAAATTAAGTTACTTTACTCACGTATCTTTTTTTTCTCAAGGTTTTGTCTTTAGTTCAAAGTCAAGGTTTTTTTCTGACTTTACATTATAAATAATACTATTAGTTAGGTAGGGCGTTTGAGTTAACCTTTTTGGGCTGTTTAGTGTCATTCACACGTGGCAATGACATGGAATAACCACTTCCGTAGCCACGTGTCAGTTTTTTAGTCAAAACTTTAATAGTCATGGTCAAAATGCCAAAACTAAAATATGAGTTAAAATATTGATTTTTTTTAAAGATTGAAGAGAAATAAAAGAATCACAATGAGAATAAACATGAATTAAAAATAAATAAAAACATAATAAGCAATACTAACTAAATTAAACACAAAAAAACTTAATCATAATCTTTTTTCTTAAGAATATTTAAAAATTTATATGAACCATTAATTCTAATGTATGGCTTGGAGCACTTTAAATATTCCTTGTTTATGTGGTTAGTGATTGTGAAGAACGATTAATTTGTGTGCTCAATTATATGCACATTGCACACTAGGAATGTGCTTCTATAAAATATATCTATAATCTTTTCTCAAAAAATTTTGGCACCAAGGATATCCTTTGCTAATTCATAGGATGTTCTATTGGAGTTGCCAATGCATGGCAAATAAATTATTATAATCAATAATCAACTAAAAAGTTTTGAAACAATGAGTCATCACATGATAATTACAAAGAGCATTATGTATATTCATATATCATTAGTCTATTATATGTTGTTTAAAATCGTAGTTAGTCATGTAGGAGATTCTTAGTTATGTTTTTTTCTTTTGGGCATATAATGGGAAAAACACACAAAAAAGTATATATTGTGGAAAAATGAGAGTCGGATGAAAATATAAAATTATGAGTCACTATCATAATACAGCAAATTCACTATCGCAATCCAAAGTTTGAGGCAGTTAATGGCACTAAAGAATAAAGATAAGGAGTTATGATAATTGAAAGGATAGATTGAGATGAAGTTATGATAAATACTAGTATGAGAACATGAATAAGAATTAAATAGACCAGATTAGGACTAGGAGAGCATCTCGAGTATACTATATGTTGTACTATGTGTCATGTGTGGACATAATATAAGTTTCTCTTACTCTTATTGTGTCTTTCCTTACTTATTACTCTGTTTTAATGTATACTATTCATTCTCAACCCTAAACCAGTACTACTACCTATTACATACCTTGCAATCTTTACCCTTTTTTGACCTTTTAAAGTCTGATCTATACACTATCTCTCTATCTCCTTATTTTGAATGACCGTTAATACGGGTTGATGGTGGCAACCACTGCTATGATTTAGTAATAAGATTTTCTTTATTCAACATATGGTGACCACGGAGGGATGGTCGTATTAACAGGTAACTAACAATGTGTATGTAAGGATGTACCAAAATGGGTAGACCCATACCCAAAGAAGTATTAGAGTTTGAAAAGAAAATACGGCAGAAGAAGAAATTCAAGGCTTTCCACAGACTCCAAAATGAATACTTAATACGATTACGACAACTGTCACAGAGATGAAAGAACGTTCAACAAAGACAGCACGAAATGGATTTGGTGCATCTAGTAGTAAGTGAATGGATGATTTACGACGAATTCTTGCAAAGTGTCAACGAAACGAAGAGATAAGACAAAGACAACAATGAGAATGTGAGGAGTGATACTTACGATAACAAGCCGTAATTGAGATCCAAAGAAGGTTGGAGGAACAAGGAACATAGGCGTGAGGAGCAATCAAAAGCACGAAGAGTAGAGCAACGACAATCAGAGCACGACAAGTCTACTAAAGAAGAGGCAACAATGATGAATACGAAGATAGAGGGAGATGCATACTAGTTGAGATTACTGGGATCTCCTTATGATTGAAACACCTGAGAAGATGGGAACACTAACAATTACAAGGAAAGTAGTACCCCTTACCTTTTCAGGCTTGAAACACGAGAACACAAATTGACATATTCAACAATTTGAGAAGGCATGTGAAGCCAATGAAATTATGAATGAGCTTGAGAAACTCCAAATATTCCCATTCACACTTAAGGGAGATGCCAGTGATTGATATTATAAGAATGCAATCATAATTGATAAGTACACATTATTCAATTATTCAGGAACATTATGTTTGGAAATATTGCAAACGAGATCCAATAGTTCAGCTATAGGAATTGCGGCGTGGACCTACAAAGGTGGTTGAGGATTACACGCATAGATTCTGAAGAATACACAATCGCTGTGAAGTGGAGATGTCAGTGATAATTGGTAAGGAAATGGTATATCAACAGACTATGAAAAAGCTTGCAACTCCAAGTACGGTTAATAAACCACATAACTTGAGAGATGCAATAAGAAGGCTGAACAAATTAAAATACTGATACTGCCAAGATACATAGAGGATGATGAATGTGAACCATGGAGGCTACATAAGAAGAAGAACAAGATACGAGTGCAACTATGTGCACAACATGCAAGAACGAAAGACACAGTGCTTCAGAATGCAAGATACCAAAGTGTTAAATGTGTGAGGGATAGGTCATGAAGCAAAACATGCCAAAGTATAGGATACAAACCATAACCAATGATCGGCATGCTAAAGGCTACCCACCACCACACCTAAATAAGACACAATCATGAATATGAATCCATATGACTATCCACAAACTCGAAATATCAACCCATATGAGTATCCACAAAGGCTGTACAATGGGGAACGAAGGAAAGAGATACCCTCGCGAACTAGGGCATATTACCAACAAAACAACAATCCATAGATACCGTGAGGGGACAATCTTTATTACCAGCTCCAGTGTAAGTTGGACTGCCTTTTATTGTCAATATCGCCTCCACCAACGTTACGTTGTGCAAACCCAAAGGGACATGTTTTCAAATGTGGGAAAAAAGAACATTATTCCACTGAATGTAATAGGCTCAACAATGTCGATGCTCACATGTGGAGAGATGGGACATTATTCACTGGAGGCCCACAACATGAATTTAACACCAGAGTCACCCATAGAACTGCAACACGGGGATTGAAGTCTAACAAGAAGATGATCAAGAGGAATAGAATCACAAATGCAAGTGGGAAGAAAATACAAAGTTACCCTCAATAGAGATACGTAGTAACACAAGCTGAGTACGGGTAGTTCAAGCAAAGAAGAATCAATATGCAAAAAACTGGGACAAAAGAAAGCTATAATGCAAGAGTGGCGGATTAAATTCAGCAAGAAGAAAGAAAGATCCTATACCCAATGAAGCAAGTGAATAATCCCAAGAGTCCCATCAGTAGTGCCACTTGGAGATCGTATTATCGCCGTTATTGTAAACAACTATACAACTGAATATAGGAGGTTATTAACACTAGCATCGTTTTCTACAAACACAAATAGCTTAATGTATTGAACACAAGCAATATCACATGATACAAGTCGAGTCAAGGTGAATATGACTAAAGTTCTTAGAGATGAAAAGATTGGGATGAAGAAGTGCCAATGATTATTGCACGCATCAGCAAGAATAACATTCGGAACATACCCATTGATGGGGCTCAAGAGTCAACATTATTGAAGAGCATGCTTACAAGGAACTGGGTTTGGGTCCACTAAAAAATGCACCATTCTTAGTATGAATGACTGATAAAAGGAAAGTACGACCTTTTGGTATAATTAGATCTGTATGTATGGAAATTGATAAATCAAGTATAAGGTGTCCTTGGTCATATTACGTATTGGACAGATTAGCAAACCATACCAAATTTTTTGGGAAGACCCTAGCTACGAAATGTCAAGTATGACATGATTGGGAAACAGCGAAATGGTATTATACAAGAATGATCAAGAAGCAGTTATTAAAACACATCAAAAGAGGCAAATTGAGAGACCAACTCGACCCTTATGAATGGAGATCATGACTAGCATTACGATCCAAATATGGAAAGAAAAAGTCTTATTCAATAGCAACTCAGAACTGGTAGAGATTGCACAAGCTAATATTATCAAATAACACATGAAGACGAAAAGGACGATATTGAACAGGAAATTACGACCACTAATGACCAACAGTAGCAAATATAAAAATTCTTGGATTGATCGACAAGTTCAAAACACCACACAAAACAACTGCAATTTGAGATAAAGCACGAACAAATATCATAAACCAAAAGAAATTGAAAATTATGTAATGATGAGGATTGAAGAAGTAAAAATTCAAAACAAGTGACCATGGACCATGCAAAGTATGTATAGCAGTGGATCTCGAACCGGAATACCGGATAAAATTAGTGGACGTATTACATTAGAATGCTAATGTCTTTGCTTAGAGTTACAAAGATCTCAAGGGGGTTCCAGCAACAAATTGCACTCACAAGATAGAATTACTATCACATGCAATATCCAGAAAAACAAAGCCTACCGTATGAACCCCATGTTCATGGCGAAATTCAAAGAAGAAGTGGACAAGCTATTACAAGCTGATTCATATATATAATAAAAAATCCACAATGGTTATTACCAAATGTCGTAGTACCAAAGAAGAATGGCAAACTATGAATTTGCGTCAACTATAAAAAATTGAATGATACATATCCAATATCCTTCATCAAAGATATTAGATATAAGTATAGGACACGACATGTATTCATTTGTAGACAAATTTTCAGGATGCAACCAAGTACAAGCAGAACAAGCAGATCAATCAAATACATCATTCATTAGTCCTTGGGAGCATATATGTATCGCATTATGCCTTTTGGATAATGTAATGCGCCATTCACGTTTCAGCATTTAGTTAAAACGTTCCGAGATTATCTGACAACATTTATAAAGGTTTCCTATGATTCAGCATTTATGATCGAAGGAAGATCACTTAGACTGTCTAATGAAATGTTTGGGAAATGTGGAGAGAAATGCATATTTTGTGTAAAATTAGAAGTACTATTGGGTCATTATATGCAAAGATGGAATAATGGTGAACCAAGATAAAGTCAGAATAATACAAACTATGCAACCACCTATCGATGTGAGTGGAATACGGCAGCTACTTGATAAAATAGAATATCACTATTGATTTATCAAAAATCTTGCCGCAATAACAAAGCCTTTAACTATGCTATTAAGAAAAGGACAACCTTTCATATGGAACCCGGAATGCAAACAAAATTTTCAAACATTGAAACAAGCATTAACGAAGATGCTTATTCTCGCTAGCCCAAATTGGACACAAGAATTTCATGTGCAAGTGGATGCATCGTATTACACTATCGGATGCATATTAACACAAACACAACAAGATGGGAAAGATCGTCCATTATATTATGTTAGTTGAAGATTAGCACATGCAGAAAGAGAACTATACAACTACGGAGAAAGAAGCTCTTAGAATAGTCTATGCTGCCAAGAATTTTTAACATTATTTGTTAGCAAATAAGGTAAAATTTATTTTAGATCACCACATTTATTGAGTAAGACGAAACTTGAAGGAAGATTAATAAGATGGTTTTTATTGTTGTAAGAGTTGATTCTCAAATCATTCACAAATCAAGCAAGCTACACCAACAAGTCAATTACTTGAGCCGCATTACGAATAGGGAAGATGGTGTCGGCATTAATGATGACCTACCAAACGCAAATTTATTTCAAATGGAGCAAGAGCAACCAAAATGGTACTTCTAACAAGAATATTTACAAGATATTAAACAATTTCTAGCTATCGAACTAGCACCAGAGGAATACACATCACCATAACAACACAAGTAACTAGTCTTATGATCCAAACCGTACTATATAATCACATGGATACTCTATAAGAAGGGAAGGGATGAAGTCTTAAGGAGATGCATACCAACGAAAGAAGTTCATCTCATATTACGAGAAGCTCACTCAAGAGAACACAAAAGACATTTGCAGAAACATTAACATCACGCAAAGTATTGCAATCCGGATTATGGTGGCCAACATTATTCAAGGATGCTATAGAATATTGTAAGAAATGTCTGAAGTGTAATGAACATCAATTAGCCTTACATCATCAAGTTTAGCCACTACACCCCATAGCACCATTAGCACTATGAAGTGGGAAATGGATTTCATAGGACCCATTAATCCTAAAAGTAACAAGAGGAATCAATACATTTTGGTGCTAATGGATTACATTACTAAATGGGTAGAATCTATCGCACTATGAGATTGTTGTGCAACACGTGTGTCAAAGTTTATTTATGAGAATATCGTTGTACAATTCGGTGCTCTAATGAAACTATTAGTGACCAAGGAACTCATTTTGTCAACAATGTTATCAAAGTCCTATGTACCGAGTATTTAGTCAAACATTATGTCTCGACAGTATATTATCCATAAGGCAATGGACAAACAAAATTTACCAATAAAATATTAAAGACCTTATTGACTAAGATAGTCAACACGAATTGCAAGAATTGGGATGAAAAACTAGCTTTGGCATTATGGGCATATTGTACTACATATAAAGTGGCTACAAAATTTACACCATTTTAACTAACATATGGATTGAAGGCATTTACACCCATTGAATACATCGTGTCATCATTGCGAATGTTATTAAAATACGATATTGGTTAATCAAAACAAGTCAGACAAAGATTATTGCAACTCGAAAAGCTCAATGAGAAAATATAGTAAGCAGTGTTCAATATTCAAGCTATCCAAACCTGAATTAAGGCATGGCACAATTGTTTTCGAAGAGTACAACAACGACTTGTATTTCGAGTGGTGAATTGGTATGGCATTACCAAGTAAATCTACAACCCATCAAACATAATTTCAAATCTAAATGGTGACCATACATTATTACTGATATACGATCTAACATACCATCACGCTTATGGACAACACGACTCGAGTCCTCCTTACAATGAATACAAACTGCATACAAAAGTACACCTCAAATAAGCCAGAAGATGATCTCGAAGATGAAAACACCAACCGTAACCCCACACCAGAAACACCAAATAATCCAAACAAAACCGTAATACGACAGCATCATGAAGAAGATATACATGAAGAAAAGAACATTTCAATCTATAGGGTACAAGTAAGCAAAATCTTTTCGAAATATCAATGAGATAACTCACACGAGTGGGATACAAATTCTAAGGAATGGTGAAATCCGAGAAACACAATATTCAATGATGAGATATTTCCTACCAAATGTACCAAAAACCAAGGTATTCACACAACAAACGAATTAGAAATCGACACATGGACTGTCTAGAAAAATCTGACATGCCCTAAATATAGCAATGATAAAATGAGCCAACACAGTCAAACACACATTGTAGGGTTTCCTAATTCTCCTTTCACTTATGGCACATATCTTCCTCTTCTTACACAGTCTGCTTCTCAATTGGTAGCACATTCCATGGATGAACTCACGGACACAACGAGCACCTCCGCTATAGCTCAGCAACTAGAGTTCTAGTCCGAACCCACATTGCCGATCTCACCAATTCTATACCGTGTTGCTCGCCCATCACCAACTCTCATCTTTGATATACAAGAATGGATACAATGAAAGCAGATGGAGAGGTACTTTGACACATTTGTTCATAAGCGATTGAATGAGCAGGGAGAACACTTAGTCAATTAAGCAATTAAGGCTTATGTACCACAATTCAAAGCTTTACAACTACATGGTGCAGCATTCGCATTTACAAATAAGCTCATTAGAGATGTGTTTGAATTACTAAATCCTGAGGTGTCCTTCAAACCAATTCTGCAAGTTCACATGTATATTCAAGCGTACATTGATCACTACGACAGTTTTCTCTAGAAACAAAAGACTGCCAACGCAACACCAACAACCGTATTTCGGGAGCCCCATAAGAGCCGTATCAACACAATCACCACTAAATTTGCTTTCCAACGGACTCCAGCAAGGTTCAACAAGGAAATCGGGTATACCTATCATTTAAGTGAACAGGGACACAAACTGGATTGGGGGAGCTCGCTGTTTTAGGATTGCAATGCAAGCTACAAACTTTGCACAACCCCAAAAGCAAGGATAAGGAGATGACCGTATTTCCAAGCATTCACTAGATTCTAATGACACTATGTATTACGCATGCAGATTTAGTATCAGCAGGAACACCTGCAATGCCAAACAAGGATGTTATTCTAGTTAGGGCTTACCACACAGTATCCAAATAACATTTTTGTCTGTTGTAATTTAGCCTAGGAAGTGGCCAAGATCACAAGCAAGGAAACTAGAGGAAGCACAAATGCACAAACTAGCATACCAATTTCTGGATGACAATGACGAAGATGATCAAGCATTGCAAAGAAGACCATTGCTACGAGGAGACATTCAAAGGGTGCTCATTAAGCATACAACACCAGCTCTCACAACACACATGGAATGCAAGGACTCAACACTAATAATCATCCCACCAGAGGAGTCACACGAGGAAGATGACATGATACCACCATTGGTGACTCATCAACCACCCACCACAAGTACGATTCCCCAAGTCATGCCACAACATATAAGGAATATGATAGAGGATGTACGAAATTCGATTGTTCAGGAGCCACATCAAGAACAACATT
Source organism: Selaginella tamariscina (assembly GCA_003024785.1). Taxonomy (NCBI): domain Eukaryota; kingdom Viridiplantae; phylum Streptophyta; class Lycopodiopsida; order Selaginellales; family Selaginellaceae; genus Selaginella; species Selaginella tamariscina. The sequence goes on from PUQB01000051.1 coordinate 494,738, forward strand.
CACCATCACAAACACTTGGACAACAAGCCAAGAACAACATTCACCATCACAAACACTTGGACAACAAGCCAAGAACAACACTCACCATAAAGGGAAGGAGAAAGAACCCCACTCTGAACCACAACATATGGGGCATCACATTGCAGATTGACAAGAGTGCAATACATCTAGGGGTTCCAAGCATACTCGAGATCAAACAACTTCACCCAGACTACACACTCCAAACCAACCAACACCGAAAACAACAAATGAGGCAAGTCTCGATAGTCAGCTCTCACATCTCTGAAGCATAGTCGACTCCTTAATACATCAAGTAGATGTTCACCGCGGAGAGACAAGTCTCACACAATAGCTTCATGATCATTGTAACTCAATGGACAAGCAACTTCATGAATAATCCAACATCACACACCGTCTATATGAACAACATAAGGTACTCATGGACATGATGCACACACATGGCAAACATATGCACAACATCATTACCAAGATGGACGACTTCAACCCAACAAGTACCATTGCTATAGACGACACAGAAGAAGTTCACAAACTACGCAAGGAGAATCACAAGCTCAAAATTGTGGTGGCTTCTATCTATGAGAAAAAATGGGGCCGTCATAAGGTGCATCAAGGCGATGCAAAAGTTCCAATCCAGGGGGATGTTAAGATCATAGTTAGTTATGTAGTAGATTCCTAGTTATGTTTCTTTTTTTGGGAATATAATGAAAAAACATCAAAAAAAGTATATAGTGGAAAAATGAGAGTCGGATGGAAATACATAATTAGGAATATAGCAGGCTCACTATCGCAATACAAAGTTTGAGGCAGAGTACGGCACTAAAGGATAAGGAGTTACGATAACTGAAAAGATAAGGTTGAGAGGAAGTTTCTTAAGAACTTTCTCTATATGTTTTCCAAAATGATATGCATGGATGATATTTCTTACACAAGAAATATGTTATAAGGAACTATAATAAGTAGACAATGAATATCACAATAAGGATGCCACAAAACATATATGTTGTGTTGATGTTCCCAATGCCTTCCTCTCCACACACTAAGTAGCCCCTTTGGTGTGGAGGCTTGTCAAGGAAAACAATGTAGAAAAGAATGCCTTTTTTTTTTACATTTTAGGTACCCTCGGCGCTAACAATTTTTATGCACATGTGTTAGGACTATGTGTAAAATGGGAACCTAGAAGTTGTGAGACAAGTTCACATAATTTTGAAATGTTATCAGTACATGGACCTGGAGCATGTAAACTAACATGACAAATTAGTGCTTCACATGTCATGTTGGACATTTGGACTAATACCCTAGCATTTGGCTCTCTAGGTGTAATGCCTTATTGCCCAACCTTTGTCATGCGCATGGAGGAGGTTGGAGACAAGCTTTACACCTGGATTAACATAACGTGTTCTTCGACAAGACCTCTCATGTGCAGATTCACCAACGTTTACCCTAAAGGTGAAAGTTGAGGCAGCACAATAGAGAATTGTTCCTTAACAACACAAGTTAAAGCTTGCACTGGTAAAAAAATAACAAGCTCTATTATGAACCTAAAAACTCTCATTACATATCCTACTTAATATATGTGATAGATCCCCCCCTTGTTTTCCTAAGTTGTAAAATTGACTAGCATGGAATTTCATTTCCAATAGGAATATACTTGGTGAGTTTAACTTAATAAGGTTTAGGGCAACCCTAAGGTTAGATCAACCCTAGGGGCGTTTCTACCCGAATCTGATATGCTAAACTCACTACAATTAGCCAATAACCCAACTGAAACACAAAAAATGAGGGCAAGATTTTTCTAGATGGAACTGCAAGCTTTGTCTAGAGTTTCCTACAAATACTTAATAACACCTAGACAGACCATCACTAAATACTTAAGTGCACTAAGCATGCATGTTTACTCAACACTTAGAGCTTGTTAACATAGTTCAAAAGCAGTTATAGTAAAAATTTTGACATCAATACTTAAGGTGATAACAAATTACAACCTCGGCCCCAATTTTGCATGTGTATTGATATTCATGATATGTTTTCTTCATTGCAATGTGTTGATGTGCGCTTGTTCATGATGGTTTGAAAGTCTACTTCCAACTCATTGGACATACGAACTAATGCACCAAAAAACACGTGATGGAAAATATTGGTAATTCGAAAGCTAAATAATATTGCTTCCCTTCTTTAACTCAAGCACTTTTTAGAAAGGTGCTAGGGTTTGGAAAATCTGTTTCACTAGTTACAATGCTACTAAACAATCTCACTAAACCAGTTGATTGTGTTTTGGACTTATTCATGGGACTAAGAATATGTTATTTGTAGGTGCATCAATAGGGAGACATGTATTAGGAGTAGACGTGGATGTTGTACTTTGTTTGCATGTGAGAAAACGGTTCTAACAAAACTACTTGAGCCATTACATTCCATAGAAAATGTAAAGCCCAAACAAGAGCCCAACATAACATCAACTAGTGATGATGATACAAAGGAAGAATAGAAAGACAGTGACAAGGGAAAAAAACCAAAGCAAACATGAGGACAAACCACTGCTACCTGATAAATAAGCTTGCATCTGAAAAGAACAAGGGTGTAGAAGTTAGTGAACTTCATTTGACCAAAAGTCCCCATCTAAGAGGAAAGAAAAACAAAGGCAGATAGAAGCACATGAGGTTGCAAGAAAACATGATAAAAAAATTCAAAAGAAACTGAGTGAGAAGTTCCACTAAGAAGGAAGAAGAAAAACACCTCCCATGATATAGAGGTTGAAGAACATCCTTAAAGGACTCGTTCAACAGATAAAATCCTGGAGGTTCCTGAGACAAAAGACGAAAAAGAGAAATGGCAGTGGTCATCAAAATACAAACTAAAGTCATATTAATTAGACTACTTTGCTAACTTGTAATATAGAGTAGTCTTTTGCAAAAAAAAATTTCTAAACAATGTACACATCAAACTGTTGGTATAAGATTTTCTATAGCATTCTTGACATTATTAATTATTCCTTACTTCATGTATTTTCTATACAATAAAGAAAACAATGGTAAGATCTCTTTCATTAGCATAACTAAAATACACTTGCATTATTGTTTCAAATAAATATAATTTTTGTTCAAAAATACAATTATGTAAATGTTTATAGAAAATGAACTTTACTTTGGTGCTAAAAAAAATATATTTCATTTATCAAACAATATAATAAAGATATCTTTACATAAGGGTAGAACCTAAGTGGCAAGGGAGGAATATTCAATGAATATTTTGTATGGTTACGCACTCTAATGCATTGTGCATATGGATGATGAGTGCACAAATTAATCACCTCACGACTATGTAACATTTGCTACATGTATAGAATGTTTTTCTTAATATTTTAATGTACATTTTGACATTGTATAAACATATTTTGGCATTGATATCAATATCATATTAACATATGATGGTCGATAATATATATAATATATGACGATTAGTAATCCATGCATGGAAATTAAATATTCCAATCCATATGTTTATTCTTGATTTTTTAGTCATGACATATACATTACAGTTAATTTTAAAATTAAATTTATAAATTATAAATTTAAATATTTAATTTTAATTTTAAAACTAAATGTAGGATTTTCATGTTCAAATATAAATCTCAATGCTGATACATTAAAATATTAAAATTTATAAAGTTATATTTTAGTTAAAATTAACATTAAATAATTCGTGTTATTTTTAACCTAATTTAATCTAAGTGTTTTTTTTAATTTTTCTTTAACGATATAATACCTTTTAATCACTGTTCAATGATAGTATTTTATTTATAAATCCATAAAACATATTTAAGCTGCATAATAAAGATTCTTTAATAATATATAGTTTTTATACCCAAGTTAGTAACAAAAAAAATTAAGAACATTAAGGGGGGTGAATAAAAACCAAGGCCCTTTGAATGGTATATGTAATATTATATAATATATTAATAAAAATTTAATTATATAAACAAACGTTTTATTTGAAGGTAATACCCTTCTCTTACATTTGAGTTTTTCTTGTATTTTTATTCTTTTTTAACTATTACATACATATATATTAATAAAATTTCTCATAAGCATCACTTGAATAAATCAAATCAAATTTCCTTCTCGTTTTTGTAAACCATTTCATTTCATTCTCTCAATGATGCGCATTTTGAATATAAATTAACCTAATCTTTGCATTTTAAAATTCTAATCCGTTCTACATAATGCACAGTCGCATATATAGTATAAACGATGACATAGAAATATATTCCTTAGATATGGACATTGTTATTGAAATATATAATTAGATGTACTATACAATTTACATCAATATATAGAGTTGTCTTGCCTGACGGACTTGTTCTCTGTGTGTCTGGAGAGAGTACACATGGACGTAGTACGATGGCAACTTTTGAGGCATATATCTTCAAAATGAATGTTAAAAAGACATCTGTAAGTTTTTATTTGACAATATATATACTTCTTATAGCATAGGTCCAACGACTATTGAAGTTCTTAAATGTTCCTAGTGATACATTTGGTCTTATTATGACATGTGCAAGTTTGAATTCTTGTTGTAAGGACGTACGTGACATGCAGGACATGGACAACATCTCACTAGAAGCTTGACGGACTGGATCTCTCTCTCTTACACGCAAACCCACACACACAAGCACAATTTTTTCAATTTTGAAGGATTCAGTGTCAATTCCAAGTCCGCGTGGCATAGTCATGCCACCTGTCTCCTCCACATATAGCAGCACTCACAAATTGTGAATGTAGTCCGTGTTCAAGAGAATGAAACTTAATCACTTTAGTCACTTTAAAAAAGCTTGGTAAGGTTTTACATATGTGTTTGGAAACACGCCAAGCTCCTTGTCTGCCACGTCCATGTCTCTCTCTCTCTCTCTCACACACACACACACACACACGCACACATACATACATGCACTTTTTTCAGCTTTGAATGCTTCTAGCGATATATTTGTTACAAGGACTCCAAACTGCATTACACACCAGATGCTAACACATGCACAACCTTTCAGCAGGAGATTGATAATCTCTCTCTTTCTCTCTCTCTCTCTCTCTCACACACACACACACACACAATTTATTCAAGTTTATTTACAACTTCGAATGCTTCTAGTGATGTATTTGTCAATTCAAGTTACCAAACTGCATTACACACCAGATGCTAACATATGCAGCATAAGCTTGATGACCTCTCTCTCTCTCTCTCACACACACACACACACAATGTGTTAAGATAAGAAACGCTTTATTACTCTATCAAGCCGAGCGAATCAATATATACGGCAGAAATCATCTAATCTAGTAGACTGGTGGCGGATACTCGTGAACAGGCGGACTCTTGTAGTAAGGCGGCGACTTGTGCTCCGGAGACGGCTTAGGATTGTAAACTGGCGGGGACTTGTGCTCTGGAGACGGCTTAGGATTGTAAACTGGCGGGGACTTGTACTCGGGAGACGGCTTCGGCTTGTACTCTGGAGACGGCTTCGGCTTGTAAACAGGCGGCGACTTGTACTCTGGAGACGGCTTCGGCTTGTAAACAGGCGGCGACTTGTACTCTGGAGACGGCTTCGGCTTGTAAACAGGCGGCGACTTGTACTCTGGAGACGGCTTCGGCTTGTAAACAGGTGGCGACTTGTACTCTGGAGACGGCTTGTACACGGGCGGGACAGGAACCGGTTGGTAATGTGAGTACGGAGGTGAACCCTTGTATGGAGGCGGTGACACGTGGTACGGAGGACTCTTTTTATGGTGAACAGGTGATGGCACATCAACAGGCGGTGGCTTAGTGTAAACTGGAGGGGGTTTACCGTAAACGGGTGGGGGTTTACCGTAAACGGGTGGGGGTTTACCGTAAACTGGTGGTGATTTATGGACAGGGGATGGAACATACTCGGGAGGCGGAGATTTGTAGTAGTCGGTAGCCCCGCATTGTACGATTATTGCCAACAGTAAGAGCGAGAACACCTTCGTCTCCATGATGTGAAACTGCCTGTATAGAATGTGAAACTCAATGTGAAACTAAAATGCTTCAATGTGAAACTCACCTGCTCTGCAATGGAGCTCTGAAGCTTTCCATTGTACGAGTGAGTGGGTTATATATATACTCGTGTGAGTGTGTTAGGTGGTCCAACAACAGACGACAGTGTTTAATTAATTTACTTACGTATGTAATTTTTTCTTGAAGTTATTTTGTCTTTACTAAGCTAAGATATGCAAAGTCAAGCTTTTTTGCTGACATTACAAATAATAATATTAGTTTACCTTTTCCAAAGTTTGACGTAGTTTGCTGCTTCCAGTAGGTGCGCACTAACCTTGACAATGGAACACGTATTCAATTGTATTAAGATTAATATGTAATTAGTATTTATTAATTAAACTTAAAGCACCTTCCACCACTCAAACTTTACCGTCAGTGATCTTTGACTGACTTGATTTAGATACAGTGAGGTTTGTGTATACAGCTGTAATGAAACTGACGTTACTTTAAAATTAAAACAAATTAAAACAAGAATATACGTTTCACATTCTTTTATTTGTACGGAGCGAATATGCTTTTGATATATGAGGCATATTCGGGATAGGGTTCTTGAGGTTTAGGGTGTGTGCGGTATGGGGAAGAGCAGGAAGAGGCAGCAGGCGAAGCGCGCGAGGAATGGCCTTGCGGGAATGGAGATTGACGGCGAGGAAAAGCCTCCTGCAGATCAAGGTGTGTGTGTGTGCGTGCGTGCGTGTGCGTTGGATTATCAAATCGGTACATATACGTAGTTATAGTTCATATTATTATAAATATAATATTAAAGGGATAATTTATGAGTATGAGTTATACACACACATTACCGCTTTCATATATGCTATTTTGCATGCGATATGATTATACTAAAACATCTTGTCTCTCTCTCTCTCTCTCTCTCTCTCTCTCTCTCTCTCTCTCTCTCTCTCTCTATCTATATATATATATATATATATATATATATATATACAGAGAGAGAGAGAGAGAGAGAGAGATGGATATAGACACGCACACACACGAAATCCCTAGTTTACAACATTAAATAAAGCAAGGAAAGCTTCCACAGCCAACGTCAATCATGCTATCCTATATTACGTGTATAGTATTATTTTGATATATAATGAAGAGAATATAAATTAATAATATGTGTGTGTGTGTAGTACAGATGTACGTGCACGTATATATAGATACAAACACATTTGCATACCACATACATTACACTATACTCATGTATTCTGTATATGATAGCATTAGACGCTATTATATATCTTGACATATTCTTTGCAGGTGTTGTCGATATGGATACGTCAGAAGTTCCTGTAAAGCCCAAAGCGTTATCACAGAACAAGTAGGTATCAGTACATTTGTTATAGGTAAACCTAGAGAGAGAGAGGGGGCGGGAGGGAGAGAGAACGTATAATAATATGTATTTATGCAGGAAATCGAAGAAATCAATGAAAAAACGACACGCTGTGAATGTACGCAAGAAGAAGGCTGCAGAGAAGGCCTTATCAATGTCTGAGAAGAAGCAGCAAAAGACCCAGAACGATCTGACAAAAGCGGTACGCAAAAGCTCAATGAAGAAGCTCTATTAACATAATTACTTAGTAGCTTTGTATTACTTTTCATACTTTTTTTTTATACTAAGAACTCCTTTTTATAGTTTTATACAAGTTTTAACACTATAGTTAAGAGTAGTGAAATAGTATTATGGACACGTTAGAGGATCCCATGCAAGTATGCCATGTACGTTTCTTAGCCGGTGACTTTTTAAAGCTTGAAACGCAAAATGGGATTTATTTAAGAAAAGGAAGGCCAGTTAAGAAAGTCGAGATGGTGGGAATTGTAGTTAGTTTAGAGCATAAGTTAAAGTATATTCAGTTTGTTATAGACGACGGAACAGGGTGTGTTCCCTGTGTTCTTTGGATTAACCACTCGTATCTTGGTAAACGAAAGTTTACGAAAATCCAGCAGGAAGCAGAAAAGGTACGCGTAAAACGCTGTGTGTGTGTATGTGTGCGCGTGTGTAAGTGTGTGTCCGTTATATCTGTACAGACACGATATGATCCAAATGGACAAAATGAATGTGTATGAAAGTGGATGTGGATATACACATGCATATATCAATACTAACTACTTTACTAGGCTGCAGGTTATGCACGAAATGTGAAACTTGGGGGGCTTGTGAGAGTTCAAGGTCGTGTTTCAAGCTACAATCAACAATTGCAAATTACAATATCTTCAGTTTTATCCGAGTCTGATGCAAATGCCGAGGTTTACCACTGGATGGAGTGTATGAAACTAGCCTTGGATTGCTACGATCAGCCACCTTCATAGTGTAAGTGCAAATGCATATATATATATATATATATATATATATATATATATTTGTTTACTGTCCTTTAATATTATACATGCATATTATATATCGATGATGTCGCTTTCACGCTTCTGTCGTATGTGTATTGTTATCTATGTATGTAAATAATGTATATACATGTATATTTCTATTGTTTATAATCGTAGTGTTGTACATCTTTTGCTAAATATATGAAATGATATTTACTTGAACTTACACGGTTGTGGTCCGTAAATGTAACACACACTCTCTCTATCTATGCAAGTTTTACATTATATAAAGTCGTGTGTGTGTGTGTGTGTGTGTGTGTATATATATGGAACATAAAACTCATAACAATGCTCTCACGGTTTTAAGCAGAAATAGTCGAGTATGTTTAACTAATCTAACGGAGTTTAATTTATTAGGTTCCCTATAGATATATTACTTATGTACATAGATATATATGTAGTGTGTGCATCTGTAACACTGTGTGTATCGTGTATTGTAGAAACGTATATATATTACGTGTTTGTGTGTATGTGTGTAATGCATTTACAATAAATTCCAATGTTGAACGTCCTGTTTACAACAGAGAACAGTCTGCATCTCCAGGTTTGATGTCAACAAGGAATGTTGGTTAGGTCACCCACCACCACTAACATAAAAGCCTAAACCCATCAGTATGTACATTGCAGGGCTTTCTCTCATGGCTCCTCATGCTTAGTATGGGTAGCTTTCAGTATTCCCATCACATTTCATTGCACGGGTTCGATTTCCCCAGACTCCCCGGGATCCGAACGCAATCCATGTACTATATATATATATATATATATATATAGACACCACACACACACACATGTTGAAATTATATTTGTTGATGCATTATTGTAAAATTTATTTTGTTTTGCTGTTTCTACAGGTACTACTTCTGGGATTGTTTGCAAGAACACCGATTGTAGGATTTTGTGGAGCTGGGAAGAGAAGCCAACACATTGTTCATATCCACATTGCAAGTTTTTCAAGTATGAAGCCTTAGCACCTCCAGAGTCCTGTAACAAACAGGTAAGTGTTATTCCAATACATATAACAGACTTTACTAGTATATATAGCTATAAAGTTTCTTTCTAGATTAATTCACGTATGGTGTGTAGTACACACAGCCCCCTCTGCATGCGTGTGTGCTGTACATACAGTGATGAGAGAAGCTATGTATTGTTCCCAAACTGTATCTGTAGACGCAGATAGTTTTATACATATATACCTTTATACGGTTTCATATATACATCTCATATATACACCTCTCTCTCTCTCTCTCACACACACACACACCTACCTATATATATCATATAAAAAGCCCTTCCCCCCTCTTTGTACCTAATCCACGGCCAACAGCTGCGATAGAATGTTCTATTGAAAGTGAGAACTAGATACAGTCTAAGCCCTGCGGTACATGTAGATGCTTAAATTGTCTTAGTCTATCTATATAAAATATAGACGGTACGCACACATGGATACACGTGTGTGTGCAAGTTTGTTCTTATGTGTGCATTTGATTTCCTTGTAGGCAAGCATACTACAGTTCAACAGGCGCTCACTGAAGCAACTGGCTCCTTTTCAAGCACCACCATTTGTACGAGTGGTAAGCCCGAGTCCTGCTCCATCTCCAGCTCCAGTTCCTGTTACAACCACGGCAACGAACGCGGGAGTTTTCCCGTGTCCCTTCAATGGGGCAAACTTTCCTATGCAAAATTTCCCACAGGGGTTTAATTTTGGTGGCCAACAGTTGCAGATACCCTGTTTTGGGTTTCCGTTTGGTGGCCAGCGGCAGCAACAATCTGCTCCTGCTCCTGCCCCTTCTCCTAGAGGTGGTTGAGTCTACACTGGTTTTCAAAGGTGAGTTATTGTTTTGATGTTTATGTATTCCCGTTTGCCACTCACGTGTGTGGTGTGCGTGTGAGTACAGTACATCTGCTACCACATGTATAAACACACCATTATGTGTTTATATGTACTGTATGTGGAATCTCTCTCTCTCTCTCTCACACACACATATCCACGTGCACGCATACACCATTTACCACATGTATCCATTAGTACACAGATTACACATGCAGTACATCGAACACCAATATGTTTGCATATGTTTATGTAAATATTTGTGTGTATGTGTGTGTTTATACATGTCCTTATACATACTACCATATAACCGGCGGATATGCACGCAGACACCATTTACCACATAGTTTTATATGAAAGTATATTTGCCTTATTTAGTATTCATTTAATTTATATTAGTTTAACAATCAGACTTATGTTTTAATATAAATTCAAAATATACGTATATATAAACAAATAAATCATATTTAAATCTATTTAAAATTTTATAGATTTGTGTGTAAAATTCAGGAATATATATATGTATATTCTTCACAAGTTTTTTAGATATTTATAATATAATTTATAATTAATATATAGATTTTCTTTATGTATTACATGTGTAAGGTCCAAGCTCTCACACATGTGCATACTTATTTATGACTATAGTATGGATTTTTATTATTGAAATATATTATATTTATTTCTAATATTTTAAACATATGACAGTTTTTGTAATATAATGCTAAATTAAATCAATGTTAATTTTAATTAAAGCATACAAACATATTAAATAATAGATGATAAAATAAAAATCAAATAAATGCTTTTTATTTTATACAGGAATTCAAATGGACAGTAAACATATTTTGTACTAGCTGCTTCTTATCATAAGTATTTTAAATCTATGCTTGTTCCTTGATGAAATATACATGTATGTGTTTATATACAACATTGTACAATACAATGTATATACAGTAGAACTTATTTAATTAATAATCTTCATTGATTAATAAAAATGTTGTTCTCAATACAAATATAAATAAATAATACCAATAATTAATTCTATTTATATTTGTAATGAACATTTCATATATAAAATTATTAACTAAGTTTTACTCAAAACATATTAAGTTAGACTTTAAACAATATAAGACATGTTGAACCAACACATTTTTAAGCATGCATACGAACGTATGCATAACACACACACGCATACCCGTGAGGCCTCCTGTAGCACAATAAGAGCTATCCCTCCTATAGGGAGAATGTGAGAAGCATCATGGTGGGAAATGCGACAAGCCTCATGGTGGAGATAAAACCTAAAGATTTAAACTTCAAAAAAAAGGTTACTAAATCAAAACAAGTTCCGTTTAACTCTTCCATGTTGCGACCTGCCCGAATAACCTCGTCCACGAGTAAGAGCTGGGAAGCAATGACAGGCCTGCCACCAACAAAGAACGTTAACACTGTAATTAAAAACAAAGCATGGCTTGACTTACGCTGCATCGATTATCTGGCGTTTCACAGAATAATTATCAAACACACCCTCCATTTGTGGATCCATCGGGTCTCCGTGTTTATGTTCAAACCCACCACGTTCCCGTTATCGTGCTCCGACTGCCAAAGCAAAACATGAAGCTCTCTCTCTCTCTATCTAGTTTACCCACCCACCTGCAGAGTGATGAGAGCATCCTGGGTATCCAGTCCAGCGTTCTCAGCCAGAGTCTTCGGGATAACGAGGAGAGAGTCGGCAAAAGCTTCCACACCCAACTGAGCACGCTGCGCACGACAATTACACCGTCTAGTGTGTACTATGTTGACTGCTAGTGTGTATACGTTTGATATACGCACTAAGTAAGACCTATAAGTATATGTATATATCACACATCAGACGTGTGAGAATCAACACTACAAAATATCGGTGGTCAGACACATAAGCTAATATTTAACTACACACAGATATATATGTGTGTGTGTGTGTGTAATTTACAAATGCGTATTATATATATCTGCATGTGTGTTTTCGATCACACATCACACAGAATGTAACGTACCCCTTTCACGGTCCTCTTCACAACGTTCACCAAATGCTGCCTAGCTGCCACCTCGAAAGCTCCTCCCCCTGAAAATGACACGCAGGACCACTCATCAAAACGTGAAAGTTGTATACATATGATTCCCGTATGTATACATGTCCATGCATATGTACACGCGTCTCTAAACTAACCAGAACAACTGCCTCGTCCTCAAGGGTGTTCTTAACTGCTCTTAAGCCATCACGAATGGCATCCTTGATTTGAGCAATAGTGTGATCGTCAGGACCTGAAACAGAATAAGAACAACCAACCCAGACAAACAAAGGCCCATCTACCTTTAATCAGAATTGTGCATGAATGCGGGTTCTTCACGTTCTCCACGAATGTATACTTCTCTTCGCCCAGTACATGCTCGTGTACAAGCCCAGCGTATCCCAGGACCTAGTATTGGTATCATCAGTATGGAGCTAGGTATAGTAGTATTATACCTCTGGTGTAAGATCCTCCACAGAATCTACCGATTGCCCTCCACATGTAAGAATCAACCTTTCCATGTTTCTACGCTTGGCCCCCTCAATGCAATTATCTGCCCGGAAAAAACATTAAACGAATAACTGACAAAATCAATATAAACACACAATCCATCCGGATACAGGTGTGTGTGTGAGAGAGAGAGAGAGAGATTTGCTTACCCCTTCTTTGGCGAAAAGGTCAAGCGAGAATGGATCTATTCCCTTCTGGTTGATTACAACAAAGCTCTTGTCTGTCCCATCACAAACCTGCAACCATTTGAAAACATTATCACACTCCCTAGAAAAAAAAAGGACACTTACTTGCTTCTTCAAGGCGATTATTTTCATCACTTTTTCATCCACTTGCTTTCTTTCCGCAACCACCATCTTCTCTCGTTGTTCAGCGCTTGAGTAGAAGAAACCCGAGTTTATCTCACTAGACACACAGAAGTCAGTACGCACTTAATACGGCCTCCTGCTGCGGTACGTACCTCTTTTCGTACTCAAGAGAGACATTGCATGTAAGAATGTACGCATTCTCCACGCGTTTCTTCATATCCGGGTGACGAGCCCCATGGTCAAGGACCAAGCCTTCCACCTGAAATTAAACAACTTACTACTCACCAGCAACTAAGGACAATGTATGACTATCAAAGTACAGATTTTACGTACCAGTCGCGTATCTGTATCGAACTTGTGCCTCATGTGCATTATTTCCACCATGAAAAGATCCAGAGGCTCCTGAGGCTTTTTGATGCAAAGTACCTGCATAAAGGCGCGTCAATGTACATGAAAAATACAGCATATAACAGGCACAAACGGATTATGTGCGTGTATGAATGTCACATTTCTTATGAAATTACCGCGTTAACAACGATGTCCGTCAGTTGATCAGCGAGAACTTCATGCACCTGGTAGTAAGCATTCAATGTCAATCCGTGAGTAACACCAAAAGTTGTGGGGACGAACCTTAGTTCTCAGAGTTGTTCTCGCAACCATCTTAAGAATCTCCTTGTCGGGAGAATCACCCATGTTTACTGGAGTTTTGAAAGTCTCCAGAAACTCCAAAGTGGCTCTCTTAGCAATGTCAAATCCGTCCACCAATACACGAGATGCATACCTGCAGAGCCAATAAGAACAACACACACACACACACATCTTTATTGCTTATCACCGTTTATATGTATACAAAACAAAATATACTGTGAAAAAGCATGTACGTGCGTGCGTGCGTGCGTGCGTGTACGTATGTATGATATCTATATCTATATCTATATATATATATATTACAAACACGTGCATGATAAAGATGATAATACGCATTCTTTCAACAACATGCAAACAATGCATAGTGTTGATGTGTATATAAAGTCTTGCTTGATAATATGTCTATGTTCGTCTGTATGCACTATATTTGTTTATATTCCTGTAAATATAAATATAATATATATGTATATGTGTTGTGTTGTCTGTGTGTGCGTATGCTGTCCCTCTATATAACACCTATAGCTGATCAAATTTAAATTCATATATATAACATAAACATATCTTTTATACACAAACACACACATATATATGATATAGGTTACATATATACATATCACAAACAATGCATATAAGTGTATATAGATTAGTTAATGTGTTTGCGTACATCTGTCCTTACATACAACAGATGCAAAATTGTCACTCGACTCACATTTGTAGCAAGTTTCACTTCGTTATGTATATACATCTACGTTGTACATTATAAATCTATTTCTAGCAGTAGCCCAATGGCTAGTTTTATTCATATGATTACCTTCACTGATAAAACGTTCAGACTGTTTCATTAACTCGCCGATCAAGATAACAGTGGAGGTAGTTCCATCGCCACTAATGTCATCCTGGGCCACCGCAGTCCGAGCGATCATAATTGCGGTAGGATTTTGTATTTGCTGCAATGCATAGAGTAATAAGTATACTCTGCACAGCAGACACACACGCGTACCATTTCACGGAGCAAGATATTGCCGTCTTTAGTGATTTTGATGTCGCCAGAGCCACCAACCAACCTGAATGAGAGTTTAGATGTGGAATTCCAGATTGTTTATTGCTTGAAAGCTTACATTTTGATGGTCCCTTTGGGCCAAGATTAGTGCGGAGGACATCCTTGATCCCGACGGCGGCATTGATGTTCATGTAGAGCGCCGCCGACTTGTTCAACACCTCTGCATTCGGATTGATCACCCGGACCGCCATCGCCGCCCAAACCTAACCCTAGCCCCTGCAACTAAACCTAAAATCAATTTAAAATATGTATATGTATTGTGTGTAAATTCTTGTGTACCTAAGATTTGTATATATGTATATAGAAGATGACGCTTGTAATATCGCTGTATATACATACATGTGCAGAGATATGTATACACCCATATTCGAAATCTCTCCCTCTCACACACATATCAAACACACGCACGCACAGACACATACACACACACGTTAGGAAGAGAGTAAAAAAGACAAGAATATTGAAGACTTTTAAGTTAAATGAGATCATATATATATCTTTATAGAATATTACATCATTAAAAATATTTTTTTTGTAAACTATACAAATCCAATTTGATCGACTTCAGGTATATCCATAGCATTTGACCAATTAGGGTTTCGTATTTTAATAATAATTATCTAAATATATATATATATATTAAATAATATTATTTCAATAGTTGAATGCCCTTTTTAAGAAAAGGTGATTAAGGTTTCGTTATATAATTATTGTAGAAAAAGACGAATCTGGAATCACTGTATATAAGGTAGGGATCGTCTTCTTACTTGGTTTCTTAAGGATTTCGATATGTTTTCATCAATTTCGAAGAATTTAATTGAATTTCATCGATTTAATTCATGAATAATTAGAATTTATTTGGGATTTTTCCTGGGAATTTAATTAATTCATGGCTTCTACATCGAAAAGCATAAGAACCAAGGTAGGAAAGTATGAATTGGGAAGGACCCTCGGAGAGGGCACCTTTGCCAAGGTTAAATTCGCCAAGAACACCAAAACAGGCCAGTGTGTTGCCATTAAGATCGTTGACAGAGACAGGGTGCTCAAGCACAAAATGGTCGAGCAGGTATTTTTTATTTTAATTATATACATATGTGTGTGTGTGTGTGTGTGTTTAACTATTAAGTTTCTATAATGTGTTTATATATCACAGATTAAGCGTGAAATCTCGACCATGAAGCTTGTGAGGCATCCCAACATCGTACAGATATGTGAGGTGTGTGTGTGTGTGTGTGTGTGTGTGAGAGAGAGAGAGAGAGAGAGAGAGGTATATGTTTATTTATGTTTTGAAGGTGATGGCTAGCAAAACAAAGATTTATATTGTGTTGGAGCTTGTCACAGGTGGTGAACTCTTTGATAAGATTGTAAGTAAATTTAAGCATACACAGACACACATGTATATATTTATTTTATACATCTCTCTCTCTCTCTCTCTCTCTCTCTCTCTCTCTCTCTATCTATCTATCTATATATATATATATATATTATATATATATATATTTTCAGGTTCATCAAGGGAGGTTAAAAGAAGATGAAGCACGGAAATATTTTCAGCAGCTAATAAACGCTGTTGACTATTGCCACAGTAGAGGTGTTTATCATCGTGATTTGAAGGTTAGTATTTACACACACACATACGGATAGACAATATATTATACTATATAATATTTATTTTATTGTTCTTATGTGCAGCCTGAAAATCTGCTGCTGGACTCAAGTGGAAACCTCAAGATATCAGATTTTGGACTTAGTGCTTTGTCGCAGCAACTCAGAGTAAGTTGCATCTCTTTTGTCAGTTAATTATATTAATTAGTATTGATTATTAGCTAATGAATATCTGTTAATCAGTATTGAAAATGTATTGTTTTTCATTAATAATGTTAATTTCTTTTAGGCTGATGGTTTGCTCCATACAACTTGTGGAACTCCGAATTATGTTGCACCAGAGGTGAGTTATACGTGTTGTGTGTGTGTGTGTGTGTGTGTGTGTGTTACAACCATATATGTGTTATTAAATTATTAATTTTTATTAAATTATTAATTTTACAGGTTATCAATGACAAAGGGTATGATGGAGCCAAAGCCGATATATGGTCTTGTGGAGTTATTCTTTTTGTTCTCATGGCTGGATATTTACCCTTCGATGAACCAAAACTTGGTTAACTTGTACAAGAAGGCAAGTTTCTTTAAATTTTAATATATTAATTTAAATATTAAATTTATTTTTAAAATTTCAAGTTTTTTAACTTATATATATATATTGGTTGCAGATATATAATGCAGATTTTACGTGTCCCGCATGGTTCTCGTCTGGAGCAAGGAAGTTCCTTCACAGGGTTCTCGATCCCAATCCTAAAACAGTACGTACCATAAGTATATAAACTATGTACGCACACATGTATATGATATATATGCATACTACAATGTTATCTCCTTGTTATCAAGATTATACTTTCCATACATAATACATACGTGTGTGTGTGTGTGTGTGTGTGTGAGAGAGAGAGAGAGAGAGAACTAACAAACTTGTATCACAGCGTATTACTGTTCCTGAAATGTTGGACCATGAGTGGTTTCGGAAAGGATATGTTCCAGCAAAGTTTCAAGAGGAGGAAAATGGCAATCTTTCTGATATTGATGCCGTTTTCAATGAGTCGGAGGTGTGTGTGTGTTTAATGTGTATATTATCGTGCCATTTCAATAATTAAATATATTACAGGATCATCTAGTTACTGAGAAGAAAGAAGCAAAGCCAAACCCCATGAACGCATTTGAGCTGATATCCACGTCCCAAGGTCTTGATTTATCAGCGTTGTTCGAAGAAAAACAGGTTTGTCGTGTGTGTGTGTGTATGTGTGTGCACGTTTTTTCCTGTACACACACACACAGAGAGAGAATACAAATATACTGTATTTAATTATTTAATATATTGGATTGTTTTCAGGTACCAGTGAAACGAGAGACTAGATTTACTTCA
This sequence comes from Selaginella tamariscina, assembly GCA_003024785.1. NCBI lineage: Eukaryota > Viridiplantae > Streptophyta > Lycopodiopsida > Selaginellales > Selaginellaceae > Selaginella > Selaginella tamariscina. Next base: position 512,589 of record PUQB01000051.1, read on the forward strand.
AGCAAAGCTCCAAAAGATATTCTTCAGAAAATAGAAGAGACAGCTAAACCACTTGGTTTCAACATAGATAAACGCGATTATAAGGTTCTGTGTCTCTATATAAATGATAATATATAGCACACACACTGCATATAGATATGCGTGCTTGTACGTGCTTACACATAAAATATGTATACATAATGTGAGTGTGTTTTATAGATGAAGATCCGGGGAGAGAAATCAGGAAGAAAAGGCCATCTTTCTGTCTCAACAGAGGTGTGTTTGTGTGCGCGTGTGCGTGTGTGTGTGTGTGAGAGAGAGAGAGAGCATTCTTTTATTTGATATTGCAGGTGTTTGAAGTAGCACCTTCACTATTTATGGTAGAGATGAGAAAAGCTTCAGGAGATACATTAGAGTATCACAAAGTAAGGCTTGTCCTGTGTGTGTGTGTGTGTGTTTCGATATATATATATATATATATATATATATATAGAGAGAGAGAGAGAGAGAGAGAGAGAGAGAGAGAGAGAGAGAGAGAGAGAGAGAGAGAGAGACGTACGTTCGACTGTGTGTGTATTTATATGTATATCTATGCATATAATGATATATAAGTAATTATTTGTGCAGTTTTATAACAATTTATCTCAAGGGATCAACGAGATTGTGTGGAAATCTGAGGCTGATAAGGGAAAACAAGAACAGAAGAAGAAATAGAGTAGAATTTTTTTGGTATATTCCTTTGTTAAACTTCTATTTAAATATTTCTAGCTGAGCGTATACACACACGTTGTTGTGTATATGCTTAAAACTGTATAGTTAATTTAGTTAAATAAAATATAATTTACTAATTAAGTATCACATCAATGTGTTTGATATAAACTTTTCAACTAGATTTTCAGTGGGCATCTTGTTAAAACATTAAATTCGCATATATATCGGCTTTAGATCTTCAGAAAACCTGATGGGCAGCTTGGAATCTTATAGAAAGCAGCAGAGATATTTAGATTTTCATAAAACTTGATGGGCAGCTTGGATTCTTATAGAAATACTGCAGAATTCAATTGGGCAGCAGAGAAAACCACATAGGAATTCTCAAAAAACTTGATGGGCAGCTTGGATTCTTATAGAAATACTGCAGAATTCAATTGGGCAGCAGAGAAAACCACTTAAGATCTTCAAAAAACTTGATGGGCAGCTTGGATTCTTATAGAAACACTGGAAAATTCAATTGGGTAGCAGAGAGAATGCAAATGGGCAGCTTAGATCTTACACAATCCAGATCTTCACAGTCATAAGCCTTGTCGAGATGGGGAGAACAGATCTACAGAGGAGCAGATGGATGGGTTTGTGTGTTGGGATGTGGATGCAAGCTTGTGGAGGGATTTCGTATGCGTTCTCGCTCTATTCTGCCGATTTGAAGAAGCAAATGGGATACAACCAGGAGCTTATTGATGGGCTTGGGACCTCCAAGGATATCGGAGGGAATGTGGGTATTGTTTCTGGCCTCTTGATCGATCGCACTTCAGCTTCCTTCGTTCTGTTTGTTGGTGGATTCATGCATCTCTGCTTCTACATGATGGTACTCTCTTGTGTGTGTGTGTGTGTCTGTGTCTGTGTCTTATACAGTATGTATATATTTGTTTGCAGTTGTACCTAGCAGCAACAAAGCAGATTTCACCAACTTACTGGCAGGTGATAAACGACAGTTTCATGTATTATATTTGTCTTCTATCTATCTATCTTATATATATATATATATATATATATATATATGCATGTTTTTACACAGATGTGTGGGATTATTATGCTTGGTACAAACGGAGCTACTTGGTTCAATACTGCTGTTCTTGTCACTTGGTAATTAATACTTATCTTACCTTAATAATGTTTTGATTGCTTTTAGTATTAGTTGTGTGTGTGTGTGTGTGTGTGTGTGTGTAACGAAGCATTTTACTATTAGCATGAGGAATTTTCCAGCGGATAGAGGAGTTGTTGTAGGCCTTCTTAAGGGATTCATTGGCCTAAGCGGGGCCATTTTTACACAGGTACGTATACATATGCATGTGTAATGTGTATATGCATATATACATTATCATATTTACAGGTATATACTGCGGTTTATGCACCAAAACCAGGCCCATTTCTTCTCTTTTGTGCAATTTTTCCACCCTGCGTGGCTATTTTATCCATGCTGTTTATACGTCCCGTCGAACCATTAAAACACAAGGACGAGACAGACAGCAAGAGATTTACAATGCTGTACGTAAGTTTCACATTAGTTTCACATTGTTTATTTAATAATATAGATATTTTACATTAATGTGAAACTCCTTTTGCAGTTAACAGGTCTTTCATTAGCTTTCTACTTAATGTGCATAATATTGCTTCAGGTAATACAAAGTTTATAATGTTATATGATATATCATGTAGCATATATATATATAGATATAGATAAATATAGATATACTAACTATATATTATACACAGGATTTTTTTGTTGTTGGAAAAGCAGCAAGCAAGATATTCATGCTGATCATGGTTCTTATTCTATTAATTCCTGGAGTTATATCAGTAAGTAATCGGCTTAGTATATTATTATTATTATATATGTACATACATTAAAATATGATACTTGTATTTTCAGTTAAATACCAAGGAGCCAATGCAGAAGATATCAACGGACGAGATTCCAAACCCAAAACCTGCAACTAAAACACCTGGTTTACACACTAAACACTCGATTACCATCGACGTGGGACACAGAGTATCAGAGCTTCGTAACGAAGGTTTAAATAATGGTTTGCCTGGTTCACCATCTAAACTTAAACTTCGTCTTGGTCATGACCATAGCTTGACACAAGCTATTGCAACTGAAGATTATTGGTAATAACTGCTTATTTTTATTCATAATATAGTGTATAATATAATATACATACATATATATAGGACGTTTTTTCATACTAGTTTACCATCAGGCTACTTTTCTTTGCTATGGGATGTGGTACTGGAAGTGGTTTAACAGCTATCAACAACTTGGCTCAGGTATGTTGGTACATATACACATTATAAACGTACATGTACACATGTACACTACATATATATTAATATGCATATACATACATATAATACATACATGCACATACATCAAACCTATCAACAACTTAGCTCAGGTATGTTGTAAACAGAAGTACATATACACATTAGTATGTACTCTGAGTACATGTATGCTTGTCACTTCTATATACATAGATGTAGAAGTCTATGTATGTATGTGTACATATATGTATATGTATGACTACGCCTATATGTTATGTGCATGTATATGTATATTACATGTATACATGTGTCTATGGATGTATGTCTATCTATATCAATGTGTATGTTCTACACGCACGCACAGATGGCGGAATCATTAAACTCCAAAAGTGTAGGAGCTTTTGTTGCCTTGGTTAGCGTATGGAACTTCCTCGGTAGACTTGGCTCTGGGTAAAAAAATCATTAAATTTTCGTTATTTGTAATATTTATATCTATAAACGTTAATTAAATGATTTAACCAGTTAGTATTTGCAAATAATTATGTTTCTAATTATCTTTGTTATTATTTATTTAAACTTCAGCTACATCTCAGAGTGGTATATGAAGAAATATGGAACTCCAAGGCCAGTCTTTCTTTTCATTGTACAGGCTCTTATGGCTGTTGCACATCTACTCTTCGCTTCTTCAGGTACTTAATTTAACTGAATAATTAATAATATTATTAAAACTAATTAATTAATTAATTAATGTTAAACAGTCCCTTCATTACTTTATGGAGCATCAGTACTGGTTGGTTTAGCTCATGGAGCTCATTGGACTCTAATGGTTGCAACTTCTTCAGAGCTTTTTGGGCTTCGAAACTTTGGAGCTCTATATAATACACTCAGGTTTATAAAATAATTAACTAATTATTAATATATTAAATATACTAATTTATTTTATTAAACAGCATTTCTTCAACTATTGGTTCATATCTATTATCTGTAAAACTAGCTGGGTACTTATATGATCGACAAGCAGCAATGTTAAACCTCAAGAAATGCAAAGGACCGGAGTGTTTCAGGTTTACATTCATAATCATGGCCTGTGTATGCTTCATTGGTTGCATGGCGCTTATACGTTTAATATCTCGCACAAGGATTGTGTATAAAGATATGCAAAAACTAAAGAACGAAGGAGTTTCACACCAGGTTTCACATCAGCATAATGGTTTGTCAAAACTCTCCAATGGGGTAGAGTTGTCTCGCCACAGGCACCTTCTCAGGTCAGAGTAGTTTGCTACTTATTTCTTTAATATATTAAAATTTTATTGGTTTTAGTAATTAATTAATGAGAAGAATTTATTTATTTATACATACATATATGATTTATATATTTTATCATTCATAATTTATATTTTCATATTTTGATATGTAACTTACTTGTTCGCATTTTAAGTAATTAATATAAATAATATTATTACCTATCCTCACAAATTTTATAATATTTTAATATAATATTCTTATTAAACTAAATAAAATTTAACACTGTAATGAACCAAGAGAGTCCTACATGTATTGTTTCATTTGACTTAATTTAACTATTAATTTTGTTTACTTAGAGAATAAATATTAATTCATTCTTCAGAAGGTAAATTGGAGTCTTTTACAAAATATCTTAAAATTGCTGAATAAAAATAAATTTAATTTTCAATTTTACATTCATAAAATTTTGTTATTTTTTAATTGTTTCACATTAAAAATGTACATATTAGAATTTAAAATATATTAAATTCATTCTAAATCAGCATTGAAGAAAATAAAAAGGAGAAAAAAAAATGAAAGAAGAATGATAAAGAACCATCGATTTTGTTAATTTAATAAACTTAATAAGATTTAAATGAATTAATAAGAATATTAAAATATAAAATTAAATACAAATATACATAAATATTTATGATCGTTATTTAAAAATCATTGTAAGTAATCAAATAATAAACTCATATATATAAAAGAATTATATATATATTTATATACTTTCTACTAATTAAAATATTAAATTTTACAAGTTAATTATAAATGTTAAATGCAAAATATATATGTACATATACACATATAAAGGAACTTACATATGAAATGTACCATTTATATGTACATGAGTAAGCATATAATTATCTATGTATCACATAGATAATAATTCAAACTTTACTCATAAATGTATATAATAATAGATAAATATATATTTTAATTTGTATTTATATAAGTGAGAAGTCATATGGTTTTAAATCTCACTATTTAGTTTGTCACTAAATCATTATAAATATAATAAATTATACTATATTTAATAAAGTAACTTGAAAAGAAAAGAAAAGTAAAATGAAAAACTTATTAAGAATTTTATTCAATTAATTGTGTTTATTATAAAGTATTATTTATTAAGTATTATCACTTTGCTATATATTGTTATAATAAATAATATAAACAAATTTTAATTAATTTTAAGTTAAATGTTACATCTTAACAAACTTTAATACGACAACTCTTATATTTTTCATAAAATACAAGGGCTTTTCCAGGATCCGTATAAATACAAATATGTAAAAAATAATAATAATAATAATATCAAATGTGAAAAAAATAATAAAAATAAAAAGGACTTATTAGTGTTTTAAAACTTCATTAAATTTAACAATTCGTGTTACATCTTAAAAAGATCTCATTTAAACTTAAGTATTTTCAAATATAAAATTCAAACTGAAACAAAACTTAAAAAAATAAAAATAAAAACAAAAATTATTATACATCATGTCAATGTGCCTTTAAGAAACTTTTATAAACGTATCTAAATAACTTTTTGATTACATTTTATACATAACATGTGAAAATAAAATTTGTATTTAAATAACCTTTTACAATATCTTGAAAGTGAAATTAAATAAAACAAACTCTCATATAAATATATAATTGAAAGTGAATAATACAAGGTTTTTTATAAACATATAATAATAAAATCTCCTATGTAACCATGAAATACATACTAAGTAAAAGTGAATAATATAAACTTTTATAGAAACATAAAAATACACAATTGAAAATAAATAATACAAAATCACATATATTAAAAGTAAATAATACAAATTCCCATGTAAACATAAAATATATAGCAAATGAAAAAGAATAATACAAGATCTCATAAATATGAAATACAAAATAAATAGAATTAAAAAACATATAAGTGAAAGTGAATAAGATACTCTTATGTAAATATATAAGTAAAATTAAATAATACAAGATCATATGTAAATATACAATTAAAAATGAATACTATAAAATTTTGTTTAATCATATAACTGAAAATGAATATAAGTTCGTCTATAAATATATAAATATAAGTGAATAATACAAGATCTAATGTAAACATGAAATACATATAAATAAAATTGAATAAAACCTATAAGTGAAAGTGAATAATATAAAATCTTATGTAAATATATAAGTAAAATTGAATAATACAAGATTTCATATAAATATATATGTTCTTATATAAGTATATAAGTAAAAGTAAATAATATTAACTCTTATGTAAATATACAAGTGAAAATGAGTATTATAAGATTTCATATAACTATATAACTAAAAGTGAATAATATAAGTTCTCTTATAAATATATAATAAAAGTGAATAATACAAGATGACATATAAATATACAAATGAAAGTGAATAATACAAGATGATATAAAATATACAAATGAAAGTAAAAATGAATAATACAAATTTCTATGTAAACATGAAATGCATAATAAAAGTGAACAATACAATATCATATGTAAACATACAAGTGGGAGTGAAAGTGAATAATAAGTTTTTATGTAAATATGAAATACATATTAGTAAGTAAAAGTTAATAATACAAGCTTTAATATAAATATGAAACCCATTATTCAATAGTACAAGTTCCCATGTTAAGCTAAATCCAATTCAAATTAAGTGTAATCTATTTGTGATTAATATTAATGCTAATTTTTATAATAAGACATAATTATGGTGAGAAAAAAGACAAAAATTAAAATTATACATTAAATTAATTTTAAAATAATAATCTAAGAAAATTATTAAATGATTTAAAATTCACCTCGAACGAGTAACATTCTTTTTCAAGATAAAATAAAATTCATTTATACAAGTAAATTAAAAATCAAAATTAAAAAAAAAAAATTATTAATTGACATCTAAGCATTGAGTACTGAAGAGTGAGCATGCCAAGTAAACAATCAACAAAAAGGCGATTGGCAAATGGTCAACACCAATTAAAGGTATGAATAACCTAAGTAAGAGGTAGTGGCAATAGGCCATCATAAAGGCAGCATACAAAGGATCTACTTGATGTAGTTGCATAGGTTTGGACGATTGTAGCAGACGACCCAAGGAGTAATTAAACATTCAAATGTTTGACCCCACCATTGGGTCACATGGCAAGGTGACACTAGAGTACATAAAGAAATAGGGCATAGCGAGGAGGAAACTTGCGAGCTTGAAGAGTGCTACCCAAAAAGAGAGAGACAAGAGATAAAGAGAGTGTTTGTTCCACTTCTATTTCCAATACACTCTCTTTATTCACGTTGCTCTCTGTGACATTCACCTAGGCAAAGCATGCTATTGTCTAGTTGTAACGTATAGCATTTGCCACTTTGAGTGCAGATCTCTATGGCAATGTGTGCTCCGATTGGCTCCCCACCTCCTTTATTGTATGGATACATATCCATTCCAAAAGGAGCTTGTGAACTCGACATTCTATGTGCTTAAGTAGACCTTAAGAACCTTCGTCTTATTTTTGGGAGAAAGCGACAACATTATAACACTTCATACCAAAGTCTTGGTGAGTGCCCATGTAGGGAAGTTGACAATCACTAGGTGATAATAGAAAGCAAGCACTGATAGTAGCGCCCTTGCAATCATGATGACGACTTTCCTTTAAGCCAATTGTCTACCTGAAGGCACAACAAATAAAATTAGCAACTATAATGGGATATCAAAATTGTAACGAATGAATGGACCACATCGCCATTCAAGTGGCAGTCATGATTCTTAGAGAGAGCAACAAGAAGGACAAGGAAAAGGGAGTGAGTGGCCTTTGCAAGAATGTTATGGGCTCTGATTGTAATAACTCTTGACTTGGTTTGGCTAATGAACACTTCTAGCGTCTTCATGTCTTCCCTTATGATTGATTTTATTTCTGAACAACACATGAAAGACACAAATGTGATAATGGTGTTGCTGAGGCCATGTTTAAAGCTTACTCAGAAATGTGCCATTGAATTAAATGTCAACTAGTTTCTCCAAGATTAGGTGCCTCCTCTTGTAAACTTATATGGATCATTCCTTGATTTGTGGAGACAAGCCTCTCAAGTATAGGGCACCATAGCATTAATAAATAGCTCACCAAGAAATATTCAAGTAAGAGCTGCTTGCTAATAACTTTTATACATCATGGTAGTAGCATTAAGAAACAGCTCATTCATGTGAGAGATGCTTCCTGGTAACTTGCGATTTAGGAGGAAATGATGACATAGCAAAATATATCCAATTGCTCTAGCACCGAGCTATACCTCCACTACAAGAACTAATGAATCAAGCAATTTCGTATCAGGGTCACTGGGTTCGGCATTCCAGGGTTAGGGAGTGTATTTCTAGAACAGTATGTCGTGCCCCACCATACCGCACGGGACAATAATGTGCCATGGGCCATGGCCATTGGCCACACATGGACTAGTTTAGGGTTTAGAAGTTTTATGGAATATTCTATTCTATTCATAACTTTTTGAGATGCCGTCCCAGTACATGTAGCATGGCGATGTGAAGCTACAAACAACACATCACATGCCTTAAAATGTAGAAATCTTAATGCTCAACCTTGGCCTATTAGGGGATTTGCATGTCAATTAGCTATCACCACCAGGAGCTCTAGCCTTATTCAACTTAAGTGTCTTCAACTCTATTGCACTAGCCTTTTTGTGCATACCCCATGTTTTGTTCGACCATGAATATGTCTAGCTTGATGAGCACAATATTATAGCAAAAAAGAGAAAGATGAAAGTGCAAATAATAGAGTTGTTAACTTCCTCACCCTTCCTTGCTATGACTAGTAGTTAATAGCTTGGTTCAAGAAAATGTTTGGTTTAAGGAAAGTCTTGTTAATCCTAGTGGCTAATAAGGTAATTAAAATGTTAAATTCCACACATTCTACTTGGACATATTATATATTACTGCTTGATGGGACCATTCAATATTATACTTGATTAATTGCTTATCACACCAAAGGTCTAGCTTAATCGTTGAGCAATTGACTATCACTAGTTAATGATCACTAGTCTAATGGGCACACCAATCAATGACCAAGGATCAACTGGGGCTCCATTAACAAGATACAATTATTCATTAAAAGGTGGCGCACTGAGTTTAATCATTAATAACTATCATAATTTATATATAGTGAGTCCAACGATGCTGCATTCACCAAGGTTAGAAACTTCCCTTACCAATTGATATCATCTTTGTTTCTATGCCTTCTACCATACTCAAGGGTCGCTTGAGAGATGCCAATCATGATGTTGGGAACCACAAAGGAAGATTATAATAGTGCTTTATATTAAGCATAGCACTACTATATTTACCCATGTGAAATTTAAAGTCCGAATTAGAGCATAAATTTGACATACCTTTCCTTTTTTGGTTAATGTTTTATATTTTTTTTATATGACAAATTTTTTATTAAAGTTGTCTTTCATTTGACAAAAAAAAAAAAAAATAATAAAATATTTTAATTAACTTAATTAGTACATATGACCACAGTTGGGGCTTAATTATTTAATAATAATTTGATAATTAATTGAGCCTTCACCTTTATAAACCCTTAACTTAATTATTATCCTTAATATAGTAAGTTTATTAATTCTTAACTCAATTGTTATTCTTAATTTAGTTGTATAATTAATATGATATAAGTTACCCTTAACTTAATTTGATAAATTATATCTAAGTTAGATCCTTAACCCTTAATATAGTGAGTTTAACCTAGTTGTTATCCTTAATTTAATTATTATCCTTAATATAATGAGTTTATTAATTATTTATTCATAATTTAGTTGTTATATCTAACTAACATGATGTAAGTTTATCTAACTATTTTTAACTTAGTTATTATTCTTTATCTTAACCTTTAATCTAAATCTAGTGAGTTTATTTTTAAGTTAGGCCCTACATAATGAATTTTTGAACTCTATTTAACTTGGTGAGTTTATTCTTAAGTTCCGATGTTTAGTTTGGTGAGTTTATTCTTATGATTTTTAATGTCATAAGTTTATTTTTAAGTTGAACTCTTAACTCAATTGTTATGATGAATTTATTTTAAATAAACTTAATTATTTAATAATTCTTAACCAATTATTATCCTTCTTTAACCTTGTGAATGTAAGATTAATGGCTGAATTAAATTTAAGATAATTATAAAATATAATTTAGGATAACCATTAGAGATATAAGTTAAGATAATCGTTAAATTGAATTTAAAAGGAAGGTTGGATAGAATTTAAAAACGACCGTTTTGATAATGTGTTCATGACATATAAATGCACATAAACTTATTAAGACCCTCCTCGTCAAAACAAAAGATGGCGAGTACATAAGCATAGAAGAAAACTAGCTTATCTCTGCATTTTCACGAGAACAAAGGCCCTCCTGTCGCATTTAATAACATTGTAATGTGTACAACAAGAGCGGAATTCGATGGATATTGCGACCAAGAACTGGTGAAGGTAGTCAGTCACTAGTACCAGGCAGCAAAGATGAGGCTTAGAGTGAACAGGTTACACTCTCTGCAAGAACCCGTTAGAACAGAGATCACCGAAGCCGCAATGGAACTCGGGGCCGAGGTAACTAACGAGGTTTCTCTACAGAAACTCTCCGAATTAGTTGCTCAAGCATATAAAGACGCGCATCAAAAGAGCTTACCTTGGTGAGGGTCTGGGAATGAGCCCCAGCATATAAGTTCACCATTCAATGACACAGTTTTTGTGTACTCACCGTCGGACCGCATTGTTTCCACTTCTATTGGATCTTCCTGATGTTCCAGTGGAGCTCTTCTCGGACACCGTAACACCGATGTGAGTCGTCAGTGCAGGCCGCGACGAGAGATGATAAACCAGTGCATCGCCTCGGCCCAGCTTAACCTGCTCTCCAGCATCGAAGGCCGCCCAAGTATCACCTCTGCTGGTCAATAGAACTTGCACTTTCACAGTTACGTGGTCCGGCAAGATTAGAGAGAGAGAATGTGGACAGATCGGAGTGAACAGGATAGCTGCGTAGAAATAAATGAGCAAAATAAAAAAAAAAAAGTTGAACAAGCGTGCCGAAGTGTGATGTAAGCTGGATCTTTCATAAGCAAAGTTAGATACTTCTTGTAGTGCTCGCTCTCTGGAAATCATGAGTCGAAGTCAGTAGCCAAATAGCTGATAAGCCGAACATACGGAATGGTCGCTGGCACTGGTCCTTTGAACAGAGAAGACGAACAAACGTCAGAACCTGTCTGTTTCTTGATACCAAGGAAAAGCATACCCAAAGCACTTCTTTGGAGTGTGACAAGGAAGTCTATCTTGTTGTGCAGCAAGTACTCCTCGCCTGAACAAGCACTACAAAACCAACGCTAGCTCCGGAACTTTGGCAAGCAGTTCCTTCCGTACCCGAGGCTTGACAAAGATTACCATCTTCTTTGCCTCTTTCAACCACCTTGAAGAAAAGCTTAAAAGTGACTATGTACGCACTTGATCATCTCGACACCCAAGTCCTGAACGATTTTGCACACAGACTGTGGAGGTGAGTACCTGCCACAGAAGTTTCACAATCCGAAGGATCTAAATGAAACACCCTTACCGTACCGTACCGTTATTCATTCTGGCAAAGAGTCCTCTGGCTAGACAAACCCTTTCTAGCAGGAGCATCTTCCAGTGACGAAGCCACCTCTTTGTTCGGTAGCTGATACATCACAACATTTTCTTGTTTCGCTATACGGCGACCAGCAACAGTTTCTGAGGAGAAACTGGAAAGTTAGAAGAGAACGTCGTGAAAGTTAGCAAGCTTACCTTCAACAATGCGTTCGGTTTGCTGAACCGGTGAAGTCAACAGTTGCTCGTACTTCTTCTTTCACATAAGAGCTTCTATGAGGTTGATGCCAGCAGCTGCTCCAGACGGGAGAAACTGTAGGAAAAAACAAATCCCACAATGTAGAATATCGGCGATTTTGAAGAGACGAGCATTAGCATCGTGCACAGCAGCTGTAGTAGCTTCATTGCATTCTTGAATCTCATTCTGGTGCAGTTGAAATTGATCCTGGATGATCCGGGCGGCTGCTGTTGGGTCCTCCTCCACGTGAAGCAGTCTCCCTCTGTGGCAATCAACCACTTACCCAACAGACTACCGGCGACAAGGAGACGAGACGAGAATGGCGTACGATCCGAGACGGACGCTAAATTTCCGAGTACCTTGGAAACCCTAGAGCCGCTGTAGGGCGGGAACCGGAGCTAATAAGCTGCATTGTAGGGTTTGAGGCGGTGCGAGCTATAATGAGCGGCGACGAGGCAATGGCGGAGAAGCTGGAGCGGCTGCGAGAGGCGATGCGACCGCGGTCCTCGTCTTCTGCCAACGTTCCGCCGGAGTTTGACAAGCAGTCGCTGGTGCAGCGCCACCAAAACATGGCATCCAGCCTTCACTCGCTTCCCCAGGGCATCTTCATGAGCGGATTGAACCTCGGCAGACGCGGCGAGCCGGCTTCTGTGGGAGCGGCATCGGCCCTGGCGGCCTACAAGCTGATCATGCTCAAGGATATGCAACTGGGGCATGTTCACCGTGGTCGGGTCCTCTATGGTACGCTCGTTGTTGAGCCCTTCACCATATCTTCCGTCATGACGATCTTGGAGGACGGTGCTGGTTTTGCTATCCCGGTTACCGTCTGCGACCAGATCAGAGAGGGCGACATACCCTCAGGCACCAAGGTGGCCATCAAGGAGCCGTACCTCAAGGTTTCTGCTGATGGTCGTCCGGCTATTCGTGTGGACGACTCGTCCCGCTTCGTCAAGGTAGACGACTTCGCTGAGCTCGTTGGACTCCGCTTGCAGGGGAATGCACACTTTGCAGCCAAGGCTTGGTCCAAGGCCATCGACGGGTACACTCAGTCCATTGCTGGTTGTCTCGAGCTTCTGGGAGATCCCAAGGTGGACCAGAGGATGGTTTATGAGGTACTGGTGCCGGCATTCTCCAACAGGGCCGAGGCCTACATCAACCTGGCCGACTTCAACCATGCACTCATCGATGCCAACGCTGCTTTGGAGATCGATCCAAGGCACATCAAGAGTACGTACCGCAAGGGGAGGGCACTGCATGGTATGCAGGACAACGCGAACGCGCTCGTCTGGCTCCAGCGGGTTGTGGACATGGACCCAAGGTACGCTGCCCAGGTCGCCGACGATATTGTCAAGCTCAAGGAAGTCCTGTCAAAGGAAACTGCAGCAGCTCCGTAGGACTGTTTTGTCCTGAGTAGTTTGATAAAAATACGTACGAAATGCAAAAGGGCCTTTGACCTCTTTCGTATCCTTCGAGCTGCTGCTACTCTACTGAAATAGCCAAAAGACATTCACCTGTCGACGATCCCAACAAAGTAGGTCTCGGTCTTCTATATATCTTGTTGTCGAGATTACTCCTGTCGAGCGACCAAATGGAAACAATGTTTGTAAGTTCTTTATCCAAGCTCTGCACAGAAACACTAGCCTCGCCAAGCTCCTGCTGAAACGAGTCCAGGTCTGCCATCATTTTCCAGGAACCGGGGCTCCAATCGTCCACAACGCTATCTGCGCTTTGGTAGCCCGCTCTTCCCTAGTCCGCTGCGTGGAAGAAGGACCTTCAAGCTCCGTCTTCTCTGCTTGAACTTCTTGCAAAGTCTGATGGAGGATCAGGCCGCCGTCCACCATCCTCCCCAAGATCATCTGGAAGAGCAGCCCCCATACTAGACACGAATTCCTCAACTTCATCCATGTTTCTGAGTTCAATGCCGGTTACTGCATCTATCCGCTTGCAGTCCTCCTTTCTACATTTCCGTGATGAGCTGAACAAACGGAACGCACGATGCATCAACCCAGAGAAAGAACTCCATCAACGCCTGCCGTAAGGACCTCCTCGTCAAAGTTTTCCGGTTCAGCTCCACACCCCTGTCCAAAAAGCTGCCCGAAACTTCTCAACACTGCAAACCAGATCTTTTGTTCGACCTGACCATGAAATGCAGGCCCTCAAACCAGCGCCGTATAGTTTCCCGGTTCCCGTTCACCCATCTGATAGACCTGTGAGATCTAGCCCTCCACGATCTTACAGTATCTAGCTCGTTGTTGCTCCTCGTACCTCTGATCCCACAACTGCTCGTCTCCCAAAAGTTGCTCTGCATCGTCGCCTAAAATGTTCCCATCTTTGTCTTCGCTGACAGGCTCGACACGTCGTGTAGCACAACCTTCAAGCTTCTGAAGAACGTTACCATCACTACCTTGATGTAGAGATGCCCGTCTGGAAATTGACCTTCAAACGGGAGCCACAGATAAGGTAAGTTATAGAGCGTCCCCAAAATGCTGAAAACGGAAGCGAAGGGACGTCACGAACATTGTCGGCGGGCAATCACAGCATCCGGATCTGGCTTCAGTTCAACACTAGGAGGACTGACAGCCACAATCAAGAAGCGCGCCTCGTGAACAAACCCTAGCCCAATTTAGGGCGAAAATTGAATAAACCCTAAACCCAGGTCAAAGAGCCGTTGGCTATGGCAGCAATGAACGATGACTGTGGACCATAGCCTCGATTCCACAAGTCCACAACAGGAGACATGAACGTTGTCAATGCATACAATTATCTTCTTACATATTTTATGTCACATAAATATAATTTATATAATTAATTAATATATATTGTTTAATAAAATATAGATACTTTATTAAAAAGGATAATCTATTGATAAATTTTATTTAATTAATACCGTATTATAAAGGACAATAAATATCTAACTATAATAAAATAAATAAAAATAAAAACTTATTACTTTTCAAAGTTGGACTTTATTAAGTTTAATCATCTTTAAAACATATAGCACAAACTTAAACATTTTCAAATTTAAAATTTAAAATAAAAAAACACTTTGTTTGTTGTTTAATAAGTTTTTGTAATAATTTTAATAATTTCTTAATTAAGTCCTATATACATAGCAAATGAAAGTGGATCATAAATTTTTATAAAAAATCAAAATATATACCTTTGATTTTGTAAGGATTAAAGTTAATTTTTAATTTTAATTTTATAATTTACCATCGTAAATTTTAAGTTCATCGATTTATAAATATTAATTTTAATGTTAATGTTCATATGTATAATAAAACACAATTTTTAATTAAGTGTATTGAGAAAAAAATTACATAAAAATAAAATAATACTACATTTATAATTTAAAACTTTTTTTGAAGTATTACTATATGACTTTCTTTATCAAAATAAAATAAGATTCATTTTTGTAAGCAAATTCAAAAACCAAAACTAAAAAAAATTATTCAAAAATGTTCATATTAAATTTTTCATTTGATTTTTATTTAAATAACTATTTTGTGAAATGTTAATTGTATATATGCACATGCACATAAATGTACATGCATATGAAATATAAATGTTAAGTTTATATTATAATCATATTATAATTAAAATATGTTAAATTTATTTTAAATTTATAAGTTAATTTTAAGTTCAATAAGATAAAGATAAAATACCTTGTATACTTAAAATTTTAAATCAATAGTTATAATTAAATTTATATTTTTAGTTATATATATATACTTAAATAAAATTTAATTATTTCATAAGACATATATACATCATTCCTTCATTAAGATCTTTTATTATTAATATGAATTTTTTTAAAAAAATTAAATAATAAAGATAAACTTAAACTTGAAAATATCATTTTAAAACTTGAAAAAATTAATTCATTTTCACATACATATAATAAAATATATATTATATTTAAAAAGCAATAGAGCATTTATTTTAACATGAGGCAACTTAAATACATATGCATTAAATAAAACTTAAATTTTTATATTTTTAGTTATATATATAAATACTCAAATAAAATTTAATATTCTATAAGACATATATTACATCATTTTTTTATTAAGATCTTTTACTATTAATATGGATTTTTTTATAAATTTTAAATAGTAAAGATAAACTTAAACTTTTATTAAGATATTTTAATTTTTTTCTATTAATACAATTATAAATAATGTGAGTCAAAATTCTTATTGTTTAAGATATATAATCAGAATATTATCCACTAAAATCTACTAAGTTTATGTGATTTAATATGAGATTATTTTGTTGAACATTTTTTTATTACGAAAATGAATATTTTATATTAAAGATTAAAGTATTAAAATTGTTAAGTTATGAAATATTTAAAGATTTTTTTTAATAATTTTATAATAATACAAATTAATTTCATATAAAAATTAAATAATTCCATAATAATAAAAATTAGAAATAATATCATAATAAAATTAAAGTTAAAATAGTTTTTATAACTTAAAAAAGCTTTCTTCTTTGAATACAAAAGAATTTCTCGTTTTTAATTTAAATTCTTAAGAACATATTACAAATGTAAAAATAATATATGCAATAATAATAATTTTTAAAAATTTATTAATTATTCATATTAAGTTATACGAATAGTAAGATTAAATAAAAATAGAATTTGTATGTGATATCCAGAGACATCTCAAAACTATTATTTGATAGATAATATAATTATAATTTATATATTAAAAAATATCATATAAGGTAACTAAGATAAATACAGAGAATTGTATAATAATAATAACCTAAATAATGTAAAAATTTTAATTTTATTTTTGTACACTGAATATCAAAAGTATCTGAATTTTTCTATTTAGAAGTACAATAAATAAATATAATTATATCATATTGATCAATATACTATTAAATAATAATCAATATATGTTTGTTTAAATAATAAATTAAACAATATTTGTTTTATTGAAAGTTGTTCACACAATTATACCGCATACGGATACATTATTATTATATTTGATACATAAATATATTAATTCTAGGGCTTAAAATGTCCGCGCACACATAATCTAATGTTATATTATTATTAATGTTATATGGATAGTTAAATATTATATATAAACCAAACCATAATAACTATTGTTTGTATATATGATTAAACATCTTTGGTTTAGCTAAGAGCAGCAACCTGGATAATGAAGGGGGGACTACGGTAGCAGATCGATTCCTGAGCCTGGTCAGATGAGAATATAACTGCCACGCCTTTGAGTGTGTACTCCCCGGGCACCAGAAAGCACAGCTCGAACCTGTGTACTGCTTCTCCCAGCGCACATAAACACATCTCCACTCCCTCTAAAGCACCTGCAAAAACGTGTTTTCACACGCACCACGCACGCATACACAACTATACCTGCAATACGTACACACACATGTACATGTGTATATACACATGAGAGAGAGAGGTATATACGTACCTCCCCATAGAACTGTTTGTTGAAAACATGCACCAGTTACATCCTGACATGTAACAGTAATGGAGACTTTCATATCTTCCGTTGTGTTGTTCCGTACGAGCATCTCAAATGGAATCGTCTCACGAATCAAAACACCGCTGCTAAAACCTCCCTTTGCAATCCTTGAACCACAGCAAGTTAATCTATGAGGGTTGTATATGTGTGTATGCGTGCGTGCGTGCATGTAAGTTACTGGATTTTTCTGAAAAGTACATAACTAGATACTAAACAACTCAGTAACACACATGCAAACACGTGCATCTATGTACGCGTGTATATATGTGGTAAACACACACCATACACATACATTACCTGAATCCAAAAGTTAAAGGATCCGGAAACAAAATCTCCAGACTTGACTCCTTGAATGCGTCACTAATCGCATCTTTTAGCTGTAGATGCCCCGAGATATTTTCCTCTGATGACCACTTGACAAAAATCCTGAATGAATAATGCATTGGTAAGGGTTAAGTACATATGTATACATGTCTATATTATATTCACTTGTGTATACATATGTACATCAATACGTACATAAAAATATATCTAGCCATACCTTGTACAGAGCTCTTTGATTGAAAATTCCACATCCTTTGACGTCTTTTGTCCGGATTGGTGTAAGCGAGCTTCACCTAAACTTGGCAGCTTAAAGTCCTCTAAAGGAACTAAAACACGTCTACAGTGATCCCTGTCGATTATCTGGTAACAACGTGTTAAGATTAATAAGCGTTTATGCGTGTGTGTGTGTGTGTGTGAGAGAGAGAGAGAGATTGCTTTAAAGTTATAGTCTAAAGGTGTAGCTTTGCATAATTACACACGCACAATTTCCTAAACAACCTTCAACTGGTTTAACAGTGTTTTTTCTTTTTTGTAGCAATATATTATATTATTAATGTTCCTGTAATTTGTAGGCACGTGTGTGTGTGTGTGTGATTTTAATGTGTGAGAGACATTTCAACCTATATGTTTTGCTTGTCGAAATATATATAGATGTTCAATAATGCAAAATGAAATTACCTACCTGTTCACTGCTTTCATACACGGGGTCATCCTGTTCCCTTTTCCCCTTTATAATGACAGTCACGTCCAAAACAACGTCGGTTTTGTTCCACAGCTCGAGCACCAGCATGCGCATATTCCAGATTCCTTTGTACCGGTCATCTTCAAAGGCACCAGCCAAACTCCTGTACGAAGCTACTTGATGTGCTTAATTACATTTATAGAGTTAATGTACGAGTCTAATACTTAATGTATTTACTATAGAGCGGATACTATAGATCTAATAGTTGTACATTGAAGTCATCTATATAGTGAATATCTTTTCTTCTACTGTGCTCTTGAAATTTCACACAAACACACACACACACAAACACACCTGTTTAACTGTAGGGGGATTTCCATTGACAGTAGACGTGCTCCAACCAGATGCAATCCTTGACGTATTCTAAGGCGTAAAGGAATACATAAACGCCTTCCAGGTGGCATATCTTCATTTGTCCCGGAACCTATTTATGATTTATTTGTTTATTAGTTTTAGAAAGAACTTACAAAAGTAAAAGTTAAACAGGATATACTAGCAGAAACAATATAGGTACATCTGTACGTGTATACATACCTGCATAATAGATAACCAAATCTATGTTTGTGTTCTCAGAGAATGAGCCAAACCCTCCAGCCTGAAGCTCGCAAGGAACACATGCTTTATCCCCACAATTGAGAGGTAATGCCGCCTATAACAGTTTTGCACATAAATACACATATCTATGTATCTGGCATGTGCGTGTGTATGTGTACCTGAAGAGCATCGCTGGCAGCAGATATGCACTGCTCTCCATGAGGCGATATATAGGCTTCCACGACTGGCACGGTACTTACGTTGCAGATTTCTATATCCATTCTCCGAACCTCTCCTGAATATGTATGTATGTCCATTTACACATGTATGCATTGTTTGCTAAACAATGTTGGTGTGTCTTGTGTGTGTGTGCGGAGAGAGAGAATTTTTTCCTTTACTTTTTAATTACTTAATATTGGACACGAATGAGCAGTTTGGGAATTACGATAGTTCCTATGCAAAGACAGAGGTTCTCACACAATATAAACCATTATGACTAAAATAAAGTTTACCTTCGTACAGCACCACGTCTCCTTTCGTACCAACACTAGTAACTAATAGAGAAGGCAGTGGTGGAAGAACTTTCGCTTTTGGAAATGGCCTGGGATGAACCACAGTTATGCTATAATATATATAGGTGTGTGCGCGTGTGGATTTTATGTGTATATGTCCATACATATGCGCCCCCATGATAAGAAAGCAACTTGCGTGCGTGGATAAATGTCTATAACCATATGTGCATTCTACACAGACACAATAAGCATACACTATATATGTATCTACGTATGTATATGCACATGAATACAACCTATTATGGAGTTTCAACCCTTCAAAACTGTGTTCAGTAATCACCCCACAATACTTCATGAAACAACCTCGCACTGTCAGCCAACCAGGAGACAACGGTCTCCCAAATACCGACAGAATCTCAGTACCACCTGGCGGCAGTACGAACGAGTACGGAAACGATTCAAATTCCTGCAATAACTTAAGTAGGTGAGAACGTACAGGAACATGTCTCTGTCATTATCTGTATGTATATAAATATACATGCAAGGGCATATGCATATTATGTATATATATGCCACAATGTATGTATATGAGTACGAATGTACGGATGAAGTGACAGGGTACATCTGCATTACATATATAAAACTCACTTATACCTATGGAATACAGTATACATACACATGCATATGTGCATCTGAATGTTAATGAGTTCATTTCTTCTTAGTTTTATCCAGGCAAATATACAGGCACACACAAACAGACATACAAGAGAATTATACGTACATACATGCATGTGTACACACACACACATATATTTATACCTGATCGACTGATAAAGAAATGCTTTCTATCAGTACTTCGAATGCACAGGGGTTAACTGCTTCCACGAGTACGTGTACAGTCTCTCCAGCAATCCAGGTAGTGTATGGATCCTCTCCTGTTTTTTGCTTACTAGAAAATGGCGTGTATATAAATGGCCCTGTATGGCGGCTCAACCCAGTCCACCAGTCTTTCTTTCCAGGAGTTCTCTTGATGAATTCAGTGTCATGCTTCTCTTCACCAAATGAATGAAATCTGCAAATTCAGAACAGTGTGTCTGCATATGTATTTATGTACGTATCTATTAGATGTCTGTATATGTATATGTATCTCAGTATACATATGTAAATGTTTATGTATGTACAATTTTTTTTATGGTACACACACACTACTTGTGAACGAACACGTAATACACACGCACATACAAATATAGCATCCCTGGATGCTCGTATGTACATACATACAGCGTGAATACTAGTAAAACTACAGATGCATCCTTTGTATGGGCTGTGCTGTCCTTAATACAATAACGAGAACGAAATGGTGAGAGAGAGAGAGATTAAGTGCGAGAGAGGGACCAGTCTAAAGATCATTTTCAGGTCTCAGATGGACTACACGCACGCACGCATGCACCTGAGAAAAGGCAGAGCAGGGTGTGAAGAGCGTGTCCCATTGGGGAGTTTAGCTGCAGCAGTAGACAGGGCAGCGAAGAGACTATTTTGCACCGGTGGGGTTATAAGCGGGTAATGTGCTCGGATAAGCTGTGCAGCTGCATTCCATGCCGCTAAAGCATCACCTAGAACATCAATAGTCAACAAAACCTTAATAATTCTGTATACAGTAGGTATATAAGGTGAAATAATTATAAATATATTCTACATATGCATTTATATGGTTTTATTAGAGTTTAATCATATTAAGTGTATCACCTCCTCGTAGAGCTGAGACCAGCATATTCCCAAGAATTTCTATCTGGAGATTGCTCCATTCTCCTTGTTCAAGCTTCCTTATAAAGAATAGCATTAGAATATGAATAATCTAACAATCTAGCAAAAGACGGTTACTTTTATTTGATAATTGAAAGTAATACTACTATCCTATACTTATACTATTATATATATAATACTATATCAAGTTATAGTATATAGCACTTACATAGATAATCCATAAGCATTTGATGCTAAATGGAGAACTTGCAAAGCACTTAAAGCAGCCCAGTGAGTGTTTTGATGCAAATAGAAATAAGCAACCTCTCTTAAGAAAAAGGCTGCCTTTCTGTGATACCCCAAGGCTTCATAGATCCTTGAAATCTCCACAAGCAATACCAGCCGTTCGTTCCCTTCCGGTATATTCTTCCCGCTTTCTATGCAGTTTGTGAGAATCTCTACTACGTCCTTCGAAAACTCTTTCCTGAATATTAGGTTAATATACTATATAAACTAATGCATTGTACTAATGGTTTAAGACGAATGCAATATAGGTATTACATAAACATACAACAGATATCAATCATGATATTAGTATACATTGTATAGTGATATAGATATATATCTGTTTATATATGTGTGGGTATACACAGGTGTGATATTAGTATGCATTGTATAGTGATATAGATATATATCTGCGTGTCCACACTTGATTCTATTATATCGATATGAAATAAATGGCGTACCTGCAAAGTATTTTGGCTAGCTTTAGACTAGCTTCTAGCTCGAATGATAAGGCAGTCGCCCTGAGAAAACAGCCTTCGAACACATCACAAAATACATACATACATATATATTTAGCTTACATGTATGTATACACACACACGCAAACATCACTGACCGTCTGTAGAGCTGGATAATCTCTGTGAAGCGAGCTTTTACATCTTGAAGTAGTAGGGAGTGATCGCTTTTAGGATCAATCTGTCATTCAAACAAGGGTTAGAATGTGCGGGTATGGGTATGTGTGCGTGTGGTAGCTTTATTCCTAAGTACATAAGGCATGCACACGTATGTCTATGTACTGGGATATACTTTTACAGAGGTATATACAAGTATGTGTATTAGAGTGTATTAGAGTGTATGGACATATGTAAAGGTGTATTCGTGCGTGATTTCACAACACACATATGTACGGACACGCGCACGCACATACACACACACGCCGTTCAAATACCATAAGTATGCTCGTAATGCCTTCTGCTGCTCCAGCCTGCCATAATATATCTCCAGTAAGCTTTGAGAGTTCAGTTGCAGTCGTGTAATGGGCATTTGCATCCAAAAGAGATCCCGCAAGAAGGCAATAATCTCCAATAGTCTTCTGTACACGTCCAAGTCCCTTCTTCTTCATCTTGCCCAACTATAATATAAACAGAAAAAATATACATGTCATACCGAAAACCCCACATAGAACCCATACATATCTATCATAAATGAGTTTACCTCGTCTGTACTCCCAAACGCCTGAGAATCTAACGGAGTGGTGAATGTGGGATCTGCAAGTAATACCTGCTTCTCGAAATCCATTACTAATGCTATGTTCGTGTGTGTGTTGTGTGTGTGTGTGTGTGTGTGTGAGTGTGTGCGTGCATGCGGTGTGTGTTTGTGTGTTGTCTAAATGTTCCTGGGTTTGTAATAACAGTGTGTGTGTGTGTGTGTGTTAGGGACCTGCTTCTCGAATTCCATTATTAACGAAGCTGCAAACTCATGCATCCTATCCTCCATTAGCTCTTTTGTATTTACAGCTGGAAATAGAATCAAATCCTGCCGGTAGTTACCGTCATGCTCTACCTGCAAGAGCTTCGTCGTATATGTGTACGTATATATGTACGAAAGACAAAAATCACATGATTATGTGTTTGTGTCGCCATAAGAATGTAAGGTGCATAACAAATAACCACCGCAACGATGAATGAAGCCATAGAGTTGCTATGTTAAACTGTATTGCAGATATACACAAAATAAACGAGGCCAACATGCAATCACTCTATAGAAACTGTATATCCTATACTCGTATTTATAAGCATGATATGTGCGTCTATAAACATAAACACATCCATTTGTAAATACTAACATGTACTATGATTATCCCGTAAATGCCATTAGTGAGCATTTGGAGTAAACGTTATTCGTCTTCCTAGTTTCAAGTTAGATGTGTGTGTGTGTGTGTGGCTAACCTGGGCATGACTGGGATGGAACCCAAAGCAGCGTTGAACATGAGCTAAAGGATAAGCATCACAAATATCGACAAATTGCTCATAAGTCTCCCGGAGATCATGTGAGAACGGGCAATGGCACAATCCAATGATACCATGTATCTTCCGATGAACTTGGAAATCCTCCCATGCACTCTTAGTTGCACCACCTACCATGTATTTGATCCGAAGCTTGTAGCTTTCCCAGTTAAGCTGTGTAAGACATAAATATATAGACACTACATACATACACATGCACATGTACCTTTGTGAAGGGGCTTTTAGTATACTCTGTATAGAATGGCCTGATTTTCTTGAGATCGATCTCTGTGTATTGCGACGCCATATCGACGTAGCTCCTGAGATTCCCAGGCGGTATTTGTCCCACAGCCAGAATTGCGACACGGATTATCGAAGGATCTTCTACTGTTGCATCGAACTCCATAGCTTATTTCTTGGATTCTTGAAATCTGGGAAAATGGAGATTGAGAAAGAGAGAGGAAAAGAAACAGACTGACCAGGAATTCCCGCATTTTGTACTCCGATCGCTCGTCCTCGGCCGCATCTGCATTCCTCTTCAAGAACCCTAAAGATGACCTAGCTTCAACGTGTATAAAAAATTCAAAAGAATAATATTATATTTAATGATATTTAATTCATATAAATGTAGACATTAACATTAATAAGATAGATAGCTGATTAGTAAATAAAATACCAAATCGTGTATATAAATGAGTTTAATTTATATTCTCTAAATACATATAAAATCATTAAAATAATTAATTTAATTAAATATGATTAATGTACATATAATATATATGTATGTAAATCCATTACAAATATACGTGTGTGGTCTATATGAAGGTGTATGATCTCGTTAAACGAGTTTAAGGGAGAGGTGATTTGTTGTTAAGTACGGTTAGATAGGGCTAGGGTTTTCCAATCCATGGCGGGGCGAGAGGTGAGAGAATACACAAATTTGAGCGATCCCAGAGGTGAGTATTGTAATCTGTAGCTCTAGATTTCATATGCAATTTCAAATTTCCCGCTCACATTGTCATTTCTTTCCCAGACAAGAAACCGACTTCTAAGGGAAGGGATAAGATTGATGATGAAGATGCTGCATTTAAGAAGATGGTAGCCAGGGTTAGTGAACCGGCCACAATACATACACACATACATATGTATATTTGCACAAACACATGATAAAGGTATATATATATATAATATTGTAAGTTTTTATTTATTTGTATTACAATTCATTTATCAATTTTTTATGTTTTTTAGATGCATTGTTTATCTATACACAGCTGCACAAAAAAACCATCATTCAACAGATAATACTCACAGATATTTCGTATAATCTTTCATGACACACACGCATCTATCTATGTATGTATGTTCATATCCATATACATGTATGTGTGTTCACAGACAGACACAACACACACACACACACACATGTGTGTGTGTGTGTGTGTAAGTTCATATCCATATACGCACAATTAAACATAGTCATTTAAACTTAACTCATATATTTTACATACTCAAGGTTATCGCGACGCAGATACATAAATTCATTATGATATATATATATATATATATATATATATATATATATATATATATATTATATATATATATATATATATATATACCATGTTTTAAAAGGTTATATATGTATATATGTGTGTGTGTGTGTGTGTGTGTGTGTGTGTGTGTTACGGATATGTGCACAAATACGATGACAAAGTAATATGCATGTCTGTATATTTAAATTAATTACATGACTGTAGCTGAGAACTTGCCCTGACAGGGATCCTGGCGCTGCACAACAGATGCAAGAGGTTGCGGGTGAACGTGGAGGTTATTTACATGGACGAGGGGGTACGGTTTATATAATAAATATGCAGTCATTGATATGTACACAAAACACACACACACATTATTGTTAGTGTGTAATTAACGTTGAATGGGAGGGGTTGTGTGCAGCTCTTGACAGTGATGATCTTTTATACCTCAAGGAGCAAATGGAGGCAGAAGAAGATGCAGAAAGGTTAAGAAAGCGGACAGAAAAGAAGGCTTTTGATGCTTTCAAAATATCCTTTATACATATATGTGTGTGCGTATGTATACATACACATCTCTGTGTATCTCTGTGGGAACTTACAAGCTTTTTATTATATTAATTTGTTTTTTTATCTTCCATTCAACACACACACACACAGTTTCCCTTGACATTATTTGGCACAAAGCAGCCAGTTTAGCGGATGCCTCACAATCAGGTTTCCCGGTTATTCGAGTGGAGCCCAAGCCTCGCAGTGGCATAAGGTAAGTAACATTATAATTCTTATAGATGAGACAGTGATATAGATATTAAAACATAGACACGGTACATATACGTTTATATATAGGCAACAGGATTTACTGAAGAATATATTGGAGGTGAAGCCGAAGAGAGTTCGTGTTTCAGGTCCGAACATGAGTACCTCAGTAACTCCAGTACAAGTTCCAGCTACAAAACCAGAAGACATGAATACCAAGAACGGTGGCAGTGTATTGTTGGGATTAGCTTATGAAAGCTCCGAGGATTAGCGGAATGTTTTATTATTAAGAAGATCGTTAATAAACATTTAATTTCGTATATAGATGGGGCTTACATAATGTTACAATGGCAGGAGAACAAGGACACTCAACACCACCTTGCATACATCATTAGGCAATGCAGGAGCTTGGATGAGGCCAGGAACATACATACACGCGTCTTGAGTAGTAAGCTTAGCCGAAACACATACTTAGCAAATCTTCTGGTAGGAATGTATGGGAGACTGGGTAGCACAGAGCAGGCAAGGGAAGTCTTCGATACCATTCGAAAGCCAAACGCTTTCTCATATAACTTGATGGTCACTGCATATGCCCAGAACGGGGATCTCAACAAGGCTAGAGAGGTACTGGAGAATATGCCAGAAGCTAGTATTGTGGCCTCGACTGCCATGCTCACTGCATATGCCCAGAACGGGCATCTCAACGAAGCTAAGTGTGTCTTTGATAGAATGCCTGAGAAGAACGTTATCTCGTGGAACGCTATGCTTGCTGGGTATACCCAGAACGGGCACCTGCACGAAGCCGATATCCTTTTCAAGCAGATACCGGACCCGAACGAGGCTACGTGGAATACAATGATCACTGCATACGCCCAGTGTGGAGATATCCACCAAAGCAAGCGTGTCTTTGATACCATGCCAGTGCGGAATATCACATCGTGGAACGCGATCCTTGCTGCATTTGCTCGTGAAGGACACATGCAGGTACTCTCTCTTTCTCTCTCTCTCCCTCTCTCACTCACGCACGCGTATAGGAGACACGGTGCATCTTCGAGAAGATCCCCGAACCGGACGTGGTGTCGTGGACCACCTTGCTTACGGCGTACACTCAAGGGGGATATCGCAAATGCACGTTCCGTCTTCGAACAGATGCCTGAGTGGGATATAGTGACGTGGACAGCGATGGTATTGGTGTATGCGGAGAATCACCAGATGGTGGTAGCCAAGAAGATGTTCGATGAGATGCCAGAATGGAGTATGGTTACGTACAACACCATGGTATGGGGATATACCCGTCACCGGAACTTCCACGAGGCCGGTGAGATCTTCGAGTCTATGCCTTACCGGGACGCCTGCTCGTTTACGATACTCATATCGGGGTATACACAGGCTGGAAGAATGCACGAGGCAAAGACACTCTTCGATAGAATGCCCTGTCCCAGTGAGATGGCTTGGAACGCGGTGATCTCTGGATACGTGGAATACGGGCATCTGCGGGAGGCCAAAGAGATGTTCGAGAAGATGGAGCATAAGACAGTGGTTACATACACCATCATGCTACAGGTGTACGTTTTCTATGGAGAAATCGAGCAGGCGAGGAGCGTATTCGACGGTATCCGAGACAAGGATCTCATTGCATGGAATGCAATGATTACAGCTTATGCTCAGAAGCCTTGTTATGTGGATCAAGTCCGAAGCATGTTTGATTGTATGCCGGAGCGGGACATTATCTCATGGACTGCTCTTGTAATGGCATATGCTCAATCGGGACATATGTACCAGGCTAAGAAGGTCTTATACGCAATGCTGGAGCGCGACACAGTTGCATGTGTACCGTGGTGTCTTCTTGTGCCAGATACGGTATTGTAGAGGAAGCAAGAGGTGTCTTCGATGGGATCACGGACAAGGAAAACTCGCTCTGGAATGCAATGGTTACCACGTATGTCTCGAACGGTTTCCACCGTGAAGCTCTGTCTCTGTTCTCTGTGATGCTTGTGGAAGGTTTCGTGCCGGACGAGGTCACGTTTGTGGGCGTACTCAGTGCGTGTAGTCATTCTGGGTTGATAGAAGACGGACGGAATTATGTACTCTCCATGAGAGGTGACCACGGGTTGTGTATGACTTTGGAACATTACTGTTGTATGGTGGACATCTTAGGAAGGGTGGACAGTTAGAGAAGGCAGAGCAACTCGTGGAGAGTATGCCGTATGTTCCTAATAGTGTTGCGTGGACGAGCTTGGTTGGTGCATGTAAGATTCATAAGGATGCGATTAGGGCAGGAAGGAATGCTCAGAATGCTGCTAAACATGGGTTTAACAATGGGGGAACTTATGTGTTGCTATCTAACATGCACAAGCAATTTTCATATTCTAGGGTTTAGGGTTTATAAATAGAGCTATTTTAATAAACGGTTTAGGGTTTATAAAGACCTAAACTAAGAGATTCTCTATATGCTAGGAATCTGAGAAGATGACAATTACTATTTTCAAATGATATATCTAGTGTTTAGGATTATAAATGCCATAATATCGATCTATTTTAGTTATCTAATTTTTCTCTATATAACACCTCGCTAGGCATACCCTATCAGTGTGGATACAAATGGCTGCGAAGATGTCAATTATTTTCTTGATCGTATTAGTTTTTGGCGTCACTCTCTCCCAGCAAAAACCAATGGTACCTGCACTGTTTGCGTTCGGGGATTCTTTGGTAGATCCTGGTAACAACAACGTATTGCCAACGACTGCAAGAGCAAACCATCGTCCGTATGGTATTGATTTTACAGATTCAATACCAACTGGAAGGTTTTGCAATGGTCGCCTTGTCGTGGACTTTATTGGTGCGTGTGTGTGTGCATGTGTGTTCATACGTTGATTATCTTGTGGTTATTGACAGCCTCTTATCTTGGTCTTCCTTACCCACCTGCATATCACGAGGCTGGAGACAACATACTAAAGGGTGCCAATTTTGCTAGTGCAAGTTCTGGAGTTCTTCCTATAACACACACGGTATCAGAATTACAATACATGATTAATATTACACTAATGATTATTGCAGCAAGGAGCTGAGGCACTTAGAAGTCAAGTGAACAATTTTGAATCTTTAAGTTCTAAACTGGCAACAAGGATTGGGACTACAAAAGCGACTAAGCTAATCTCTCAGTCCATTTTCTACATCTGCATAGCGAACAATGACATTAACAATGCATACGAGATTCTGCATAGAGTTACATCTGGTGAAGAACAGGCACTCATTAGCCTGTTCACAAACAATACCGAGGTATACGCACGTCTCTCCCTCACACACACACGCACACACACCGCGTGCTCTTTTGCAGACACTGTACCACCTAGGTGCTAGGAAATTCGTGATCGTTGGATTAAGTGCAGTCGGATGTATTCCCATGAATATAATAAGGGGCGAGTGTGCACCATATGCCCAATCTGTCGCTCAAGATTACAACAGGAGGCTCCATGCTGCCATGGAGAGACTCAGAACATCACTTAAGGGAGCTCATATTGTTATCACCAACTTCTACGATCTCATGGTGGACATGCATGACAACCCTCAATCTTATGGTAATATATGTACATTACACACACAAACACACTGTACATACGTGTGTGTATAGATATATGACGTATGGTTATGGTTTCAGGATTCGTAGATTCTATACATGCGTGCTGCTCAGTTGGTTCAAACCAGTTGGATTGCCATCCAGACTCGAGAATATGTCCAGACCGCAGCAAGTATGTGTTCTGGGATGGTGTTCATCAAACCGAGGCTTTTAACAAGATTGCTGCACGTAAATGGTGGAAGGGCTCTAAAAATGATGTCTCGCCCATGAACATTAAGCAGCTTGCTGAAGTTTAGTGATTTACTCGTGTTATAATTTTTCCATTAATATATACGTTTTTACCTAGTTAAATCTCTCTATTTCACACACACACTGTCTATATAGATAGGAATAAACAGACATATATCTATAGTAAGACTTGGTTATAGACAGCTGCAGTGGACTTCTTACGAGTACGTGAACAAGTAAATGTATAAGTGTATATATTATGAAGTAAATGCACATGTATACATATTGATGATATGTCTGGCCGCATATATATATATAAGCAGTGAAAGAACACCCATGTATATAACAATGTAATAATTCATATCTTAATTTATTAGAAGAGCGTTATGTACTATTTACGATACTTTATACTGTGCTTTAGAGAGGCAAAACGGCAAGTATAGTGATTTTCCATACATGACGTTTTGTGTGTATATATAATTTTATTGAATGCACATAGAGAGGTAAGTTTAATATATTCTGATGTGTATTATAATATTTTACTCGTAGACTTTTGGAATATATAAAAAATAACATCATCTTACAAACACTACTTAGAAAAAAATACCACCCCAGGTAAGCTAAATTGTTTTATATGTAGGACTTGCACTTACCGCTCCTAAGTAAAGAAGGTGAATGTAATGTAGTATACGTACATACATGCACATTATAGTGTTCTAAACATGATTAAGAAAATAAACCATTTATTAATGTCTATTATATTTATAAATAATGCTTACTTGTTGCAAGAGCTTCATGTGTTCGCTGATACAGCATGTACATTCTAAACATACACATTCTATATACATATACATACAACTGCAGTATATATGCATGATCCATTATATATATATAAACATAGTAGTTATATTTGCTGATATACTTATATGCGTGTTGAAATATTCTGAGAGTGACTAAATCTACTTTTGAAAATTTCCAGAATGACCTCATTTTTAGCAATTTAATGATATTTGACCTGCATTTTAAATACGTGTCTCTCTCTCGTGTTTGAAATAAGCTTGTTCGATCACATTTTCTTTTTTTAATTACACACGGCTCTTGAACAAATCAGAGCTTACTTTTGAAAATGTCCAGAATGACCTCATCTGTAGCAATTTAATAATAGTTAACCTGCATTTTAAGTACGGATCTCTCTCTCCAGGTTTTCAAACAGATTTGAGTACTGCATTCTTCATCACATATCTTTCTAATTACATACGGTTCAAGCAGGAACATTCAATACAGGAGTTTTGCAAATAATTTCAAGTATGGCAAGCCAGAAGATGATTAATCTTCTGGCCAGTGTCTTGCTTATTACAATAAGTTTCT
Organism: Selaginella tamariscina; assembly: GCA_003024785.1. Classification (NCBI taxonomy): domain Eukaryota; kingdom Viridiplantae; phylum Streptophyta; class Lycopodiopsida; order Selaginellales; family Selaginellaceae; genus Selaginella; species Selaginella tamariscina. The sequence goes on from PUQB01000051.1 coordinate 543,874, forward strand.
CCGAAGCAATCCCTTACTATCCCACACCCCCTTATGAATACGCATCCCTCCGTATGCTTACAAATTCCCACCTCCACCCCCGTATGTATACAAATCCCCACCACCACCCCCTATGTGTACAAATCCCCTCCACCCCCTCCATACGTATACAAATCCCCACCTCCACCCCCATATGTATACAAATCCCCACCACCACCCCCCTATGTGTACAAATCCCCTCCACCCCCCCATACGTATACAAATCCCCACCTCCGCCTCCGTACGTTTACAAATCCCCACCGCCACCACCATACGTGTACAAGTCCCACCACCACCTCCATACGTATACAAATCCCCACCTCCACCTCCGTACGTTTACAAATCCCCACCGCCACCACCATACGTGTACAAGTCCCCACCACCACCTCCATACGTATACAAATCCCCACCTCCACCTCCGTACGTTTACAAATCCCCACCGCCACCACCATACGTGTACAAGTCCCCACCACCACCTCCATACGTATACAAGTCTCCACCACCTCCATACGTATACAAGTCTCCACCACCACCTCCGTACGTTTACAAATCCCCACCTCCGCCTCCATACGTGTACAAATCCCCACCTCCGCCTCCATACGTGTACAAGTCCCCACCTCCGCCTCCATACGTATACAAGTCCCACCTCCACCACCATACGTATACAAGTCCCACCACCACCTCCATACGTATACAAGTCTCCACCACCACCTCCGTACGTTTACAAATCCCACCTCCGCCTCCATACGTATACAAATCCCCACCTCCGCCTCCATACGTATACAAATCCCCACCTCCGCCACCATATGTATACAAATCCTGGCCTCCACCACCCTACGAGTACGAGTCCCCGCCAACTTATTGAAATAGTTTGAACTGCAGCTTAAGTTTTCTTTGTAATTCTTTTCTAATAAAACATTAAAATCTGTCTTTAACTATATATATATATATATATACAACATACATATTAGTGTTTTATACTTGACAATGTTTATTGAATTGCTTATTAAATTTTATTCAGAATTTGTTGTTATCTAGAATGCTCTCAAAGTTAATTTTTTAATTAATAGGCAATGTTTTAATAAGGTTTTTAAGAAAATATTTATATATTTTAAGAGAATTTGGAGATTCTTGTGCTTTTATGTGTTATATTGATGGTTTAAAAGTTACGGATGTATCAACTTATCATACTCATTTATAAAACCTTTAAGATAAAACATATGACACTTGCTAACAGCTTTTTACATTATGTATAAAAACTCAACTCACATTAATTGTTCCCAATTACTTGAACTACATTAACAACTTCAACATTCTTAATTACTTTATGTATTTCTTATCACAATCGTTCATCATACTTCTCAACTATTTGAGTATCCATGTTTTATAAATATAGAACAATAAATAAATATGAACATAGCGATCTTTTTTTAATATTTAATTAATTGTATATGACTTGACCAACCTTTAAGAACCATTTCAAGTCTACCTTCACCAATTTTTTAAAAACCAAGTCCAGATAATTAGAGTTAAGTTGTTCTAAAATGTCCTAGTTGAAAAACTTAAAATATGCTTAAGTGGGGTGAGGATAAGACATTTTAAATTAACATGTAATATGTTTGCGTGGACATGTCTAGAGATTATGTGAAAAGCTTATTAATTTAGGGTTATTAAAGTCATGCAGTTAGATTTAATTAATTTATGTGATTTAATCTAATTGGTTTGCAGGTATGAGACTGGGTAAATGGTTACTGAGGCATTACTATTATATTAAAAAATGAAGATTTCATTTCTTAGATAAATAGTAAGAAGGCTGAAGAATGGTTCATCTCACAAATTCGATATATATTATTTAGGATGGTAAAATTGCAAGTATAAAACTTGTTTCAGAAGAAGACTTTTAAGGTGCATAAACTTGAGTATTAAAAAGAATTTGGTTGAAAGAAAAAAAGAACAATCATTAATAAAGGAGATTGCGAAAGCATTGAGTGTGGGGAAACAATTTAGTAATGAGGGTTTACACAATTTTAGTTGGAAGGTAGTGTATCTTTATAAGAATATTCTTTAATTGCACTAATCATTCTTTTACTTATTCAAAATTAAAAGGCCAAGACTAATTAGGATATAAGATTCTGTTAAGTAAACCTTTGAATTTTGAATAAGTAAACCTTTGAACTTTTGAATTTTGAATAAGTCACATTTGGTTGTAACTGCAATGACGTTAATATCAGAAGAATCACTACAATAATGCATATGATGGTGAGGTATATAAACACATTCAAAGGCCTTTGTGACATAAAGCAGAAGAATCACTACAATAATGCACATGGATGGTGCACATGGATGGTGAGGTATATAACACATTCAAAGGCCTTTGTGAGTGATTCTTCAATAATGCACATGGATGGTGCACATGGATGGTGAGGTATATAACACATTCAAAGGCCTTTGAATTTTGAATAAGTAAACCTTTGAACTTTTGAATTTTGAATAAGTCACAATTTGGTTGTAACTGCAATGACGTTAATATCAGAAGAATCACTACAATAATGCACATGGATGGTGAGGTATATAACACATTCAAAGGCCTTTGTGACATGGATGGTGAGGTATATAACACATTCAAAGGCCTTTGTGACATAAAGCAGAAGAATCACTACAATAATGCACATGGATGGTGCACATGGATGGTGAGGTATATAACACATTCAAAGGCCTTTGTGAGTGATTCTTCAATAATGCACATGGATGGTGCACATGGATGGTGAGGTATATAACACATTCAAAGGCCTTTGTGACATGGATGGTGAGGTATATAACACATTCAAAGGCCTTTGTGACATAAAGGTGACATGGATGGTGAGGTATATAACACATTCAAAGGCCTTTGTGACATAAAGGTGACATGGATGGTGAGGTATATAACACATTCAAAGGCCTTTGTGACATCTTTATGTGTAAGGATCATAAGTTATTTTTTGTCTTTCACAGGACTTGAACCCGAGACTTTTTGGCTAACACACACATGTGTTAACCAACTGGTCCGTATGATCCTGGATGCTGAACTACACCATCAACAGCAAGGCGTATATTCATACGCATGTTCCAGACCAGTTGTGGACCACACATTCCAGACCAGTTGTGGATCACACATTCCAGACCAGTTGTGGACCATACAATCCTCAGGACCTCAGATATATAAACAGGGTTCCAGTTCCAGGTTTCTCAGAATCATTCAACACCAGTCTTCGGCCTTGTGTTTCATTTTGTATTCATTTCTTTCTTGAATACAATCTCCTCCTTTCAAGGTTCCACCCTTGTTCTAAAGGTTTCGCCCTTTGCACAAGGTCGTGACAGTTTGAATGATTCTGGTAGTGACAAGCTTCTGTTTCCGCTTGTCATCGATCCCATTTTCTTTCTTTCTCTCTTTTCAATTTTCTTTTCGATTTTTTCTTTTCTTTTTCTTTTCTGATTTTTTCTCTTTTTCTTTTTGATTTTTCTTCTTCGACTCATCATGTCCGAGCATGCTCTTCATGAGCAAGTTGCTGCCCTCCAGCAGCAGCTCAACAACTACACCTGGAGAATGATCAGCTCCGACAGCGTGCGAATTCTCCAGAGCCAAAGATCAGCATGCCCGAAAAGTTCGATGGTACCCGATCGAAGTTCCGAGGTTTTCTCAATCAAGTTCGTCTGCGGATCGTGATGCAGCCGAGGCGCTACAGCACAGAACCCATTAAGGTTGGATTGATCGGGTCGCTGCTTTCTGGTTCTGCTCTTTCATGGTTCTCAGCCTTGCTGGAGAACAATGATCCGATCCTTGGGAATTTTGACGAGTTTGTGGAACGGTTCACGGCGATGTTCAGTGACGTGGATCGTGAGAGTGCTGCCATCACCAAACTCCGTCAGCTTCACCAAGGGGGTATGTCGGTAGCAGAGTACGCATCGAAGTTTCAACTTCTTGCTTGTGATGTCACATGGGGAGATCGTGCTCTCAAGGAGGTTTTCCGGTCGGGGTTGCAGGACGAGGTCAAAGACATGTTGCTGAATTTTGCGGTTCCGGAAACCCTCACCAGCATGATCGAGTTGGCAATTCGTTGTGACAACCGGTTGATCGAGCGGAAACAAGAACGTCGGCATCCTTCTTTCTTCTTGGTGCCGTCTTCTTCCATTTCTGCAGTCCCTGTTCCCTCATCTGCTGATTCATCATCTTCCTCAGTAGAACCATCCCCGATGGAATTAGGGCGATCACGCCGAGGCAAGCTTTTGCCAACCGAACGTCAGAAGCGGATTCAGTACAAGCTTTGTTTGTACTGTGGGGACCCGTACCACAAGTTGGAGAATTGTCATCGACGTCCAAAACAAGCTCGTGAAGTGGCCCTTGCTGTGCTGCCGGGAAACGAGAAGATCCAGCCCGAATAGGAGCCGTCCGGCTGGATTGCCGTGGAACAACTCATGTTCCTCAAGGCTCTTCACTCATAACATCTTCCCTTCCTCATCTTGGATCCATTCCATCCACGAAGGTGTGCAAGCCGTTCCATGTTCCGGTGCAGCTGAAGACACCAGAGGTGGAGTTCTCTGGTAAAGCTTTGGTGGATAGCGGAGCGAACGCAAATTTCATCGACAAGAATTTTGCTGTCAGCACGGGATCCGTCTACATCCTTTGAAGACTCCTGGTTCTGTACGGGTCGTTGATGGACGAGATATCAAATCTGGAGCGGTAAAAATGACACGGAGTTCGTTGAGGTCGTTGCTTGCGGTGCTGTGTGCAACATCTCCTTCAGTGTTGTTTCTATTCCAGACTCTACGATTATCCTTGGTTTGCCGTGGATCGAGTTGGTGGATCCTGGTTGGAGAGAACGTTTCATGAACAGTTTCCCTGTTTCAACTCCAGCCACACTCTTTGATTCCGATCCTGTTCCAGTTCCTCCTCCACTTCGAGTCTCGCATATCACCTTGAAGCAGTTCAAGAAAGATAGCCGACATGACCCAGCATCCGTGTTCGCGATCAAAGTCTATCCCTGCTCTGCTAAGGATGTTTCTGTTCCTCCTGCCTTACCAAAGCAGTATGCCGATTTCGCAGACGTCTTCGACAAAAAGAAAGCTTCTGCCTTGCCACCGCACCGTGAGTACGACTGTCCTATCGATCTCGTTGAGGGTAAGCAGCCGTCCTCCGGTCCCATTTACGGTCTCTCACCAACAGAGTTGGAGACATTGAGGAAATACATTGAGGAGAATCTTGTCACCGGATTTATCCGTCATTCGCGATCACCGGCTGGTGCTCCAGTATTCTTTGTTTCCAAGAAGGATGGAAGTCTCCGGCTCGTGGTGGACTACCGAGATCTGAATAAGGTCACCATTCCAAACAAGTATCCTCTCCCGCTCGTCTCCGACATGCTCGAACGTCTTTCTGGTGCCCGGTACTTCACAAAGATCGATTTAAGAGGAGCGTACAATCTCATCCGAATTCGAGAAGGGGACGAGTGGAAAACAGCTTTCCGTACACGCTACGGACATTTCGAGTACGTAGTAATGCCGTTCGGCCTGACAAATGCACCTGCTGTGTTCCAGCACATGGCTAACGATATTTTCCGGGACTTCTTGGATTTGTTTGTCATCATGTACCTAGACGACATCCTGATATTTTCCAAGACTCGAGAAGAACACGAACGGCATGTACGGTTAGTCTTGGAGAGGCTCCGGAAGCACCACTTGTTTGCCAAGTTGGAGAAGTGCTCTTTCAGTCAGCAGTCTGTCGAGTTCCTGGGGTACATCATTTCAGCTGAAGGTGTTCACATGGATCCTGCAAAAGTCCGGACTGTATTGGAGTGGGAGAGACCATCAAATGTTCGTGATGTTCGATGTTTCCTCGGGTTTGCGAACTTCTATCGACGTTTCGTTCGGGATTTCTCCAAGATTGCATTGCCATTGACGAAGTTGACTGGCAAGGATGTTCCATTTGTCTGGTCCTCTGAGGCTGAGGAGGCGTTCGAGTTCCTAAAGAAGGCGTTCACCTCGGCACCTGTTCTTATCCATCCTGACCCTGCGAAGCCATATTTCGTGGAAGCTGATGCCTCTGACTTCGCCATTGGTGGAGTGTTGTCCCAGGAAGGTCCAGATCATCTTCTCCATCCCATTGCTTTCCATTCCCGCAAGTTCACTGCACCTGAGATCAACTACGATGTCTACAACAAGGAGCTGCTGGCGATCGTCGATGCCTTTGAGGAGTGGCGCAGATTCCTTGAAGGTTCCCCGCATGTGGTTAAGGTGTATTGTGATCACAAGAACCTCCAGTACTGGGCAACAGCACGAGTTCTCAATCGACGTCAGGCGCGATGGGCACAGTCTTTGTCCCGGTTCCGATACGTGATTATTCATCGTCCCGGTCGTCTAAATGGCAAAGCAGATGCCTTATCTCGTCGCAGTTACCTAGCTCCAGTACCAGGTGAAATCCGATTTGATCAACAAGAACAAGTCATCCTGAGCTCCGACCAGTTGTTGGTAAACGCGCTTTCCCGTTCTTCTGCTCCAGTTGACACTTCGTTTTTGGATCTAATCCGAGAAAATCTCCCTCAAGACGAGTTTGCTCGTGATGTCCTTGCACATGTTCGACGAGTTCAGCCATTGTCTTCAGGGTCACAACTACGAGATTATGCTGCTTTCCATCTGGGTTGTACCACCACATCCAAATCTATGTTCCGGACGGAGAACTGAGGTTGCGAGCTGTCCAACACTGCCATGACAACACAGCTGCAGGACATTTTGGCATTCGGAAGACGATCGAGCTGGTACAACGGGTGTTCTGGTGGCCTCGGCTTCGCGTGTATGTTGAGAGATTTGTGCGATCTTGTGACACGTGCCAGCGTACAAAGCTTCCTCGTCATCGACCGGTTGGACTACTACAGCCTCTTCCTATTGCTCAGCGGCCATGGTCATCCATCACCATGGATTTCCTCACGGATTTACCGCCTTCTAGAGGGTTTGATGCTGTCCTAGTCATTGTTGATCGGTTCTCTAAGATGGCGCACTTTGTTCCCTGCAACAAGACATGTTCGGGTCCTGATGCTGCAGATGGTGTACCGGGAGGGTGTTCCGTCTTCATGGTCTTCCTGATGAACTTGTCACTGATCGAGGTCCCCAGTTCACTTCGGCATTCTGGCAGAGATTCCTAGATCGGCTACGTATCACCGGGAAGCTGTCTACTGCACATCATCCTGAAACAGATGGACAATCGGAGCGCACGATTCAGACTCTAAACAATATCTTCGGTGTTTCTTTTCTCATCTGCAAGATGATTGGGTCGATCTCCTTCCTGCTGCCGAGTTCGCGTACAACAACACGGCACATTCATCCATAGGTGTGTCGCCATTTTTCGCGTTCTCTGATGTTTCATCCTCGCTAGTCCTATAGCTTGCCCGTGGTTCCTGGCCTCACCACTGCTGCTGATGATCGTGTTGAGCATCTTGGCCAGGTCCATAAGAAGTGCAGCATCATCTTCAACGCGCTCAGGATTTGCAACGACAAGCTGCTGATCGTTCCCGTTCCTCTCCTCCAGCATTCACAATTGGTGACCAAGTGTGGCTCCTCTGGCGTCATTGGCCAGGCAATTGGTGACCAAGTGTGGCTCCTCTGGCGTCATTGGCCAGGTCCATGAAGAAGTGCAGCATCATCTTCAACGCGCTCGGATTTGCAACGACAAGCTGCTGATCATTCCCATTCCTCTCCTCCAGCATTCACAATTGGTGACCAACTGTGGCTCCTCTGGCGTCATTGGCCAACCACACGTCCCTGTGACAAGCTGGACTATCAACGCTTGGGGCCTTTTCGCATAATCGAAAAACTCTCTGATGTGACATTTCGTCTCGAGCTTCCGCCAACCATCCGGATCTATCCCGTGTTCCATGTTTCTTTGTTGGAGCCTTATCATGCTCCTTATGAACCTTCCACCACCTCCTCCAGTTACAGTTGCTGGTGAACCGGAGTTTGAGGTTGCTGTAATTCTTGACTCTAAACTTGTTTCGTGAAGCTGCTTGTTCGTGGTCAGCTTCACTATTTCGTGGACTGGATCGGTTATCCAGGTTATTTTGTGGCCGAGTTATTTTTTGTCTTTCACGGGACTTGAACCCGAAACCTTTTGGCTAACACACACATGTGTTAACCAACTGGTCCGTATGATCCTGGATGCTGAACTACACCATCAACAGCAAGGCGTATATTCATACGCATGTTTCAGACCAATTGTGGACCACACATTCCAGACCAGTTGTGGATCACACATTCCAGACCAGTTGTGGACCATACAATCCTCAGGACCTCAGATATATAAACAGGGTTCCAGTTCCAGGTTTCTCAGAATCATTCAACACCAGTCTTCGGCCTTGTGTTTCATTTTGTATTTATTTCTTTCTTGAATACACAATCTCCTCCTTTCAAGGTTCCACCCTTGTTCTAAAGGTTTCGCCCTTTGCACAAGGTTGTGACATTATGTATGTAGCTTATTACAAATTTGTGTCTTGAGGTGTTTATGTGCATGCCATAATAGATGGAGCGACTCGATATGTTATTGGTCACATAGTTAGCACAAATAAGAAGTTCACCATAGTATTCCATATATATGCCAAAGTTATACACAATTATGACAGTCCACGCCTCATTCATTTTAATGGAGCTCAAGAGATTTGAATACTTGTTAGGAAGAATAGGCTTTCATATTTAGAAACTTAATAAGAAACCATGTACCACATCATCTGCAACTTTGCTTATTTCATTATACTTTTTATTTAGATTATAGCGGATCAAGACCTAATGACAAACATTGTTTGAAAAGGTATCTTGGTATTTCAAACTTTATACAGTGGCATTAAAAGACTAAAGAGTATTGAACATGGCATGTCTTTTGGGAATATGAGAGCATAAAGGCTGTGCCCTCAAAAGTTATAAGTAGGCATGAAAGAGTTTGTGGACATATGGAACATTCACACGGTGAAGACATTCAATTGGCAAGGTGTTTATCGACCATCTTTTACTCATGTAATTGAGTTTCAATCGAATGGAGAGGGAAGATGGGTGAGTTTTATGTATTTATATAAACAATATGTACTAATGACTGAAGTGCATGAGAGTTCCTCTTCTCACTCAGAAACACATCACAAAGATTCATTTTCAAGCTTATGATGTCGTTAAGGACGCACAACTCCCAAAGGTGAGTGCTATTAGCAACTTACATGCAACTAATGTAGTGTTTCTCTACAAAATTGCAGAAACTCAGGGACACAACGTACTCTTTGTTGTCCAATGTCACTCCTCTCGATGATTTCATTACCCATCTAGAACTAAGTCTTGAATGTAGTCAAATGATGGTGAATGCAATGCTATTACATGAGCATGTTCAAGCAACAACTATTCTTGGGGATGTAAGGCAAATTTATACTTGCAACCTCCTTTGTTCAGTAGCACATGCACTAGAAAATTACCAAGACTAATATGTAAATTAGTTGTAATAAAATAAATTAGAGAACATGTGGTGTGCCAACCAATTAGCTAGTTAAGGGGTTAACCAAAAGTTTTTAGCTCAAAGATTTTTATTACCATATTGTTTGTGCCTGCCTCATGGTTGGTTATCATCTTCTTAGCATGGACTCATGTTGAGAATGTGTTGGTCACCTTCTTATTTTCCATTGGTCACCATCTTGGTCAACACTGTATGGCTAGTCACAATGGAAATACCATTAGTCATCCATGTGTGATCCATTGGGAGGATGCAGCGGTCCTCATGTATGTTGGTTCTCATGTCAAACATGTTGGTTACCACCTTCTGACTACTTGTTCCCATACATTATGCTGCTTTGTCAGTTTAATTTTTTGAGTTTAATAATGTGTGTATGTTTCACAATTTTAATTATAATAAAACTAGCCATTGCATTTCCTTCTGAACAACCTTCATGTTACAGATTTAAAATGTAAAAAACCCATCGTTGTGAGTTTTCAATAACTTTTTTCTTCAAATCCTTGCCTTTAGGTGTTAGCCATGTTCTTCTTTTTACTCCCTATTCTTATGCTACGCCTTCTTGACTTTCTTGCATCCTTCAAGCTCAAATGCCAACACAATTAATGTGGAATTTGAACTTGTATCTTAATGCTCTTGCTCGCTAGCTATATTTTCTATTTCTTAATCTTGCTTAGTACCTTTGTTACTTTTATCAATCATGATTTCATCTTGAGTATGTGCATTGGTCATGGTAAGCACAATGTCAAATAAGCTTTTAAAGTTCACACTTACCGTGTTTAAGTTCCAAATGGTTTTTTGAAATTTGAAGTCAATTTATTAATCTCACTAAGTAAAAAACATGACATATGGAAAATATCTATATTTCCTCTTCAGTATGACTTTTGAATAACTCATTTATAAGTCCAACCACGTCTTGGGAGCTTTGGAAGCTACTTTCTTCAATAGAAATGGCAGGTGCAAGATTATGTTCTATAGCTTGCTCTCTTTGGGCAGCCTCCTTGACGGCTACAATTTGTATTTCTGGGGTAGGCTCCTTGGCAACTTCCTTGTCCTTCATTTAAACATTCTCATTATCATGTTGTATGGTATCCCCATCTATGCCATCTACATCCTCTGTATCAACCTTTGTTTACGATTCATCTTTAGCAATACGTCATCTCATAAATCTTGCAACCATCCCGCTTTTATACAAATGTCATTCATGTGTCATGGAAAGAAATGAGAAATGAACACATAAAGAGGATAGGATATTCTCTATGGAGGTGGGTTTGAAGAATTGTCATTACTTAATGAAATGTTTAACGTATATGTTTTTTGTTTTAAAATCGAGGGTCTTTACTACCCTGTTTCTAAATCTTAATCTCGTATTCCTTATACACTTTTAATATTTCATATTATATAACTTGTACTTCTTGTAATTAAGATCTGACTTTATTATTTGCAACTCCCATGCCCTTTTCAAATTCCCCCCTTATTTAAATCTTAGCCATTTTTAGGAGGACCCTTTGGTTGAGTAAGGATCTGCCTTGCCTTGTGAGTCTTTATTTTATGGTTATTGAAGTTCTTTTAATTATAACAAGAATATGTATAAGTATTTATGAGTGTGCACATGTAATAGTACTTGTCATTCTTAAGATTGATCTTCTTATGGAAATCCTGCACATATGATTCCAAAGATTTAATCCTAAATTATGTCATGTAATTCACGTACCCTAGCATAGGGAGATGAACAATTTCATGTTTGGCTATTTGAATCACTGTTCGATCTTGTTACTCATTTTTTTTTCCTTGACCATTGAATCTAATGCATGTTTGTTAGTCACACCATATATGATATTTTTCATTAATCGTTATGCATTACTAGTTGGTCATCATTTATTGAAAGTGTTTCACATGCATTCACTGCATCTTGAATGTCTATGTCCATGCTCTTGTCATTTGACGACTCTAAATAAGAATAATCATCTCTACATGCCACACCCATGACCTTTGACATACATAAAACACGTATATATTATGACTAATTATAGTTTGTTTTGTATGGACAACTTTATGGATAATATACAAGAAAATCTTTCATTATTATATATATCTATATACATACATAAAACACATATATTCATATGGCATAATGTATTATTATATTTATTATTAATTACAGTTTGTTTCATATGGGCAGCTTTGTTCATAAGAAACAATTATTATACATATGTATACATACATATAACACATATATATTCATAATACTGATTACGGTTTGTTTTTAGATGGTTGTTGAGGAGATGAATATTCTTACTACCGTATTTCTACGGTACGACAACGAGAAGATATACTATCCAAATTCCATACTTGCGAGCAAGCCAATTAGCAACTTCTATAGAAGCCCAGACATGGGAGATGCCATCGATTTCACCGTTGACATGTCTACTCCAATGGACAAAATCGCTGCCCTCAAAGACAAAGTTGCAAAGTATGTACATCCATATACGTATACAGTTACACAAATACACATTTATATAATTGTAATTTTTATTAATTAATAATATTAATTATGTAAATGTTTTTATCCAGGTATATTGCTTCAAACTCAAACCACTGGCATAAGTAAAAACATAGAAGACATGAACAGGATGGTGGATACAGCACACAATGAACTACCAAAACAACGGTGAGAGATTAATCCGACGGTCAGACATCAAGCTCAAGTCTTTCTTTCAAGAGCTCGATATTGAGTACCATCTTCTTCCACAGGACGTTTCCGTTACTAAAATGCATTAATAGAGTTTTAAGCCTATAATTACAGACTTAAATAAATGTAATTTAAAAGGTTATATTTTCAATTTAATAAATTAACTTATGAATCTTATTAATTCATCATAATTCATTATGAATTTTAATTTTATTAGTGATATAAAATTAACTTGTGTCGATTCACATCTCCTCAATTCACCTTTAACACTATGCAATCAAATAAAATGTAAAGTATATCTTATAGCATATTCTTTTGCTTTAGTTCACAACAGTATCTTATGGCATATTCTTTTGCTTTAGTTCGGTTTTAATATATAAAATCTGTAAAGTATATCTTATGGCATATTCTTTTGCTTTAGTTCGGTTTTAATATATAAAATCTGTAAAGTATATCTTATGGCATATTCTTTTGCTTTTTTAATATATAAAATCTGTAAAGTATATCTTATGGCATATTCTTTTGCCTGATGTAGTGCTAAGTTCATAAATGGACAGTAAACAGATGAACACGGACCTGATCTCTTTCTTATTTTATATAAAGCCAATCACTTTATTTAGCCAGCTTCGATGAAAACACAAAGCTATTCTGATGTGATCAGATAAGGATGTGAATAGTGGCATTCCTGAAGCTGAAGAACAATGGTAGCCTCAGGATGCAGCAACCAGGTTCCGTGAAACGGCTCGCCGGTTATGAGAGGATTATATATCCATGGTACCGCCCGGTGATGAAATTCCACCTCAGGTTGCCAGAAGCAGCCAAAGGCATGGCTTGTACACATTTGAGCAAATCTTTCTTCCCTTTCATACGTGCTCTCTAAACAAGTCTCTTCTGCAGCTTCCATATATTGGCTTCGGTCTCCAGAATCATGTCGCACACTCTGCTGATTGCTGCCTGGAGACGAAGGCCATGGTTGATAAGCACAGAGATCCAGTTGAAATAGTACATTTTGCTATACAACCCTTCCTAAAAGAGAACAAATCTAACGATCGTGGCCGCTCGTGGTCTGGTGTAGTTTACGTTTGGTGGTGGACTACAGGAGTTTGAATCAAATCACCATTCGGAATCGGTACTCGTTGCCATTGATTCCGGAACTTCTCGATCGGCTGCGAGGGGCAAAGAGAACAAGTCGTTTGTGAGTGCACAGTGATCAGAAATGGCGTCCGTCAAGTCGATGAAATCTTCTTTGTCCAGCTTGACTCCCAAGCAGAACTCGCAAACTAAGAGTGATGAGCCATCTATAAAAACAGTTTTTCGTCGCATGGTGCGATATGTCTCTGGATCTGGAATGTGGTCCTTGAGACGGTGGTTTTCAACCTCCTCATTCAAGACCGTGCTGAGATTAGTAACGAGAGCTCTGTGGTAGCGCTGGAATAATTCTGGTGACATCTGGCGTCTGAGCTCACAGTGTACCTCTCGGAAGAACAGCCACTCGCGAGGATATTGAAATCCTCCCCTGTAAATTCAAGTAAGTATTTCCCTCCAAAGTGTATAATACACATGTACCTGTGTTGCAAGACTCGTCATAGGCATCATTCACTAGCAACCACAGCAAATGCTTTGCAATTTGAGGTTGAGACTCGAATACATCATCGATCACGAACAGAGCCAGCATGTTTTTGCTGGCGAGGATCATTCGATTATCATCTTCTCCTCTTGGAATCATGAGACTTCCACACATGACCTGTCTAGACTGGATGAACTTCAATTTAGCTTTGCTATCGGTTATCCCCAGCACCTCCATAGCCCGCTGGTTGGCCTCATTGTTGACTCGAGCAAAGTTGGGATAACACTCGAATGGGATAGTGCTTTTGATATGGGGTAACTCGAAGTGGGTGGTGCTTGAGAGCTCTTTGAGAAGCTTATCACTAGACATCTATGTGTCTTTGTAATTTTTCTGATATATGTGGTGGTTATTGACATTGAGTTTAATAGGCGACGGACACAATTATTTGTATTGGAAACATGCATTTTTCGTGTTGTCCTTAAAGTTTTTTTTGTACAAAAGGAACAGTGCTAACGTACGTTCGTCGACAAAGAACCATTATGTTCTTTGTTTGCAATATGTAATTTAATAGTGTACGATTAGTTTCAACCTTAATAAATTAAATGAATAATCATTAAACGTCATAAAGGTAAAGAGAGGAATAAAATTTGTGAATACCTCATGATTTATGATCACAACAATTATTAAGGCACCCACATTTTTGCATTTTAGGATCTTATATATAATTTTATTTATGTAAAGGTTTTAAAATAAATTATCCTTGAGTTTGGGTTTAACATCTTAAATTCTAAACCAGCCTTTCACATTATATATAAAAACATAACTCACATTAAATATACCAAATTACTTTAACCATTTGAAGAATTTCAACCTTCTTATTTATTTTATGTTTGATGTTATCCTTAAAGTTTCTTTGTACAAAAGGAACAGTACCAATGTGAAACATGCATTTTTGGTGTTTTTCCTTAAAATTTTCTTTATACAAAAGGAACAGTGCCAACGTACGTTCATTGACAAAAAACCATTATGTTCTTTGTTTTCAATATGTAATTTAATAGTATACGATTAGTTTCAACCTTAAATTAAATGAATAATCATTAGACATCATAAAGGTAAAGAGAGGAATAAAATTTGTGAATACCCCATGATTTGTGATCACAACAATATTATTAAGGCACTCACATTTTTGCATTTTAGGATCTTATATATAATTTTATTTGTCTGAAGGTTTTAAAATAAATTATCCTTGAGTTTTGGGTTTAACATCTTAAATTCTAAACCAGCCTTTCACATTGTATATAAAACATAACTCACATTAAATATATCGAATTACTTTAACCATTTGAAGAGTTTCAACTTTTTTATTTATTTTATGTATCTGTTATCACAACCTTCGATCGTACTTCTTAATTTTAAATATTCATGGTTTTTTATAATATAAAAGCATAAATGAATATAATCATGATAATGATAAATATTTTTTTTTTATATTTAATTAATTGTATATGACAATATTACAACCATATCATAACCAACCTCATTTCAAATAAAGATTTTACTTTTCTAAATAAAGAAATAATAAAACTTTATTTGTTGGAAAATCTAAAATGGTAATGACAAGACATTTTAATTAATATGTAATATGCTTGCATGGAGTGACTTGGCATAAAGATTATGTAGAAAGCTTCTTGATTTAAGATTCTTAAAGTCTTTAATTGATTTATGTATTTAAATCTTGTTGGTTCATACATATGAGAGTAGGTAAACAATTTTTAAGGTATTACTATTTTAATAAAGGTGAAGATCTCATTTCTTGTATAATACTATATTAAATATAAAATATAAATTAAGGTTTGAAAGAATGGAGTGCAAATATTTTTAAATTTAAATTCAAATTGCACTTTAAATTCAAGTAAGATTAAAATGTAATTGTAAATTTATTAATTCAATTCTTTTTTATTTTAAAAACATAAGAAAATAAAAATTTAATTTACTCTATGCAAAATTTTAGAAAAAAATTTAAATATCAAATTAATTTATTTAAAACAATGAATTATGGTAGTTCTTATATTATAATTTAAGTGTGCAACCATGTGTGTATGTGTGTGTTTCAATTATATAATTTTAATTAAATATAAATAATAACTAAATATATATCAGTATATTAAGGTTTTGATATTATAAATTAAATTCTTTTCTTTAAAACAACTTGTCTGACATATATTTAATTTGTATCGTTTTATACGATGACCCAATATGTTATAACTATGATATTTTACAATGATTTTAATAACTAAATTAACTTGGTAAAATCTTCAGATAAGTTTATACATATGGATAGATAGATAAATATAAATATATAGATTAACATGTTTTTACTCGTAGGCACATATGTTAAAGTTATTTTAATTACAAAATTGTTCTATATTTGAAATTCTGTATAGTATTTAAAATTCATATATAATTAGAATAAAGTAAACACTTTTAATTACTATATGGATTTACTTGTATATAAATAAGTAAAATGTGCATTTAAATCCTTTATTATGCTACTATATATATATGCAAGAATATTAAAATTACAATAATGGCGCACACACACATATATATAAATATATAAGAAATGACTTTAATGAATATTGTAATCAAAATGACTTTCTTACAAGTAAAAGCATGTTTACACATGCACACCACATATGTATAGCATATTTGTTGTTACAAAGGAGAATATGCTTCAGCTAGTTTTTACAATCCAACCCCTCCTTTAATCATAGTTAATTAATTTAAGTAATTTAAAAACATTTAGAGGATATACATTATAAAGACCTTTAGGGTTAATGAATTTAATCCATATACACAATTTGATGTATAGTTAAATACATTTTTTTTCTGGTTTTTAATATTTATTAATTATTTAAATTTTAATTAATTATCATGAAAGTGTTCCAATATGTTCAATAGAGTTATAACGGTCTTTAATGTTTAAATCCGTAACTCTTCTTGTTAAAAATGTATTAAATTGTTATATTTATAATATACATACACTTTATGGTAATATACTTTTATATTACTTTGATACATACAAAAATATTCTCGGATAAGTGGAAGTCTCTTTATTTCCCTACTTTTTAATTTTATATATATTTATAACTCATGCATATGCACACGTATACACACTTGAATTTGCTGTAGAAACTAAGATGTAATCGCATTCATTTAAATAAAACTTAATGAGTACAAATTGCCTAGGAATATACCAAGAATTTTGACAAAGAATTAATATTATATTATCATATGATTATATATAATTATTGAAGGTCTTCTCGGAGTTCCCATACTTACATATATACATGTGTAAGAAATATATGTAAGAAAAAAATAAAATATAGGATTTAAAATATTTTATAAGAGAATTTCTTATAATTATAAATATTAATAAGAAATTATCCACTATAAACTTTTTAGTTAGAAAGAGAACTTTTTTAAGTTTAATTAATTGTGTTGATTAATGCTTTATTAAGGGTTTCAATTATGAATCATGAATGAAATCAAATACATGCATGTTTGGATTATGTTTTGTTTTAGCACAATGAAAATTCAATTATTTAAACATGGCTTGGTTTTAATTATCTCTCCCCAATGCAGTACATTTGTAAAACACAGCCCTTCTTAGGATGTACATAAGGAAGATTAATTATTTAAAGATTTTCAAAAGAGTTTATTAAGTATATTTTTAGGGTTTTGCATATGTGTGGGGGTGTAATTCCTTTTGTTGGTGTGTATTTAGATGATCATGTAGGTGTAATGCTCAATTTTGAATATTATATAGTTAACACAAGAAATCCATAAATAATTTTTAATTTATGTTATTAAAGTTTTCTTTTATATTATGACAACTAAGCATCATAAATTCCTCCTAAATAGTATTGGAATAAAATAAGCCCCCCTAATATTACATGTGACTAGACGGATAAAGGAGATCATATTATCCTTAAGAAATAATTTGGGCAATAATCACATCTAGTGGGTAGGAATGAGGTGGCAAATAATGCATGTGTCACTAGGCATGTTTGATTTCCCAAATCCACACACCCATTATCATGTGAATTTAATGTGAATTTGATGAAATACATTGCTAATTTTAAAAAATCAAATGATGAATTTTTATAGTTTTATTTTGAAAAAAAAAACTTTGAAATGCCCATATTTGAAACTCCCTCTTAATTAACATAGAAATCATAATTAAGTATTTATTAGTTGTGTCTTACTACATCAAAATTCTTTTAATATTCCTAACTTTAATAACTATAAACAATAGTTTGAAACTTTATTTAAGAAATTTTAATCCTAACAACATTATAACAAGCACATTATGTTTCACACAATTTGAATCATATATATATTTATTTATTTATACATCAAATCTTAAAATTATTATTACAAATATATTTTGATGTCATATAAGGTATACATATATATATTATATTATAATACACGTACATTTCAAAATATTAAACATATAAAGTACACATATATGTTTCAACAATCCAATTTCACCTTTTGATTGAGGGAGAGAGAGATTAATGTGCGTGCGGATCCATAAGTGTTACATGCTAGCATGCAAAATATTTAAAGAATATTTCTTTTAAAATTCTTGTGTTAGGATTTTGTTAACTTTAGCGAGAGTGAACAAATAAAATACTTACTTTATCGGTCCCTTTACCTCGTGACTAATTTATTAAATTGCCATATGTAATGTTCTTATTCACTTTGTACAAGACTTTTCAATTACTTTTAATTTGCTTGCTCTCTCATTATTAGAATGTCCTTAGAAACATGTGTAATTGATATGTTCAACTTAATGCTTATGGGGATTGTCCTTGGTGGCTGTTTGAGTAAAAGAACTAAACACTATACAAATGAAGAACCTTGCTCTTCTTAAAAATTTAATCTTCTTTGATATTAAACTTGGGACAAGCTAAGGGTTAGGCAAATCCTTGAGAACTTTTTCCACATGTTTTTCAAATCATTACATAAAAATGATATTATATTTAGAAGAAAAATGCTTGTATTGAATTGACCCACACTCATATGTCTCTATCTTTGTAGATCTCTCTCTCTCTCCGTGTTACGTCTCTTTCTCTTTTTTCATCTCCTATGCACATGCATGCACACATATTTGTTTGTAAGAGTAAATCCCCATTTATGTAACACCCATGTAAATATATGCACATCTTTCTATAACATCATTCTCTCTTTCTCTTTATCTTTCTCATTCCCAGTATATGAAACTCAAGACCTTAGTGCCAAGGTCTCAACAACTGTGTGCATGAAATCTGTTTACAATAAGTATATCTTCTCTACACTCATTATCAATTTATAAAACTACAAACATAACATGCTATTACCTTTAAAAATCTTGGTGCACCTTGGCATTGAGGTTGTTATATTCATTAATTTGTCATCCGATAGCATGATAGGTTCATACTGTAACTAAACACTTTCTAAATTACCTTAGTGCCAAGGTTGAGCCATTGCACCAAGGGTGAGACACTCCAGCCTCAAGGCCGAGGGTGGGTCTTTCCAACCTCGACACTGTTTTGTTGACATATTATTTTAAGTAAGAATGCCGAAAAGATGATAACAACATGCTACACGAATTGCTGCATCACACTTGCCAGTCCCTCAAGACAATGAAGCTCTTAGATAGACCAAGAACTTCTTTCAATAGATTTTGTGTAAACACTATTGTTTGGCATGCTTGATGGCTTGGAGAGGAAGGCATGAAAAAATTTGTTATGTATCCCACATATATTATTGAAGAAGAATGAGCAAGTGCAATTAATTATAAGGAATATGAGCGATCTTATGAACTTCTTTAGGCAAGGTACATAAACATGACATAAGCTTTTGTGGTTACAATGGGTAGGGAACTAAATTTCAAAGAAATGAAGAACACTTGTATTGGGAAAATATCTATAAGTTTTTATGGGAACAATGTCGAGTGGTGCTTAATTTAGCTTTCCTAGCTAAGATGGTAATCACCACCTCCAATAGGTGTGCATGAGAAACTCTATTGCAACAATAGAACATACCACGTATTCATAAAATGTCACTTGTTAAAAATAATTGATGATTCACAAATTGTGCCACTCATCTAAACTCTAAGAAGAACTAATGATTAAATTCATTACATATATCTTCTCATATTATTAAACATGTGCACCTAAGAGTTTTGTTCAACCATCACATTTTTATGGAGTTACCAGAAAGATTGTATGTTATGAGGCAATGCAAAAGGTATGGGAACTTCGAATATTACTTATGGTCCATCTCATTGGAAGACAAAAGAATTATTGATGAAAAAAAACTAAAATCACGAGAACTAGTGGCATCACTACCAAAAGTAGCACATATGTTCATTCCTTTTGAGACAAGTTTATGTGCTCTTCTACATTTTGGGCTACATGAATTAACAAGTTACTAATATTGGAAAAAAAAAGAAAAATAAATCTCAACACCGAGAATTACCTCTAGGCATATCGAAAAAATGAAATAAGTAGAATCCATTCTCTTTTATCTAAGGGTATGGAGACATTGACAAACATACAGAAGTTGAGGCCTGATGTAAAACAATTAAATGACGATGATGGGCAAATAATTCTTTATCACAAATGAAGATTTGGACTTTGTCAATAAAGTTACAAGGTTTGATTGGATGAAAGCTAACAACATGCACCTTGGCCTGGAGAAGTAGACTTTGCTTTTCAAATTGCCGTTATGGACAATTCCCAAGGTCGCAATTTAAAGATGAAGGTCATGAATAAATGATTAATGTAGTTGCCATCCACTTCAAAAACGTCATCATTCTTAGGGTTAACAAAGAATTTAAACATTAGCTCATTGTATAATGGATGAACTGGATGATAAAGGCCTTATGTGCAACCAATGTGGTAAAAATCATGAAGGATAAGGATGAGGCTGATTCACTGCAATTGCTCATGCTGATCTCTAAAGGAGATAAAGAAGAAGGCCCTTGTGGATGACTAGTATCCATATATAGCAAAAGTATTCATCATCTAAAGAAAGATAAAATTGACCTATTTAAATACTATGTCAAACAAGTTGTACATCGCATACTTATATAGTAAGTCTTTTTCATTTAGTCCTTATTTATAATTTCTTTACATAAAACACACACACACATATCATTAAATGATACATATAATATATAGGCTATTTAAAATATGTAGATGATGTCTTTGTTTGTGTGTGTGCTTTCAATTTATAGGTTTACAAAATGAAGCCAAAAGTTCTCAGCTTTGATTGTAGACTGGGTGAAGTCAAGAATGGACATGCAATTGAACTAACCACACATCCTATTCCACTTTATTTTTTTTAATGAATAAGACCTCAATGCTAAGGAATGCCTAATGTTGCCCTCAACAACGAGGTTTATTTGAAAATAGACTTTAGCACCAAGGGGCATTAAACATTCCTTGACGCTGAGGGTAACAATTAAAATTCCTCAACATGAAGGTAGAAACCTCAATGCTGAGGTTATTCAAGATTTCTGCTTCAGTGTGTATTAATAATCATGTTAAATACATTTGTATTTATCACTGCAGTGCATTGGTGTTCATTTGGTCATGATGACGCGAAGGGGAGATCATGAGTTTACTTCAAATCTCGAACTAACACAATTATAAAAGACATCCAATGGAAAATACTAAGATTATAAATATGAAATAATATTGTTTGTCTTCTTTTACATGTTGCTTATTTTCAAGTGCTAAAGCATAGATAAATTGGCCATATTAAAAACAATGTTCCTTATAAATCTCATTAAATCAAATGATCATGTCCTCGACTTGTTCATGGGAATTAAAACAATGTTATATATTGGTGTATCAATAGGGAAAAATATTTTTAGAGTAAACATGAATTTGATACTTTACTCACATGTTAAAAATACAATTTCAACAAACCTTCTTGAGCCTTTATATTTAGTGAAAAATGTAAAGACCAAACAAGGGCCAAACGGAACATTAACTAGTGGGGATGAAATAAAGAATGAAGAAGAAAATAATGACAAGGGAAAAGATTAAAATGAACATGAAAACAAACCATCATTTGTTGAAAAATAAGTGCCAAAAAGAAGTGTATAATGCAAAGGAGTAAGGATGTAGAAGTTGGTGAATTTTCTATAACTAAAAAGTCTTTATTAAACAAGAGAGATAAATGAAGGTAAATAAAATCACAAGAGGTTGTCAACAAACAAAATTTAAAAATACCACAAGAAATCAAAGAAGAAATTCCACACAGGAGAAAGAAGAAATACAATATAAAAGCTGAAGAACATCCCCAAAGGACACAATTAATGGTTATTAAAACATAAAGATGAAAAATGAAAAGAGTGATGATTAAAAGAAGAGCAAATGAAGGAATATTAGGTAAACTATTTTATTTAACATCTAGATAAAAGTACTCTTTTATTAAAATGTATGTAACCAATGTACATATCAAACATAAACACACGTTCCCATAACATTGTGTATATAGGTGTAGATATTGTTACATTATCATATTTCAAGTATTTTCTATACCACATAACATAATTCTCTTTCACGAATATAACATTAATACATTTGCATTTGTGCTGCAAATAAACATAATCAATCAACGCATTATTAAGTAGACTTTGTTATTATGTTTTAAACCCACCAAATACTTACATGTGAAATAATATTTTAATAATATCTTAATTAATATAACGACAAAATATATATTAAAGATGTATTTTGATTGAATGCCTTAGATTTCATTTAAATAAAAGATATAATCAGAAAATTAATATATTGTAATAATACTTTAAAGTAAGAGGTATATATTTTAACATTATATAATTAGATGGTTTAAATCTTTTTTCAATCTTCAATTATATTATATATTGAGTTACGTACCTTAAAATACCATTTGTTATATAAGTTATAAACATTTCTACGACACGTGGAGATTTTAAGCTATCGTAGAATTTGAAGGGCTGAATGGCTTTGGTGTGTTGTGCAACAGGCTTGGATTCTACATTTTGGGGATTTAATAGAAGATTTCACACTCGCCCATTTGCAGCTGCATCAAAAAAATTTCATTGGTCTTATCTACAGGTGTGTATATATAATGTATAGCTTACATATATATAAATGCAGATTTACACACACACACACACACACATAGATAGATAGATAGATAGATGTGTGCGTGTGTGTGTGTGTGTGAATCTACATTTATATATAATGTAAAATATACATACATATAGATAAGACCAATGAAATTTTATCTCTCTCTCTCTCTCTCTCTGTATATATATATATATAGCTCACATTATATATAAATGTAGATTTACACACACACATCTGTGTGTTGTGAGTGTGTTTGTATGTATGTATATATATCATTTTAGCAGAATAAGAGGAGTTTTGTTGCCAGAGCTGAGTCAAAAGTGGTATTTGTTGCGGGTGCAAATGGCAAAACAGGGAAACGCATTGTGTCCAAGCTTGTCTCTGAAGGTTACAGAGTCCGTGCGGGAGTGGTGGACCTTCAGAAGGCCCGCAGCATCTTACCAAGTAATAACAACATTGAAATCGTAAGTTGTGTGTGTATGTTTGCGTGTGCGTGTGTTTTTATTTGTATATATGTGTATATATATGCACACACTGAACAAATACATCTTTAAAATTCATATTATCTTTGTGTCTCTCCGTACACACACACACACACACACACACACACGTAATGTTTTCAGGTGGCAGCGGATGTAACTAATGGATCTAATCTGCTCGCAAGCTCAATTGGAACCGTTGATGCTGTTATTTGTGCAACTGGATTTCGCTATGGTTGGATGTCTTTGCTCCATGGAAGGTCTGTCTACATATTATCTAGTTAAATAGCATAAGTAAACAAATAATTATATATATATGAGAGAAGAGAGAGAGAGAGAGAGAGAGAGAGAGAGAGAGAGATGTGTCCTTCATTTAAATACATGATAATGTACTAAGCATCAAAACACTTACTGTAAGATAGATTTATTGTACAAACTGTAGATATATAACACAAATAAAACACGCACGCAAGCACGCACGCACGCACACAATACATATAAACATACATATCAAGTGCAGGTTGACTATAGAGGAACAATAAATTTGGTGGAAGCATGCAGGAAAAACGGAGTGAGAAAGTTCGTTTTAGTAAGTTCCATATTGGTAAATGGTGCTGCATGGGGTCAAGCCTTAAACCCGGCTTATGTCGTCTTAAACGCATTTGGTCTTACGTTGATTGCGAAGCTCCAAGCCGAGAATTACATTAGAAACTCTGGGATTAACTACACTATCATCAGGCCTGGTGGTCTATCCGAAAACAAACCTGATGGCAGCGTTATCATGGCAAAAGAGGTGTGTGTGTGTGTGTGCGTGTGTGTAACACAGACACGCACTTATTGTATATGTGCAGGACACTCTTTCTTCAGGATCGATTTCGAGGGAGCTTGTTGCAGAGGTTGCTGTGGAGGCAGTCAAGTGTGCAGAGGCAGATTATAAAGTCGTAGAAATTGTTTCTGAGGGGGGAGCACCAAAGAAAAGCTTCCCAGAACTGTTTGCATCTGTAAGAGTTCAGTAGTTCCTTAAGCGCTTGAGTAATGTAATCCTATAAATAATACAGAGGAGATAATGTATATTATTACTAAGGAAAGCATGAGGAATAACCTCTTAGCTCGAATGGTGGTCACTGTAATTTTGAAATGTATTTGAATGTAATATGAGACTCAAATTAAAATTTTAATGGGCTAAAATTAATATTAATTTGTCGAGTATTATAAATGATATGTAATATTTGATATTATATGTTATTATAAGTTGAAATGAGTTCGTTTACAACAAAGTTGAGGATATAACAAAATATATAATGTACAAAAGAACATGAAACTCTTATATCTTTTATATTTAATATCAGAGTTTATATATACAAGGAAAAGGTATTTTCTAATTATAAATATCATAGTTACCCTTCATATATATCTTAATTACCTTAAGATTAATGATTATATTATATTATCGAACGAGATAAACATCAAAATGTTTAAAACATATTTTAAAATTGAGAGTGATAACCTTAATTTATATTTAAAAATAATTTTATAAAAAGACATAAAATAATTTTATAAAAATAAAATATAAAATTATCATAAAGATATTTCCACTTAAAATTACAGTATATTTAATAATGTCGATACTTAAAAAATATGGTATAGTAATTATAATATGCACTCAATTTTACTCATTATAAACAAAAATCGAAATTGTTACAGGTGTATCGGAGAGAGTGATTATGTATAATATAACTTCTCTTTCCACCTTTTCCATTTGGTATATATCTTTCTCTTTATTGTTAAAGAGTACGACACGGTCATGTATCGATAATTAAATATATATTATGTTTGTATATTCACGTATGGTTTATAATTGAAATCTTGTTTAGATTCATATTTCGCTTAGTAATTTATTATGTAATATGCAAGTTTGTTTTAAAAGGTTTGACTTATACAAACCATACAAAAATTTACAAGATGACTTAACTTCACATTATTTTAAAAAATAAATTTTATAAGATCATTTATAATCACTCCAATTAGTTTTTTTAACATTTGAAAAATAAAAGAAAATTATAACAAAAACAAAATATTAATATAATC
This sequence comes from Selaginella tamariscina, assembly GCA_003024785.1. Taxonomy (NCBI): domain Eukaryota; kingdom Viridiplantae; phylum Streptophyta; class Lycopodiopsida; order Selaginellales; family Selaginellaceae; genus Selaginella; species Selaginella tamariscina. Next base: position 569,399 of record PUQB01000051.1, read on the forward strand.
TATTTATATTATTATTGAATATGAATTGTTTCTGTATAAAGAGATTTTTTTTTATATAAATTTAAAATCTATTCAAACCAATTCTTTTTCATATGGAATGCAAAATGTGTCACGCAGCTAATTTATGGGAAAAGTATAAATATGTCACTTAATAATAAAGATGTATAAGCCAAATTAATGAATCCTAAATTTTAAATCATTATTAGTTATAATATTATATATAACATGGCTATGATATAGTCACTGAATAATCGTATTATATATGTCCTTATCATTTGATCGAAACAATTAGCAGATATTTAATGATTATTGTTTTACACCGTATGTGATTTATGAAATGACACAAACTATTAATAAAGTGAGTTATCAAAGAACAAACATGTTTATTTAAAATTTTTTATTTTTAATAACTAAATGAGTTCCCTCAATTTTCAAATACTTTATCAAATTTTTTTTTTAGAATGTGTGAGTTTATTCAGTGAACTTTCATTATTACAAAATGAAATTTAATTGTCATGTATACATATGAGCCATTTCACCTTTTCATTTATTAGTTAAGACTGTGAGTCTAGTGTGTCTTTTATAGTTCAACTTGGGGTAGATTTATGTATTATTTAATGAATTCGAAATTATCTTTATTGTTAATTTAAATGAAATAAATACCTATACTTCATTGAGTAACTTTTTAAATACAATATTTGTCATTGAATTTAATTGGATCAAACAATGAAGATTAACATTCACTCAATTAGCTTAATTAAATATACATAACATGTCTTCATTCAAAATGAATATTTTTTCACATGTTTTTAAAAACTTATTTAAAAAAAAAAATATTATAAATGAATAGTTCACATAATAAACATTTATGTTACTACATTAAGATTAAATGAGTTAAAAATATCTCAGACGTTCATTTGTTTTACTTCGTAACCCATTGTGGCATTTTACATTAAATAATGTAGATAATACTTAAAAATTTATTTCTCATTCCTTTTGAAAAAGTTTTACATTACTAAATAAGGAAAGAAAAATTTACATACTTTCATTATCAGCCATTATTAATTATTAATACTTTGATAATTATTATTCATACAAAATGAGATACCAACCAGACAAAGTGAGTCTCCATTCTATCTCATGAAGTGAGACCCAGGCCTTACAAAGTGAGGGTCAGGTAATAAGCCTTAGAGATTCTTAAATATGAAGTGAGATAGCAAGCCTCACAAAGTGAGACTTTTTCCTTATAAAGTGAAGCATCAAGCCTATAAAATGAAACTCTTTTATTACAAAGTGAAGCACCAAGTGCATGAAGTAAAACTCTTTCTTTACAAAGTGAGGCACCAATCTCATGAAATGAAACACCAAACCCACAAAGTGAGGCACTAAGCTCACAAAGTGAAAATTTTTCTTACGAAGTGAGGCACCAAATCCAAATAAAACTCTTTCCTTATAAAATAAAGCATTAAGCCCACGAAGTGAAACTCTTTTCTTATAAAGTGAAACACCAAACCGACAAAGTAAGGCTCCAAAGTGAGACTCTTTCTATACAAAGTTAGGTTCCAAAGTCCACAAAGTGATAATTATGCTCCACAGAGTGACATTGCATGTCCACAATGTGTGATTCCCTCACCATGTAGTGAGGTTCATGCCCAATAGAGTGAGGGCCATGCCTCATGGAGTGAGTCCCCAAGCCCACGTAATGGGACCCTAAGCACACAAAATGAGCCTCCTAGACCACAAAGAGAGACTCAATGCCAATGAAGTGAGACTTGATGCCCATGAAGTAAGTGTCTTGCACCATGAAGCACCATAAGGTGAGGGAGGCTCCAAGCCCACAATTTGAGATGACGAGCAACTCTAAGACCACAAAGTGAGACTTCAAGCCCATGGTTTGAGACCACGAGCGGTTCCAAACTGGCATAGTGAAACTTTAAGCCTAATGAAGTGAGACTTCGATCCATGAAGTGATAATCTAACCCACAAAGTGAAACTTCACATGTGTTACAAAGTAGATAAAGAAATAAGAAATTTAGTGAAAATGACATAGTTATTTATCATTTATTTACAATGTTAATGATCTACTAGTACAAGTGCAATGTTTGCAACTCCTCTCATTATAATGGTTATGTTCTTCTTCTCTTTATTTAATGCACTAGACTTCGATTGTTGATTAGATGTTGAGACATTAATTATATCATCTTTTATATAATGCTACGTAGCATGAGTATATGCTGGTTGCCGCATATATTATTTGTGTCAGTTAGTGAATTGTAAATTCTAAAGCATTCAGGAGTGAAAAATCAAGTCCCTGATAATACATGCCCAAGTGTTCCATGACATCTTACATAATAACAAATTCTTTATACTTGGACCCCCTAAATACATCCACATGCACGCAAAAGAATTTAATTAAGTTCACTTTGTATGAAATATACAAAAGTAAACCTCAATTGTTGTTTTTAATCTATCTGTCGTAAATGCTTGCGTTGTGTCCATGCCTCATTGCATACAAATTCTTTCTTTCTATGTCTTGTTTATAAAAAGAGTTCAAAGTGTGTAAGGTTCATATACAAAAATGTGTGCAATGTGTCTTAATAGTTGAAAAATTCCAAAGGGAATAAATGTATGTAAATCATACTTATGTCTTAAAAGATGAGCATGGGACTCAAAATCACATGTAAGGGTCGAGCTATGGTTTTAGGGTTTAAGGTTTATGATCTAGGGCCTGTCAAGCCACGATCCAGGAACCAGAAAGAGAGTAGGATTCCAAGAACAAGAAGGCTTGACTTAGGAGCAGAACAAGGGACAGAATAGGAATTAAGAACTTAGGAGCAGGACAAGGAGCATGATAGGAACTGGAGCAGGATAGCAGGACAAGGAACATGATAAGAAATGGAGCAGGATAGCAAGTCAAGGAGCTGGATAGGAACTGGAACAGGATAGCAGGACAAGGAGCAGGATAGCAGGACGAGGAGCTAGATAGGAATCGGAGCAGGATAGCAAGACAAGGAGTAGGACAGGAAATGGAGCAAGATAGCAGGACTAGGAGCAGAACAGGGAGCAGGACAGAAGCTAGGAATTCAGAAGCAAGACCAGGCGCAGGATAAGATCCAGAAGCAAGACAGGAACAGAACAGGATCCGAGAGCAAGATAGGAGCAGGATAAGATTTAGGAACAAGACAAGAATAGGATAGGATCCGGGAGCAAGACAGGAGCAGGACAGGAATCAGGAGCAAGACAAGAGTAGGAGGCAAAGAGCAAGACAATAGCAGGAGGCAAAGAGCAAGACACGAACAAGACAAGAATAAGAATGATCGTAGAATGACTGGTGTTGATAGTAATTGATTGTACAACAATTAGGTCGGAGCTTTTATGCTCACAACTCCAAGAGTTAATCTAGGCATGAGTGCTAAAAGTGGTTGCATGCATGCAGAGGCTAAGATGAGTCCACATGTCCCTTATCCTCTAGGCATATCCTGTAAGAATATCCTATAAGAATATCCTGTAATTGTATTCTATATCCGAAAACCTTGTAGGAATATCCTGCAACCCGTATCCTGTATCCGGAATCCTATATCCTGTATCGGGTCATGACAGTACCTCCTCCTTAAAGATGAGTTCCACGAGTCTTAGGACCTGGTTTAGTAGGATAATGCCGATGGAAGGCAGCAACCTTGGAAGAAGCATGGAATAAGTTGGATGCAGGTTCCCAAGTGCGATTAGTAGACAAATAACCTTTTCAATCCACCAAGTATTGGAGTTGGCGGTGATGAAGACGAGAATCGAGAATGGCTGCAACTTCGTACTCAGGTTCATTATCAATCACCACAGGAGGGGGAGGAGAAGAAGCACGACCGAAAAGAGAAGAAGGATGATATGGCTCCAACAAGGAGGTGTGAAACACAAGATGAAGTTTCATCATAGATGGTAACTCGAGTCGGAAAGCTACAGGATTGACCTCTGCCACAATCCTGTAAGGGCCCAATCATTGAAAATCCAACTTAGAAGAAGGCCTGTTGGTGCGGATATGTCGACGAATAAGCCACATGAGATCACCAATCTTGTATGCAGGTGTTGGCTGACGGTGAGCATCAGCATGATGCTTGTACCATTCCTGTGCCTGCTGAAGATGAACCCGGAGATCATCCTATACCTGTCGAAGATGCTGAAAACGATCCTGTACTACAGGAGCGGAAGAAGGAGAAGCAGGAGGAGCAACCTGTAATGCTGATGAACTGTCAGGAGGTGAATTAGGAGTGGAAAGAGCTTGCGGATGTGCTGAGGAACTGACATGAGGTGAATCAGGAGTGGAGAGAACTTGCGAATGTGTTGAGGAACTGACATGAGGTGAATCCTGTCGAGGAGGAATCTTCAACACTAATACAGGATTGGAAGAACCCTGTACAGGAAATCGCAAACTAAGTAGAGCCTGAGAATGTGCTGACGAACTGACAGGAGGTGGATCCTATTGAGGAGGAACCTTCGACACTAATATAGGATTGGAAGAACCTTGTATAGGAAACCGCGAATTAAGGAGAGCTAGAGAATGTGCTGACAAATTGACAGGAAGTGGATCCTGTCGAGGAGGAGTTGTCAACACTGATACAGGATTGGAAGAACCCTGTACAAGAAATTACAAACTGAGGAGAGCCTGAGAATGTGCTGAGGAACTGACAGGAGGTGGATCCTGTTGAGAGGAACCTTCGAAAATCGTGAACTAAGGGGAGCCTAAGAATGTGCTGAGGAATTGACAGGAGGTGGATCCTATTGAGGAGGAACCTTCGGAAACCGCGAACTGAGGAAAGCCTGAGAATGTGCTAACAAACTGACAAGAGGTGTATCCTGTCGAGGAGGAGTCTTCAACACTGATACAGGATTGAAAGAACCCTGTATAGGTATCTGCGAACTTACAGGAGTGGAGAGAGCCTGCGGATGTGCTGAGGAACTGACATGAGGTGTTTCCTATTGAGGAGGAATCTTCAACTCTGATACAGGAACATGCATGGTCAATCCTAAAACTTGTACTGCCTCAAACACTAAGGACGTATCCTGCACGCAGGAAGGTACAAGATTGATCTTGACTACCAGAGAGGAAAACGTGAGCATCCTAGACCTCCAGTCGATCTGAGGATTTGCAACCACGAACCATGGCATGCCCAAAACGATGGGAGTCGACCGAGTCTTGATCAAGTGGAAGGAAATCGAATAATTAAATGCGCCATGACTGCAAGAGAGAGGTGTGGTAGCATGAGTAACTACACCTGAAGCAATTAGACGACCATCGGCCACCTTTACAGGAACTGCACGCTTCAACTTCACCACCGGAATGCCATGCTGAGTTGCAAAAGTGTCATCCATGAAGCATGCATTTGCACCAGTGTCTAACAGGGCAAACTCCTTGAGCTCTCGATCGTTGAGGTGGATGTGTACAGGAAACTTGGGTGATGAAATGGTATGAGCAACACCAATAGAGCCTGCATCATCGTCCAACTTCGCAGCTCCTAAACGAAGTGGACATTGAACTTTAGCTTCAACTTTACATGTCTTGAACTTCCTAGTTTTAGCAGGACATTCTGCCACCTTGTGTCCTGCTTCACCACAATATAAGCATAAGTTCTCACTACGACGGCGTTGCTTTTCTACAGCTGAAAGTGGACCATGCTTGTATTTCTCAACCTCCATAGGGACTACTCCAGAAGGTGTCACAGGAACATGTGCTACAGTTGCAGGATTGATTGGCAGGAATTGCTGACGGGATCTTTCCCGACGACGCTCAAATAAACGGTTGTTGCAGCGAACGGCTTGTTGCATGATTTTTGTTAATGTTTGAGCATCCGGTAACGTAAGGAGAAGGTCCTTCACGTCATCCCTCAACCCCAAACGGAAGTGTTCGATCAATGCAGTCTCATCCCATGAAATGTTCGTGCAAAGTTGCTGAAATGCGGATGCATAAATGGAAACTGGTCGGGATCCTTGTGTGAGCTTTTGTAAATTCGTGCATGCAGAACGGTACTTATCAGGATCTCCAAAATAGGCTTCAAAGGCAGCCACAAATCCTTCAAAGTCATCCATCAATGGGTCGTCACGCTCCAGTAAAGGAGCAACCCAAGCCCGTGGAGATCCAACCATTAAGGATGCCAAAAGGCTAACCTTTTGCGCATCAGTCGAGTAGCGGCGTGGTTGCATGCGCATCAAGAGCCAGATCTGATTCAGGAAACCTTGGAAATCAGCACGATTGCCACTGAACTTTTTTGGCATGCTGATCTTTGGCTCTGAAGAAGAGTTTGATGGAGAGGAAACCATGGATGCTTGAGAGAGAGCTTGCGCAGCAGCCTTGGAGGATGCATCAGTAGCTGCATGCGCTGCGTTGGTGGAACCTTGTAAATCGGAGACCACTTGGCGCAAAGTGGCCAGCTCATGAAGCAACATTTGGTGCTCGTGTTGAAAATGCCCAAAATTAGCCATGATTTATGAAAGAAAAAGGAGGAAAATGAAGGAAAAGAGTCAAGGAAAAAAAAAGTAACTGGAAAATGGAGAGCTATGAAAGCAGTTACTATTAAACTGTCAAGCCATGATCCAGGAACTAGGAAGAGAGCAGGATTCCAAGAACAAGAAGGCTTGACTCAGGAGCAGAACAAGGGATAGGATAGGAACTAAGAACTTAGGAGCAGGACAAGGAGCATGATAGGAACTAGAGCAGGATAACAAGACAAGGAACAAGATAGGAAATGGAGCAGGATAGCAGGACAAGGAGCTAGATAGGAACTGGAGCAGGATAGCAGGACGAGGAGCTAGATAGGAACCGAAATAGGATAGTAGGACAAGGAGCAGGATAGGAAATGGAGTAGGATAGCAAGACTAGGAGCAAGACAGGGAGCAAGACAGGAATTAGGAACTCAAGAACAAGACCAGGCGCATGATAGGATTCAGAAGCAAGACAGGAATAGGATAGGATCTGAGAGCAAGACAGGAGCAGGACAAGATCCAGGAACAAGACAAGAACAGGATAGGATCCGGGAGCAAGACAGGAACAGGATAGGAACCAGGACCAAGACAAGAGCAGGAGGTAAAGAGCAAGACACGAACAAGACAAGAACAAGAATGATCGTAGAATGACTGGTGTTGATAGTAAATAATTGTACAACAATTAGGTCGGAGCTTTTATGCTCACAACTCCAAGAGCTAATCTAGGCATGAGTGCTAAAAGTGGTTGCATGCATCTAAAAGTGGCTGCATGCATGCAGAGGCTAAGATGAGTCCACATGTCCCTTATCCTCTAGGCATATCCTATAGGAATATCCTGCAACTGTATCTTGTATCCGGAAACCTATAGGAATATCCTGCAACCCGTATCTTGTATCCGGAATCCTGTATCCTGTATCGGGTCATGACAGGGCCTAGGGTTTAGGATTTAAGGTTTAAGGTTTAGGGGTGTAGCACTGTAAACCTTCACCTATGCAACTTTTTTTATAAAACACGTTTGGCAAACCCTTTTCAATTATAAACACATGGTGAACATATCTACAATTTGTACACAAAAAGATGAGGTATGTTTCATCACTAGATATGGAACACAAACGATGGGGCTTATTTCATTAATGGAGTTCGTACACAAAATATGGGGTTTATACATATGTATATACAGTTAATGTGTATTATAAAGTACATTTATTTATACTTAGTGTTGCTCCAAACATACCGCATCCTTTCTCCTTCTTATTTGGAAATGTAAATGCTACAACTATCACAATAGCGTGTTGACTTGTGTTTTCCCTCCACTTAAACCCAAAGTCCCCATGGAACATCCACACTACACTTAATTGAGGTTTCTAAGGTAATGTTTGTGATTTTGACCTCTTTCTCTCCATCTAATGATGTCATTGTAGTAGTGGGGAACACAACATACCTCATAGCTTCATTCTTTAAAGGCTTTCGTAACAATCATTGTTGCTTTATCCTTCTTAAACCCTCCCGATCGACAAAGCCATTGTAAACCTCCTTATCAATCGACCCTAGTTCTTTGGATGAAGAAACTAGGATGCAAGTCCTTTGTTTTCATTTTGAGGATTACCATCAACTTCTCCTTCTATGGTATCCTTGTGTGCTTGTACCCTTAGTTGAATCTTTGAGGACCTTAGTATAACACCTTATTTGTGATGGTGAGTTAACCGTGAATGCTTCCAAGCCCAACAATTGTGTATCCTCTAGTAAGTTGTTGAAGCTTATAGGTTGTACACATGACATACCTCTAAGCTCATAAGCCACGTAAGCCAATAGCTTGCATCCCAATATGGGGAATCATGCATGTTAAGGACCAAAACCAGAGCATGTAGGAATTGCATGGAGGAAAGTTCGTAGGAAAAAAGCAATAGGGAAAATCCTATAGGTACAAGAAAAATCCTATAGCAATAGAAAAGATCCTGCGCAGATGGTTATGACGATTGGAGTAGGACATGATTCGATTAGGGCAAGAAAGAAGGGCAAGTGAGGGCAGGAATGAGGCTATGAAGGCTATGGAGAGCAATGCATGAGAGAGAGAATCTGTACGAGAAAAGCAAGTCTCCACACTTGCTATCTCTTGTAATCATTTAGTAATGCAAATGCATGATTATTATATATATGATATATGATATATATATATATATATTATAAATATTCTTGTCTTATGAGCAAAATATCCTGTAAATGCTATAACATTGGCAAATGGCAAATGGCAACTGGCAACTGGCAACTGGCAAATGGCAAATGGCAATGGCAAATCCTATCTTTGATCTTAGAGACAAGATAAAATATATATAGAGCTCTAGGATGAAATCCCACAACCTTTAACTAGGAAACTTTTTCTACGTTGTGAATAGTGATTTCTGCACGTAGGAAAGTTTACCCATGTTAACACATTGTAACCACGGAGGGATTTCACCATTGTTATATAAGAATTTATGAAATTCCTGAGTGAGAAGTGATATATGTGAAATAGTTCTGAAAGAGTAAAGCTTAAGTGAGAAATAGAAGTTTGTATATATGAAGGATGGAGCCTTGGAGGTGTCATAATCCTAATTCATCTATAGCAAGAGAGAGAAATAATAGGCAAGTCGAGAGAAAGGTTGCCCGTGCTGAGCAAATAAATAAATCTTATTAATATGCAAGAAGCTCATATAAGACTCATTAATCAAATATAAGAAAGTGCTACTAAGGGTGTGGAGTATATATAATATGGTGACTATCAAATTGCAGAAGAAGAGGAGTTGAAAGAAACTTCTTGGAGAACAAGATTTTATAGTAGACCGAGAGGAGGATTTCTTGGAAATTCCCGTTTTAGTGAGGAGAAAGGTCACCAAGAATGTTTAATATGACACTTTTCCCATAATGTTAGGAGGAACATTGATGTTCCCAATATTTTCCACATAAACTAAGGAAAATCTTAAAAGACACTTGCTATAGTTTGAGGAAGTTATAAAATTGTATAAAGTAAGCAATGTAGATAAGTTGCTTATATTTCCTCTCACATTAAAAAAAATGCATATGATTAGTATTATGAGTTAGAAAAAGATGTGAGAGAAGATTATAAGAAAGTTACAGAAGCTTTTAAAGAATACTTTAAAAATGAAGAGTTGTTGTAAGAGAACTTAGAGAAGCTCAGGAATATCCTGTAAGGAAAAATTAAAACTATAAAAGAATATACACACCATTTTAGGAACCATGAAAAGAAATGCATACTATATGTTAAGGAAGATGCTTTGTTTCAATGGTATAAATAAGGATTGCAGAGGCCATGTAGGCATTATGCAATAACAATTCAGAAAATAAACATAAAAGATCTTGTAAACCATTTAAAAGATTATGAGAAAAAGATGAGACAAATAAAAAATATAATAGAAAGAAGATAAAGTCTTTAAAGAGAAAGAGAGGAATTAATGATAAGGAAGAACCTCTTAAGGTTCGGGATTATAAGGTTTATAAGAAAATGCTATTACAGTTGGTGAAATCCTTGAAAAACAGTCATACCTATAAGGAATTAGATGTTAGGATATGGTGTGCCAAGTGTAAAAATCCTAGGCATAATATGGATGAATGCAGACTAAAGTTGTCAAAATGTCAAATATGTGATAAAGAAGGACATTCGGCAAAAGATTGTAAGTATTTCTTAATCAAAATGTGACACATATGGAAAGAGAAAGGAGAAATGAAGGAAGGAAGGAAGATTGGTATGACATGCCACTTCCTATTAGATGACCTCCTATTAACACATTTCCATTTCGTAATAGGAAGCTCTATTATGAAGTAGATACTGGAAATTGATAGGAAGGAAGAAATAAAAACTGTCATAGTTTTTACTATGACTCTTCTTTACTTTGGACATTTAATTGTTATTACCTACTGAACTATGTTGACAAGCTCTAGATTGTAGTAGAAAACAGGCCCACTTATTGCACTTGGGTATCTGGTGATGGTCCGGTTAGGTGTCATTAGGTATTTGTAGAAAATTCTAGGCGAAGCTAGAACTTACCTTCTAGAAAACTCTTACCCTAGTTTTCCATGTCCCGGTTGGATTAATGGTTAATTTCGGTGAGTTCGGCATGTCGGATATGTTTAGAAATACCCTTAAGTGGGTTTAGGGGTGAATGGGTCATTAATTAACTCACCAAGTATATTCCCTCGGAAATGAGATTCCGTGCCAGCCCATTTATGTAAACATGAAAACATAGGGCGGGGGGGGCTCTATCACATATATTAAGTAGTACATGTAGGAGAGCTTCTGGGTTCATGACTGAGTTCGTTAATCTTCTATCGGTGCAAGCTTTAGCTTGTGTCGTTAAGGTACAACCTTTTGTTGTGCTGCACTAGCTTCTAAATAACAGGGGTATGTCCCACCTTTGGGGTAGCCTACCCTTAACGTTAGCGAATCTATGACTAAAAAGTCTTGTCAGAATGCACGTTCTAAGGGATAGAGCTTGAGGCATGTCTCCAACCTCCACCTCCACATCAAACTAGGTGTGGCACTCACAGCTAAGCAAGGCACATCTATGTCCTTGTTCAACTATGGGCGTGGGATCTTGTTTGATAGGTTTACATTATCTAGTTCCTGAGGGCTCACTGAAGGGTTCTAGAGTTGGCATTTAGGAGCCACATTTGTGGCATTTCTTGAATCTAAGGGCTATGACATGATAGCCCACATCATGGAATGAAGATATAACATTGGGCTAGACGTCACACGATACAACACTTGAGGCATGCCCGTTGAGGTTGTGTCATGGGTTTGTCGCCAAGGGGTTGGATACTCTAGCAAACAGGCATGTTCGTGCTCGCACTAGGGTGCTAAGCCTTGGGCATCTGCTTAAGGGAGGTTAGGTCTCATAACTAGGTGTGCTTTGACACCCTTGGCTAGGGGAGTGTTCTCCTTAGAAACCAGGGGTTGAACAACCTAAGCTTGTTAGAGGAGCCCTTTCGTGAGGCACTTGCAAGGTCATGTACTTAGGGTTATCCAAACCTAGCCTTAAGAAGTTTGCTTAGTAAAACACTTGTGTCCGCCTACAGCGCACACTCATGTCCTCACTAAGTACTAGCCCTAGGTCTAGGGTATGACTTGGCCACTCAAACCCTTAGGGGTTAGTCGTGGTTTAGGGTATCCCTTGCCAGCACAAAGGGGTTGTACTCCCGGATGAGGGTGATTCCTTAAGGGGTAAGTGACGATGCATTAGCTCTATCACATGGGTATGCATGAGACACATATTCTTTGTGAGGTTAGGGCATGAGCCTGTCTAGGTCTACTAGGATCCTAAAGTTTATTTGGGATATTCTCTAGGGTTCAAGGGATGGTCATTATAGGGGACTTAGGGTAGGACTCTAAGTCTTCTGTTTAATTAGGCATCTGAGTCAGACTCTTGGGGTCATCTTGGAAGACTTAATGTTGCTCACACAGAGAATTAACGCTGAAAGGCGACTTGGCAGCCACGTGTTAACCCTCTAAGTTAAAACTCTAACATAAATTTTAAAAATAGAAGGGATGCTCCTTATATAAGAGAAAATGATAAACTGTATGAAAGGAATCAAATTAATTATGTTCCACCTTACAAGCCTAATATGAGAAGGAATGAGACTTCCTATAGAGGACTAGAAAGGTCATATCTAAGAAAAGAAATATATAAAAATCAAAACGATTATAGACAAAGAGAAGTGCAAAGAAGGAATTCCATTAATCTTACTTGTTATATATGTGGGGAGAAAGGACCTATTTATCTAAATTGTCCTAAGAATTAACCTTATACTTCAAACAATGTTCTTAAAAGACAAATTGGAGTTAGATTAATTGATGTGAAAGAGAGTAAGGTAGAAATCATTATGCCGTGAGAGCAATAACCTGTATAAAGAAAATAGAAATTAAAAACATGAGTATTTTACAGCAAAAGAAGGAAATTCTGTATATCCATCACAGGATAATATACAAACATGAGAAAAGATGAACATTCATCTTCAAGAACGAGATCTCCCTGAGTATATCTTGGATGATGAAAAACAATCGACATATATACCTAAAGATCTAAAAATAACTAATTCTATATTAGGGAGGAATATTTAGGAGAAAAAAAAATTCCTATATATCCCTAGAAAATAGAGCATTCCTATGAAGCAGATTCAGTGTCATAGTTTTTACTATGACTCGACCCTTTACTTTGGAGGTTGATTGTTATTACCTACTGTACCATGTTGACAGACCCTAAATGTAGTGAGAAACAGCCCCGCTTAGTGCACTTAGGTGTTTAGGGGTAGTCCGGCCGGCTATCTTTAGATGTGGCGAGAAACTCTAAGTAAAGGTACTTACCTTTTAGAAAACCCACCCCTAATTTTGATGTCCTAGTAAGATGAGTTTGGCATGTTAAATAGGGTTAGGAACACCCCTAGGGTTGACCTAACCCTAGGGTTGCCCTAACCCACGCCTCAAAACCCCTAACCCCCTTGGGTAGGGTTTAGGGGTAGGGGTTAGTGTGTAAACTCATCTCATTAACTAAGGGGCTGGCATTCCGTGCCAGCCCACTTACACATACAGGAAAAGAGGGGGGGGCTTTGTCACATAAATAAGGTAGAGTATGTAGAAGTGAGGGTTCCTAGGTTCATGACTGAGCTCGTTACTCTTCTCCTGATGCAAGCTTTAACTTGTGTCGTCAAGGCACAACCCTCTGTTGTGCCACCCTAACTTCCAGATGACAGGGGTATGTCCCACTTTCGGGGTAGCTTACCCTTAACGTTGGCGAATCCATGCCTGGAAGGTTTTTTCGGAATGCACGTTTCAAGATGCAAAGGTTGAGGCTTGTCTCAAACCTTCTCTTCCACGTCAAGCCAGGTATAGCACTCACGGTCAAGCAAGGCACATCCGTGTCCTTGTCCAACTGTGGGCGTGGGATCTTGTTTGACAGGTACATGTTACCTAGTTCCTGAGGGTTCATTGAGGGGTTCTAGAGTTGGCATTTAGGAGCCACATTTGTGGCACTTGGTGCAACTCTCGAATCTAAGGGCTATGGCATAATAGCCCACATTGTGGAAGGCAGTGTCACATGGAGATGTGACATTGGGCTAGACATCACGCGATACAACGCCCGAGGCACGCCCTTTGGGGTTGTATCATGGGCTTGTCGCCAAGGGGTTGGATGCTCTGACAAACAAACATGCTTGTGCTCGTACTAGGGTGCTAAGCCTTGGGCATTTGCTCAAGGGAGGTTAGGTCTCGTAACTAGGTGTGCTTAGGCACACTTGGCTAGGGGAGTGTTCTCCTTGGAATCCAAGGGTTGAACAACCTAAGCTTGTTAGCAGGAACCTTTTCGTGAAGCACTCGTAAGGTCATGTACTTAGGGTTATCCAAACCTAGCCTTAGGGAGTTTGCTTAGTAGAACACTTGTGTTCGCTTACGGCGCACACTCATGTTCTCACTAAGTATTAGCCCTAGGTCTAGGGTATGACTTGGCCACTCAAACCCTTAGGGTTTAGTCGTGGTTCATTGTTGCCATAAAGGGGTTGTACTCCCGAATGAGGGTGATTCCTCAAGAGGGTAAGTGACGATGCCTTGGCTTTGTCACGGGGGTATGTGTGAGACACATCTCCTTTGTGGGGTTAAGGCATGAGCCTGTCTAAATCTACTGAGACAGGATCCTAAAGTTTACTCGGGTTATCCTCTAGGGTTCAGGGGATGGTCATTCTAAGGGACTTAGGGTAGGACTCTAAGTCTTTTGTCTAATTGGGCCCCTAAATCAGACTCTTAGGGTTATCTTGGAAGACTTAGCATTGCTCACACAAGGTGATGACACCGAATGGCCACTTGGTATCCACATGTTGCCACGTGTTAGCCCTTCGGGTTAAAACTCTAACAATTCCTATGAAGCAAAAAATAAAGCATTCCTATGAAGTAGATTCAGGATGACGTGGCATAATTAATGGCTCAAAGTGCATTAAGCCAAAAAAACACAATCACGTTGGGACAATTAATACATATTGCCCCATATATTAAAAATCAAATTCTGTAAATGTTGAACATTGTTCCAAATCTTTACCTATGTTTACAGGACATGAGATTCACCAAGTAGAAAAGCATTATGAAAAAGAAGATGATTATGATGGGTATGTACTAAGTATCATAAGATAAAAGGAGCACTTATAAATGGAGGTTCATGAGTTAACTTTATTGAAGAATATGCTTGTAAAAAAATGGATTTAGAAATTTGCCCCATTAAGCCTGCTCCTTTTAATTTAAAAATGGCAAATCAAAGAAGTGTGAAGCCTGTAGGTACAATGAGAGGAGTGACTATATCCATAAAAGGTTTTAAGTATAAAGTGTCACTCATTGTCCTCCAAATGGAAGGAAAAGATATTATGTTATTAAGCAGACCTTGGTTGAAATTTGCAAAAGTTATATAAGATTAGGGAATAGGAAAGATGATGCTGGGAGAAGGAGAAGGAAAACAAGTGATTTATAATCATATAAAAAGGTATGTTAAAAAGGAAAATCGGCCTCTTGTTTTAAAAGGATATGACTAGTTTAATGGGTTAGATGATCAGGAAGAAGTAAAATTTTTGAAAGCAAACCTAGATTATAAGAAAAGTTTTATAAAGCAATCCCTTATGAGATTAATTTACAGGAAAAGCCTATAGAGTACACATATGTGTATACCATAAAACCTTTAGAGCAAGTGAATATAGGCACAAAAAACGAGCCTAAAATCTTATTCATAACTTAGGAAATAAATAAAGAGTTCCGGGAAAAAGAATTGAATTCACTTCAAAAGTATTTGGATGTTTTTGCCTAGTCATATAAAGATCTTAAAGACATACTTTTTAAATTGTGTACACACTATAAACTGTTACTAGGATGTGAACATGTAAAACAAAGAGCATACATGATGAATCCTAATCATGCACAGCTTGTTAAGGAGGAGATAGATAAGTTGTTAAATGTTGGTTTTATTTATCCTAATAAGGTGCACAATGGTTATCACCACTTATGATAGTTCCTAAAAAGGATGGAAAATTGAGAATATGTATAAATTATAAGAAATATATGATGTCACCTATCCCGTTTACAAAGGAATGTTGAATAGTGTGGCTAGACATGAAATGTATTTTTTTATGAATGGATTCTCAAGATATAACCATATTCTAATGACTCTTGAGGATCAACATAAAATAGCTTTTATAAGCCCATGGGGTGCATATGTATATAAAGTTATACCATTTGACCTTTTTAATGCACTTTTTATTTTTCAAAGGATTATAATAGACACTTTCCAAGAATATTTATTAAATTTTATGAAAGTTTTTATGGATGATTTTAGTGTCTACAATAATAAGGAAAATCATCTTTACTGTTTAGAAAGATGTTTTCAAAAGTGTAAGTAACATTAGGTTGCTCTAAATCCTGAGAAATGTATTTTTTTTGTGAAATCATGAGTTCTCTTAGGACATGTGGTATATAAAGAGGGAATCCTAGTTAAAGTTATACTTATGTTACAACCATCGCAGGATTTAAAAGAATTAAGACGGTTTTAAGAAAAATTGGCTATCACAGAAAATTTATTAAGGATTATACTTGAATAGCCAACCCTTTAACTGACCTTTAAAGGCAGGCATTTAGACTCTTATATGCCAGAAAGCCTTTGATAAATTAAGGAAATCCTTGGTGATAGCACTTATATTAATAAATCCTAAATGGGATAGAGAATTTCATATGCAGGTAGATGCTTTAGATATTGCGATAGGAGCTATCCTTATATAGACACAAGAAGATGGAAAGAATTATCCAACTTGCATAATAGATAGGATCATCCTTTTATGCATAATAGATAAAGTTGGACAAGTTGATAATTTAAAAGATATGGTTGTTTTTTAGGTAGTAATTGTGCTTTTCTATATATTTCCAACAGAAGTAAATTATCCTTTAAAACAATTACTACCTAAAAAACAACCATATCTTTTAAATATGACCCTACCACTTGAATCTTTTCAAAGGTGCGAAATGGATTTTATAAGACCCATAAATCCTATGAGTATAAAAAGGAATCAATATATTTTAGTACTCATGGATTATATGACTAAATAGGTGAAAGCAGAACCTATAAGGAAAACTGATGTTTATAATACAGCTCGTGCTATATATAACATGCTTATAGTGTGCTATGGAATTCCTAAGGAGATAATAAGTGATAAAGAAAAACATTTTATCAATGAAACAATTCAAACACTTGTGGAAGAGTTTGTTATAAAACATAAGAAATTTACACCTTGTTATCCTTAAGAAAATGGACAAGTTGAATCCACAAATAATCTTAAAAATGTATTAAGAAAAGTAATTCAGGAAAATGAAAAAAATTAAAATAAAAAACTTTCTAAAGTCTTATGGACTTATAAGACAGCTTATAAAGTTGTAACATGAATAATGCCTTTTAAATTAATTTATGGATTTGAGGCAATAACTCATGTTGAGTATATTATGCCATCTTTAAAGATTGTTGTTAAACACAATTTAGGTGAGTAGGAATCCTTGCATAGTAGGTTGCATGAATAAAATAAGATAAGATTACATGCTTTATGGACTGTATAAGCAATTCAGAAAGAAGGAAAGCTTAGTATAATAAAAAAAGGAAGAAGCATGATATATACAAGAGGGAGATTTGATCTTGTGTGGTATAGAGAAAGTGTTGATAAATCACATGACAAATTAAGGATGAAATGGCTAAGTCCATTTAAAGTTAAGGAGAAGTGAAGGAGTGGTGAGTGTAGAAACCCTAAAAGGAGATGTGATGCAGGAAAGGGTTAATATAAATAAATTGAGGAAGTATAAAATGCCATATATAGACATTGAGATATATTCCATTAGAATATTCTTTTACACTTGGAAATCTATGCAAAACCTAGATCTAAGGTTTCTATTCCTGTTTATAGTGGCTATAACAAGAGGAAAGAACAGATTGGTGGTGCTGATCTTTGCACTCTCATTAGAGAGGTATGCCAATATTTTGGCTCAAGTAAATCTGGATGTACTATAATGCTACCACTTCATTATGATGGTGTACAACTTGGTAGGAGACAATTTTATGGCATATGTAGAGGGCAGGAGAATGACATTGATAAGGAGGTAATTGCTGAGGTGTTTCAATTGCTGTTGGAAAGGGGGGAGCTAGAGATTGACAAAAAGAACTTGGATCTATATTTGAAGAAGGGTCAATAGTACAATAGCAAGTTTGGCTTGCGTTTGATAGATCTAGAGGAGGAAGTGGAGCTCCTAATCAACTTCCTCGTGAACTTGTTTGAGTTTTGTCTGTCTTCGACCACAACATCAAAGACAATGATGTCTTTATATGAGGTATTGAAGGAAGGAAGACTCACAAGAGTGGCGAGGTATCTCCTCAGGAAACTAGGAGAGTATATTTTCACTATGCAAGAGAAGGAGAAGGAGCGGAAAGAGACTCCAATGATTGCACTAGCGTGGGTGCAGTAGCTTGTGAATCATGTCGTGGAGTTTGGAGAGGAAGTAGATGAGGTGGAGTATGCCAATAAGCTGCAGAAGGTGCTTACCCCACAAGAAAAGTTGGAAAAGAAGGCTCAAGAAGGGAAGCAATAGGAAAGTGCCACAAGATGGAGAAGGCACCACCAGCAAAGAAGCAAAAGACTGCTCAAGTGATGCCCATGAGGATGTCAGCGCGTAAAAGAAAGAAGAAGCCCATGGTGGAAAGTATCTAGTTGGATGACGAGGATTTAGGTGGTACATGAGAAGAGGAGGAAGAGCAGACCAGACAAGCTTTGTCTGTAGGACCAAGGGGCCACAAAAGGAAACGTGGAGTCTGATGCAGAAAATGTTGGAGGAAGTGGTACAAAAGACAATAGAGAAGCCACATGAACAAGTACCAATAAGACAGGATGGTAAGTCACTAGAACAACTACGACAGAAACCGCAGAAATAGCAAATGGAGCAGTCGCACAAAAGACTACATGAGGTGTAGGACATAAAGGAGACAACATCGAAGGCACATAAACTGCAAGAGAAGCTGCCAAAGACACCCTTGGAGAAGTCAGTTGAGCAAACATCGGAAAAGGTATCCCCACGATTAGAGAATCAAGAGAGTAGGATTTTTGAGGATATTCTTCTAGAAATTGTTTTAGGAGCACTACAGCTTTGTTGTAGTTACCTATTATTGGGCATGCTCATTCCTCAACAGATGTGATGGGGCGGGTCTCATCAACACAACAGCCATGGTTTAATCGGAGAGTTGCAGGGTACTCAACCCAAAGAAGAGGTATGTATGCACATGGAGGGTATCCTACACATTAGGTAGGTGTGGCAGCAATCCAATGTTATGAGTCCGAAGCAAAGAAAATTTCAATGGAGTACATGGAACTTGGAATGTCCACAGAGAGTGGCAAACGTCAGAAACCTTTCTGACAGGAAGAGGTGCAAGGGGAGGTTGAACTTCAGCTGGTGTAGGTTTTGTCTCAGATACAGTAAGAGATACTAGATAAATCTACTAAGGTGAGTTCAGCTTTACAGGATGTGCCATAGTTAGCTTCGTACAACTAGTTTGTGAACATGGGGTACACGGTGAAGGACATGGCAGAAATTAGGAGGCTAATTGCAGAAGTAGTTGAGGCGATGATAATGCCAAAGATCAACATCATAAGGAAGGCATAGGATAGATGCAGTGAGGATACTGTAAGATTCAAGGTGGGGAATAGTGTTAAAAGACCAAAAACAAGCATGTAAGAATCACATATATTGAACTTTCCTATGGTGAAGGAAAGCTCATAGGAAAGAAGCAATAGAAGAAATCCTATGGGCACAAGAAAAATCCTACGATGATAAGAAAAATCCTATGATGATAAGAAAAATCCTATGACAGTAGGAAAGATTCTACGCAGGCAGAAAACAAATGGTTATGACAACTAGAGCATGACAAGATTCAGTTAAGGCAAGAAAGGAGGGCAAGTGAGGGCAGGAATGAGGCTATGAAGGCTATGGAGAGCTATGGAGAACAATGCATGAGAGAGAAAGAATCTATAAGAGAGAAGTCTCCACACTTGCTATCTATTGTAACCATTTAGTAATGCAAGTGCATGATTATTATATATGATATATATTAATATATATTGAATATATTATTGTCCTATGAGCAAGATATCCTGTAAATGCTATAACATGGCAATGACCAAAGAAAAATCCTATTCTTGACCTTAGAGACGAAATAAGATATATATAGAGCTATCCATAATGAAATCCCGTAACCTTTAATTGGGAAACTTTTCTTACGTTGTGAACAGTGATTTCTACATGTAGGAAAGTTTACCCATGTTAACAATGCCACAGAGAGAAAAGGGTTGAGGAAGTAGACTAATCAGTTGGACATATCTCTATTTTGGATTTTATGGATAGAATGAGGTAAAAGTTGAAAGTTCTTGATACAAAGTGGGATGAAGATGCTATTGAATTAAACCTATGATGCTCATTATATTCTACTACATCACAACACTAAGAACTACCATAGATATTGCAGCTTCTCCCATTTCATTATTTGGTGGTGCATTATCCATGACAACTTGGGGCTATACCCTTGCCTATGACACTGGCCACAATGTCCTTGTTTTGTTTTTGCAAGTGTACAATTCATTAATGAGGAAAGACATTTCTAATCAACATAGCAACACTTACAAATAATGTGGATATGGTAGATGTATTGATAGCTGCTGCAATGACTTTTTTATTCAATGTCATGTACTTTATTTAGTTTCATCTTTTCATCTCACTGAGGAAGTCTTCCTTGGGAACCACCGTATGTGCTTACTTGTAATGGATTCTTGTGTTTGGACAAGTTGCAAGCAGTTGGTTTTGAATAAATTATAAGTAGTTGTGTGTGTGGTCGGAGTTAAGGAATAAATACCTTAATAAGAGCAACCATAATTAATAATGAATTCTCACTTCGTGAACCTGGAGTCTCACTTCATGGGCTTGAGGGATTATTTCGTAGAATAAGAGGCTTACTTCATATGTATGGCAAATCACTTTGAGTTCAAAGGAACTCACTTTGTGGGCTTAGAGTCTCACTTTGTGGACTTCATGGGCTTGACTGATCACTTTGTGGAATAGGAGACTCACTTCGTAGGCATGGTGGATCGCTTCATGGGCTAGGAGACTAACTTTGTAGGCATGGTGGATCACTTTGTAATGCATTAATCTCACTTTGTTGTGCATTAGTTTCACTTTGTTGTGCATTAATCTCACTTTATTGTGCATTAGTTTCACTTCGTAATGTAAGAATTTCACTTTGTAATGCAAGAGTCTCACTTTATAGTGTAAGAGTCTCACTTTGTAGGTTTGTTGCCTCACTTCGTGAGTTAACATATCACTTTATTGGCTTCTTGTCTCACTCTTACAAAATGAGCCCCATTTTGAGGTTCACTTCATTGTCCTTAGGGCCTCATTTCGTGGTCTTGTAGTCTCACTTTATAATCTTTTAGTCTCACTTCATAGTGTTCTGGCATCACTTCGTGATTATTGAACATCACTTCATGATTTTCGAACTTCACTTCGTAAGGTAACAATATTAATTGATGTAGTGAGTTCCCATTAATTAGCCTTAATTTTTCATAAATTTTAACTAATATAATACATTGGTTTGTACAAAAAGTATGATTTCTTCGTTAGTCTAAATAATTTGCATTGTGAAACTGCTCTTCATGGTGATTCCGAGTTACTCTTCTGTATTTTGTTTTGATATCCACTAAAAACATAATTTTTAATCATAATTACAATAAAAAACAAATTTCTCACTGAAATTAGGTGATCAATTTTGGTTTAGTAATTAACATTATTGCTGATTTTCTATATTATCTAGATCCCATTCTATAACATGTTAAAGGCAATATGTCATCTTACGCAATTGATATTGGTGGATCCATTCTTGATCATGAGCATTACGACCTACAATCCTAGCCTCTTCTCTTACCCTTTGCAATACCCTTCCATAATCAAACATGGTTTCATCAAGCTGCCAAACTTGATACAACTAAACCAGTCTCAGAATAATATAGTTTTTGGTTGCTACAAGGCCAATGTGCAACCATGTATAATTATGCACTATATATATGCATGTGGCACATTTGTTGTTAATTAACAATAAAGGAACCAAGTATGTAATATGATATGAGTGTTAACAACTAAGCTGGTAATTACCCACTTCTATGAATCCATATTGGACAATCTTCATGTGCCGACATCCCCATCACATCTTGGCTCTAAAGTGATATTTGATGGAAGATTTACAACCAATACACACTTTTCAGACATGATGCTTTGTGAAGGAGGATGATTCATTGCATTTGAATACACAATTGTGTCCTCCCCAATCAACTACAACTCATCCAAACTCCTGTATTGATGAATGAAGTGCTTGAGATGAGCAACCTCTTACATTACTCTTTTTATCCTTAATGATAAATTCTTCTTTCATCTTCTATATCTCTTTATTATGCTCTTTGTTTGACCGCTCCCACTCCTCCAACATTGCAATCTTTTCTCATAAATCATTTATGCTTACTGAATTGATAGCTTCTAACATTGCTTTCAACTCATCTGTCATGATAGTGATTGTTAGGAACTCATTGTTTGAATCCATATCATGCATTTTCTTTGTTTTACATTTTCTCCATGAAGATGCACTAGTTCCAACTAAAGTTGTGAATAAGGAGTTTGAAAGTAAGACCTTTGGCAATATATAAGAACAGAGGTTATCTACGAGCTTTGGTGCAAAGGCATGTTTGGACTCAAGAAATGAAAGTACACAATTGGGATGTTAGCATCTAACTATATAAATAGGTGTATGCCGATTACTCAAGGTTCATTACAACAGTGACTGCAATTCTCTCATCACATATCCATAACTTGTCATTATCACCTCTACTACTTCGACACCAACCCCTTTCTCTAGAGTTATTAGGATTGCACATGAAAGATAATTATACATTATAGCCACCAATTATCATACCTATAGGCTAGAATTCCTTTGGATATTCAATTTTTTAACGTTTAGTTCCATCTTGAAGAATTAATAGAAAATAAGGATTAATTTTTTAATGTTTAGTTCTATCTTGAAGAATCGATAGAAGCTAAGGATCAATTTTTTAATGTTTAGTTCCATCTTGAAGAATCGATAGAAACTAAAGATCAAATAAAGTCTCACCCTCTTTGTGTTGATCGCCAAGCTATGTTGTTTAAAAACAACATCATTTGATGCCCTCTTTATCCTTTTATGATAATTTTTGGCACTGAAACTCTTTGCACAATCGACAACTGTTGCTTAGACGACAACAATCAATGAGTCTTCATCTAAATCTATTATCTCAACATTCAACATTTTGGGCCCCAAAAAATAAGTGCAAGATTTGAGTATGAATTTGGATTTTAAATTCGTGATAACCAAAATGATTAAGTTCTCACTATGTAGTACTCTCGCTTCATCACCAAGACTCTTCATAAAACGACCTCTCCATGAGACCTACACCTTGGACCAAATTTTTAGTGGCCCAATAGGATTGTGACATGCACAATGGAGTATTTTTAAGTATTTATTTAAAATAATTTAATAATATTAAAAGAATTTAAAGATAAAGATGACTGAAATTGTGCTTTCTCAACCCACATGAGATTCTAAGTACAACATCGAAAGTAATATTCACTTCATAAATTCGGTATTCACTTTGTAATATTAGTTTTCACTATGTCAGACACTAATCTAATTTGTAAGATTAATGTACAATTTGTGAGGTTATTGTCCATTGTGTGAGATTATCATTTACTTTATAAGATTAGTATTCACTCTATGAAATTAGCATCAATTACCTGTGTTTATGTGAGGTTGGTGATCACTCTGTGAGATTAGCGTAAGCTTAAATTACACTTCATGATATTACTGTCCACTTCATAAGATTAATGTCCACATTGTGAATTAAAGTCTACTACGTGAGATTAAGGTCCACTATGTAACTGTTCACTATTGTATACTTCGTGAGAGTAATTGCCCACTCTGTCATATTAGCATCCACTCTGCAATATTAATTTGTTCACTACATGTGATTACCATCCAAACTATAAAATTGTGGAAAATAGAGGTCACTTTGTGAGTTAATGTCCATTACTAAAATTATTATTCACTTTGTGATATTAACATCCCCTGTTTAAGATTATTGATCACTTCATGATATTAACATTCCTTACATAATATTAGAACCATTTGTTTAAGATTAGTGATCACTTCATAAGATTAGTATCACCTGCTTAAGATTAATGATTACTTTCTAAGATTAACATATCCATTGCATAAACTAAAAATACACTTCGTGAGATTAATTCAAGTCATCAAATTAATTTCCAAACCAATCCATAATTCAAAATTAGTTCACACTTATATTACATAAGTTCAAATTTACATTGTTTATAACTCTCTCAAATAATTATCATGTCCTCTCATCTCCTTGCATTACATGTGCAATGTGTTCTTTAATGATCTTCCTAATCATTAAGCCAAAGTATACTCCAACATGAGATCCATGATGATCTCATATCTCTTATTAAGTTCAGAGACATGTATGTCATACATCTCGTACATCAAATCTCAAACAACTTGAAAATTATGTAACAACTTTAAATAAAGAATAAGAAATTATATTATTTTCTAAGATAAAGTAAAGTCGTTTGAAAGTTGTATAAGTGCAATTTATGTTTTAATAATTACTTTTTTTGTGGAAGGAGGAATGATCCTGCAATAAAAAGTTAGTTATGAACGTTAAATAAGATAGTAAGTAATGTTAAAAAAGAATAAGCTATTATTCGAACTTCCTCTCTGGTGAACAAAAATCTTTTATGACGGTCTTGAAGACTGATATTTAACACACTTATTATTTGCTCGTACCTTATGTAAGTTCTAGTAATCGATCCAATTCTCTATCGGGATGAGAACAAAATAAAGACAATGCATG
Source organism: Selaginella tamariscina (assembly GCA_003024785.1). NCBI lineage: Eukaryota > Viridiplantae > Streptophyta > Lycopodiopsida > Selaginellales > Selaginellaceae > Selaginella > Selaginella tamariscina. The sequence goes on from PUQB01000051.1 coordinate 593,906, forward strand.
TGGATTTTGTTCTTAAGATTTAAAATGCTAAACTTTTCTAACTTGTACAAAAGGTCCTTATAAAACTATGTGACAATTATACAAATCCTTTCACAAGTGCTCTATACGCTGCAATATAATTAATCATAAATACTATTAGATTTTACATTGCAAATTGTCATACTTGATTATGTACATTGCCACCATGAATAAAAACTCGCTCTCACGACCACAAATTATTTATGTCTTCCTCCATAAGACTAAACCCCCTTACAAAATCAAATTGCATTATCTTAGTTGTCCAAATTTTTCCACCATCTCAATATAAACATTTACAGTTGCATTATTTCATGTGGCCACCCTTGCTGCCACAATGTAACTTGTGTCACTACTTATGATAGTGTGCGTGTATATACCATAACACTTTAACTTATAATGACCTAAAAACAAATAAAAAAAACATCATTGGGTCATACCATGTCATGTTGTGGAGCATTTATTACATGACTAATTCATACAGTAAATGCTCCATGGCCAATAACACACTTGACACCTACTACTAATGTGCACTACTGTCTTTTCTCAATTCTTTTCCTCCTCTAAATAGTGGATCTAAAATTCTTAAAACCTCATACACAATAATATGACTTACCTTAAGTCCTACTATGTATAACAATAATAAAAACCCAGCCTAGTGCAGAACTACCCCATAACAACAAACACAAAAGCATCTATGCAACATCAACAACACTCTTGAATGTGAAAATACCAATCCAATTGTGAGTGTGTAGGATATGGTACAAAGTTGCATAACTAGTTCATAACTGCCTTGCAATGTCCTCAATTGTGTCATATTATAGACTATAATAACTTACATAGTTAAAGAGATCTTATGTAAACAAAAACTGTAAAAATAAATAATAATCATAATGCTATCTTATCATAAAGATGTAAAGGGTGTTCTTATTTCCCAAATCCTATGTACAATAATCAGTTAGTTTATAAAGAACAAAAATTGTAAGGATCTTGAGTTATTTTTTGCCTTTCACAGGACTTGAACCCGAAACCTTTCCGCTAACACACATATGTGTTAGATAATTTGTTTGTATGATCCTGAATGCTGAATTACATCATCAACAGCAAAGCGTATATTCATACGCATGTTCCAGACCCTCATGACCTCAGATATATAAACAGGGACCTCAGATATATAAACAAGGTTCCAGTTCCAGGTTTTTCAAATCATTCAATACCAGTCTTCAACCTTGTGTTTCATTTTGTATTTATTTTTCTCTTGAATACAATTTCTTCCTTTCAGTTCAAAGGTTCCGCCCTTGTTCTAAAGGTTTTGCCCTTTGCACAAGGTCGTGACAATAAAACATCTTTTTAGTTTTACAAAAAGCAAATTGAAACCTTTTCAACTTATAAATCAACTAATACCTACAAAGAACAATTATACAAACTAATTAATCATACTTTTCATAATGTAGTTGATTTTTTGAATAGTGATTCTAAGAATAAAATTAAATGAATAACATTGTGAAATAAATAAATAAATAAATAACATATAAAGATGCAATATACAATGAAACCAAAAACATAGATTTGAAGTTAATATAGCTCTAAAAATATATATTTAAAACTCATACTTGGTTGTTCTTCAATGCTCACTTCATTAATCCAAATAATTTATGAAGTGAGACAACTACTTACTATCATGAACCACCAAAATATATCAAATTGATGTTGATGTTGGTTTATAATATTTTCTTAGAATATTTTAGAATAAGAAATTAATAATTCAAATTCAAATACAAAACAAGAGTAGATTTATATAAAGAAGGTTAGAATTAAGGTTTAACATTATGGTTCATAATAAGTTGTGTGATTTCCTCTCTTATTTCTTTAGTTTCTTTTATATTCATAAATAAAATTGATTTTCCAATTCTTAGTCACAGCCTTGATACTCACTTTGGGAGTGAGTTGGTTCATGAAATAAAAATCCACCCCACTTTGTAGTTTGACGTATAACAGTGATACGACATCTTACTTTATAAGTCAATTTCCATACAAAGCAAGTAATCGTGAAAATGATATATAGAATATTCTACATGGCATGATGCCCATGCATTCGTACATTATGCCCATGTATGAATATAATACATAAATACATATAATAATACATTGGGAACATAATATTGCATTTAAATGATAATTTAACACTTCTTTCAAACCATTATACATGAAATTTATAATTAAACGTTTTGCATTTCATACTTACAATATATTATAAAAAATTTAATTATTGCTACAAAAAAAAAATATAAAGTTACGTTGCAATGGTGTCACTAGTCTCAACTAGTTAAAAGTATTGATGATTTATAATAACAATAACAACAAAAGATTTTATTATTTATTATTAAATTTATCTTTGATAATAATTCATTTTAAACACTATCATCAACAACAGTGACAGGTTTCTGGCTTTCAACGTCGGCTGGTGAGCCTTCCGAGAGCACAAGGGACCGTTCCCCATTGGACACATTCTTAGTTGGCTCGAGAACCGATGATTTGAAATTTGCCTCAAAAGCAAGCAGACTGAGCTCATGTGCAGACAAGAGGGATGTCAATCCCAATGCGACAAATGCCAGAAATCCCATTGTAACACCCCCTGCCGCTAATGATTGAGCGGTATATGCACCATTCACATCTGTTTCTAGCCCCCAGCCTAAGGCATCTCCAAGCAGCTTGCTATCCCTTGCCCAGCTGCAGCACACGCCAGCATCGTATACGCCATCACCTTGCAAAACACTAAACTTCAGTATACACACACACAATACATATGCTGTGTGTGTGAGAGAGAGAGAGAAAAGAGAACCATCAACTTCATCACTAAGTTTGATATTCGCACTTGAAGAAAGAATATCGAAGCTAGTTTGTGTGTATGCTATTTTACAATACTTGGTATCCTAATCAGTAGTTAATCGCTACCTGGTCAGTGGCAAATATTATTATGCTGAGTTGAACGCCCTTCTGTGGTACTTTCACTCCCAGATTTGAAACGATGTAGAAGACAATGTGGCCAAGCAAGTACACAAAAGCAACTACGTTAGTCACCAAAGTACACCTGAAAGTATTGTTCAGTGCGTGCGTGCGTGCGTGTGTGTGGTGTTATATGAGAGAGAAACATACACAAGTCCATCGAAGCGTATTTGAATTGGATCATCACTTGATACATATACAGGACGAATAAACCTGCATGCAGCTAGAATTGAGAAAGTGATTAAACAAAGCACAACTCCCAATGATCTTAAACTAATCTCGATTATGTTAGTCCCTGCCATTTAAACTTGGTTTTGACCACACTGTATATAATACATTCTAATGGACGGGCTTTCTTATTATTCGCTTTGTCTTAATCCTATGTTTTATATTTTTTATTATTTATGCAAAGTTAATATATCAATTAAACCTATTTTAAGTTTATAGCCTAACGAAGGATTCTATGAACTTATTATAAAAAAGGATTAATGTCTCATAATTAGATAAAAAATTATTTATTTTTTAAATTAAACTTGGTTTTTTCTAATGACAATGTAAAGTTGAATAATAATATAAATCTTTATCATAACTTTTTCCAAATCATATAATGTATATAATTATTTTATACCTGGATTATATATTGATAACATATTTAATTATTATATACAATGAATAAGATGTGTATTTTTTATTATTATATTTTTAAAAGTTTTTAATATCATTAAGTATTATAATATTTTTAAAATTATTTTAGATATTTATGCATTCGCTACAAACTTATCAAATTTTATTAAACCTTCGTATGCATACAATTCACGCTTCTTTAAAAAAAAAAAAAAAAAGTATAGTAAATCAAATAAAATGATGTTTATTCTATGTCAACCTCCTTAACCTTCTTAAGTAACTCGACGACTTTAACCATACTTGGTCTGTTCTCAGGACTACTCTGTATACACCATTGTGCAACTTGAAGCAACTGTTGAAGCTCAACTTCATTAAAATTGCCACGTAGTTTTTGATCAGCCACGTCATCCAGCTTCCCCTGATATATAATAGGATTTGCCCAGTCGATTATATTCCATCCTCCCTGTTTCTGTGGCCTGCATATATAATAATATAATAGACTTTAAATTCTGATTTACATACCTCCTACCGCTCACCAACTCAAGAAGCAAAACTCCAAAACCGTATACATCGCACTTGTCTGATGCCTTGCCTACCACCAAAATATAAAGAAAAACAGCTTAATTACCTATAATTATAGTTAACCTTGTCACGCACGCGCACGCGCACGCACACATACAAGTGGTGTGAATACCTTGAGTATCGTACTCTGGAGGAAGATACGCTGCCGTGGTCGCTTTCAGCAAGCTGCTATCAGGCAGAAGCTTTGAGAAGCCAAAGTCTGCTACTTGCGGTTGGAAATCTGCATCAAGTAGTACATTGTTGCTTTTAAGATTCCCATGTATGGTATGAGGAGTTGCATAATGTTGCAGGTACCTGTTTAGCCCATTTTAAACATGATTAAGTAGCTTACTATGTGTATACACACATACACACACACTTACGCTAATGCTTCAGCACACCCAATGGCTATTCTCATTCTTCTGTCCCAATCTAAGTGTGTTTCAGACACTAAGTGGCCGTGCAAGTGTGCAGACAAGCTCAAGTTAGGCATGTAATTGTACACAAGCAGACGTTCCTTGCCTTCTGCACAATACCCACGTAAACTCAGCAAGTTCTTGTGTCTAACTCTTCCTAATATCTCAACTTCCACTGCAAAATCAATCTCTGGCTTTGAGTTCCATACTTTCAATCTCTTAACTGCAATCTGTTGCATAGTTATGGATTTATGTCTTTGATTAAACGATTTCTATTGTATATATACACTTACTTGTGATCCATCCCAGAGCTGTCCCCAGTATACACTTCCAAATGCGCCTTCACCAAGCTTATTGTCGTAATTAAAGTTGTTACTCGCGTTCTGGAGCTCTTTCAAGGAGAATAATCTCCACCCTGCGTCTTGTGATCTGCAATGTGACAATTGAAGAAATATATTGCACTAATTATGTAATTAAACAAGATGGTACCGCTGGATTGATCTCAAATACCATAATTGAGCTCATGGGCAATCATAAGAATGGGGAGAAAATGATGGTAATTATACTTACTTATTTGAATTTCTCGGCCAGAAACAGCTTGTGAAAATGTCCATTCTCTCAGATCAAGACCGCATTGATTCTTGCAATTGGGAAGATGTAAATACGAGTTATGATGAACGATGTAGATCTTCCTGCCACGGAGGTTGACAGATCTAGTAAAGAACTTCCATATATATATATATATATATGAAAGAATAACAGCTAAGATAGAGAGAAATATTAAACAATTTTAAATAATTAAATAAAAATACCAACTAAACAAGAATAAAAACAGCTTAAAACGGGGGAATGCCTCCTAACATTTGTCAGTATTTGGAGAAATCACCATAATATTTACCAGAAAAGGCTGCCTTGTAAGAAGAAAATAGGTGGGATTGTAAGAAAGATAAAGGGTAGAAAAGGTGAAAAGGGTATGGTGACGCTGACGCTGTGGCGGCCACTGATCGTTGTATGCTCACAAGCGGATGTTGCAGCAGCAAGAACCCTAAATTTTTTAAATTTAAATTCTAAAGCTGACTTGTCAGAATCTGAATGGTTCCGATAATGACGTGGATACATCTGGATCGCGTATTTGTTGACCATTCAAGACGTTGACAGTTACATTAAACTTAATATATATGTTTGTAATTATATATATATATATATATTATAATCTCATCATGGTACCTCTGACTTATACATATGTAAAGCTGTACACCTGGGACGGATTATGCGTTGCAGTTGTTCTTGTGTATGGAGTATGGCGGACAGTACTTATAAAACATAGAAGCAGCTTAGTATAAATGTATTTTATATAAACAATTAACAAGTGAATCAATTATAAAAGTGTTAGAACCATGAAGTAAATTTTTTATGTAATGCATTTATAGAGGTAAGGGTACATATATAGTAAACTTCATATGTGGGCATTACACCTAAGTCCTCATATATAATAATAATTTTAAGGAACGCCGTCCATGGGGTTCGAACCCATGACCACATAGTTAAAAGCCATGCGCTCTACCTACTGAGCTAGAACGGCTTAATAATTTATTGAGTTCAACGGATTACATTGTTAATATATACATATATGTATATTACACTGCCTTTGCACACATTACATAAGAATTGCAAAACTAGGATGACGGATCTTTTAATTATTAAAAGAAACATTGCTTTAACATTTAGTTTGAATTATATAAAATTTGTATATCTATAAAAAATAATAATTATATCAAATTAAAATATATTAGTAACAATTTAAATTAAAAGGTATCATGTGAACAGTTTTAAAGACACATGTATATCGTATTAACGTTTTAGATAGCAGAATATAACCAAGTTTCATTTAACGCACACACTTACATTTTATATCTAGAGATATTACCCACATGCGTATACAGTCAAGTATACACACGTATATTTATATTAAGAATTTAAATATTGATAATATATTTTGATTTTGTAAATTGTAATTTTTAATTAAAATTTAACAAAATAAAATGTAAGCCATTAAATTAAAATATATTTATAACTGATATCTGATCCCACTAAAATATTTTAATTTTTAAAGGAAGTTTAAGATTAAAATCTAAGTTATTTAATATTTTCCTTTTAAGCTCAAAACAAACTATATGAATTTTTTATAATTAAAGTCTTTCATATAAAAATAATAGCTATTTAATAATCTTGTTTCATGTAGATTTAAAATAGTTTTTTTATAAGATTTATAAATAAATATTGAATATGTTAAATAATCTCTATATATGCATTGGTGATTTGAAATATAATATCATTATATAAAGATTAGGGAAACAAGCAACAGCAAAACAAAATAAAATACATTATGAAAAAAATTAGGTAAAAAACAAACAACAGTGTCAATATTAGTGTCAATTCAAATCTAAAATATAAGTTTATAAATTTTATTAATTTATTTTTAATAATTTAGTATTTTAATATTTAATAAATATATATAGCAAAAAAATATAATAACTTGAAGATAAGTTCTCTACACCATAGAATTTAATTGGATATATATATTCCAAAGGAATGTATAATATACATTCCATATTTGCCTTAGCTTCAATTTGAGTTTGTTTTATATACAAGAAATACAAAATACATTTATAAATATATAATATGTAGTCTATATATAATAAATGTAAGTAACTATATTAAGAAAAATATAGAATGCAAAAAATAAAAATAAGAAATAAATATTAATTATATATATATAAAATTTAGCATATACTAATATTACTAGTAAATATATCACAACATAACATGTTTTTTCTAATTTAATATTTCATACTAACTTATGTTAATTAAGTTCAAGATTGCCAAGGTTTAACTTGACAAATAACAAGAATATTATACTTCACCGTAAAATCGATCAGTACAAATATTTTGCGATTGTACCACCATAAAATAACACACACACACACTGACTGTGTGTGTCCATTTGCTTCATTTTGTCAGCAATAACAAACATGTTATATATATATATATATATAATATATATTATATATATGTATACAAACAAAACTTACATTACTTTGATCTATATTGTAAAGGATGAAGAAATGATACATTTTTATACTAACGTGTTATATAAGTATATCTTGTGATACAATTAGATTAATAAATACCGTTATAAGTGCGTTATAACTAGACTTATAAAATATTCTATATAGATATATTCTAATGTTATATTTTCTTACTATAACTGTGATACTATTACTTTAGCATTTAATATATGAAAACTATATATTATATATTTAATATATATTTATAAAATGTATTTTATCTATTCTTGTGTAGAGTGTGAGTGTGAAACTTTATTTCACGTTAGTTAAACTAGCACCTCAGTTTATATGAATACAGAATATATTACTATATAATACAGTGTAATAAGATAACTGGAATGAAAGAATTCTGCTATCATTTATTAGTTTTATAATATATAAAAAAAATTCTATGCTAAATTATATAGTTATATACATGGTTATTTCTAACAGCCTATGCATAATAGATGGAATAAATAAATACAAATAAGTAAATTATCTTTTATGTTTAAAACATTATTTAAATAGTTAATGGATAGACTAAATGGAAATTAATCTGATTCATTACTTTAAATTAAATTAACGAACTTCGATAAGGCCCATCATGGAAATATGTAGATCCAAAGGTTAATAAGGCCCATCATGGAAATAAGTAAATTTTTAAGGTTGTTTGGAGAAATTTAAATATATTAAGCTGGACCTACTGTTTCATTATTATTATTTTTTTAATAATTTTTTTCATATATGATTACAATTACAAAAGTTATTCTTGAGCAGAAACAGACAAGAGAGATAGCAAGATCACACGATTAACAGTTTGTAATTCTATAAATATAAATAATAGCATAATTATCTATATAATAACATAATTATTTTATAATTAATAAGAAATAGCTTAAATATATATTACATATGCATATGTATGTACAATTACATATATTTATACACATTGACATACATGTGTATATGTCTTCCTTAACATCTTCAAATCTGAATCAAACACAGTATACATACAAATATACTTTATGTTCATTTGATTAGGTAATAATGTGATTTGTAATGTACACGAATTATTAAGAACTAATGCAAATTAAAAAATATATATTTATCTATATTATAGACTATATATATATATATATATATATATTATAATATATATATATATATATATATATAATATATATATTATGTAAGCATCAACCCATAGCTCCTGACACGTGACGACATTTATCTCTCTCTCGAGATTATTAAGATATTATTCCTTTTCCTTTAACTAGAAAAATAAAAGATTAAAATATACTTAAATATTTAGTTTATATTTTTAATGTTTAAAAATGAAATGAAATCGGAATACTTAATTATTTTTCTTAATAATATGAAATGAAGTAGAAAAAACTGAACCTCAGCTTGCACGTCTCCATTCTAATTAATATGCTTAAAATTTTAAAATTTAGAAACTGTAAAATGCTCAACTAGTTAACTATATCTTTTACTAATCATTAAAAAAACCATAAAACCAGTTTTATGATATATACTATAGATATACCTATACATATTTAAATTATATACTATATTCATCTACATCATATATATGTGTGTGTGTGACCCACACTACATAAAATCTGTAATTTAAATTTGAACTTTTCAAAGTCAATTCGAATTTAAAACAATAGATATTAACTAGTAAATTCTCTCTCTCTCTCTCTCTCTCTCTATCTATCTATATTATATCAAATCCTACAATATATAAAAACGTCGTTTTAAAAATAAATTAGGTCCCACATAAGTGTGAATGTTATAAATATATATATATAAATAAACCTCTCTCTCTATATATATAGAGAGAGGGAACTATTATTATGAAATATTCTGTTTTAGGACAGGACCAAGTAAAAGAAATACAAGGAAGAAAATATAATATAACAAGCATATACACCTGTGCTGTGACCAGTTCTGCATCTGATCAGAGAAATATATATATATATATATATATTATGCTGGCCAGATATACACAAAACTTATCACAATATATTATTAAAATTCCATATACAGGGAGATGAATGGAATGAAATCCACATAACCAGAGGAAAAAGAACCCACAACTCAGGCGAGCCTCGAATACTCCCACGTAATATGTAGCAACCTACGGAACTCTGCAATAGCAAAATCGAGCCTGTGCCATCTCCACACACAGTAGAACAGTATGTATCCCACCAGCAAAACGGCCACGATCACCGCAATAACCGACGCAATCCATGTCGTGGTCTTCGAAGAAGACGCTGCGAGCACCACAATTCTCGCGGCATCCCCATCAATTCCCCACATTCCCCTGCAATCCCCACGAACCCTAGAAAATTCTCCCCAAGAACCCTAAACCATGTCCATCTGGACATGCAGCCCCACACGTTGTACAGAATATTCCTCATCTCAACTGTCTAATCCTTTCCACCGACAACAACGCGACACGAATCGAGCGTGAAACCCGATCTAGTGCTCTGCCACGTGGCACATAGATGACACGTGGTACTGTCTTTAGAATATGTGAATATTCCGAATTTAGGGTTTAAACGTCACTGTGTGTACGTTTTCAACTGTGCGTGTGGAAGGATGCTTGAAGACAGTAGGGTTTGGTGTGGCGGCTTCATAGGTATGTGATTTGTTAGATTCTTAACCCCGCCTTACTGGAATTGCTTGTCGATCCAATCCATGCTTTTTTTCATGTCATTTTCTGCATTTTATTACGATAATTCATAAATTATTGTGGAAATTTAATTTGTTTTTGTTAAGTTTAATCTAATTATGTATATTGTAAAAAATCTATATCGTTTTTTTCACCTTAGTAGGACATCACAAGCACACACACACACACACACACACACTTATTTCATAATTGATGGAGTTTTGCAGATGTTTTGCACTAATGTACAGGAAACACTCAAAATGGGATTCTGTTCGGACAAGACTCCATTCTGCTTATCTTCTAAACGAAACTGGTCTTGATCCAATGTATGCATATTACATACATGTTTGCATGTGTTATACAGTTATATATATGAACGTGGAGAGTTTCGAATGTTGTAAGGTGTGACTCTCTCTCTCTCTCTCACACACACACACACATTCTGGCTTAGGCTAGTCTGTTTCGGAAACTCTAAGACAGATATTATCAGTGGCCTTGAAGGTTTGTTTGAGGAAATGGAGACTCCAAAAGAGATTGAAACGGACAAAAGTATGCACGAAGGTACTTATATGCACATATACATATACAAATACGTATGATATGCATACGTATACACGCAATATATGGATTTGTGTATGCTTTTACATGTAGATGGAGGAGCTGAAGAAAATTCTGTTGAGCACCAAGTTGAAGATGTCAGGCTGGAGGAGACTAAACCATATGTTCATCCAAGGTACTACAAACATAGCAGATTGTCAATCATTATTAAACTCTGTGTTTATCCAAGATTGGGAGCAAGGAACAGATGGAGACGCCTCAGACACACAGTGGCTTTTACAAATCGTATTGCAGCCAACTCGAAAGCTTCAAATGACCTTTTGCACGAGGATTTCGAGGCAAGTATATATCTGTGTATGTATCTATAAGTACATCTCTCTGTCTCTCTCTCACACACACACACACCTTTTACACCAGGCTTACAGGAAAAAGCCGAAGAAACAAAGTATTTGAAACAGACCAAAACTCCAGTTAAGGCGAGGGGAAGGAAGGGAATGGAGGACTTATTGTTCAGCAAGACAAGAGTTGGCTTTCCTACTTTCAGGACTTTTACGTTACTACTTTAAAGGTGTGTGTGTGTGTGGTGTGTTGAACTTTAATGGTTTTAATGATTGACTTGATGAACAGATGCCTGTTTTACATTTCTTTGTAGCAGTGTTCTTGGCTCCTCTTGCCTTGGCAGGAATGTTCACGCCATTTTACCTCTCAGATACCAATGGACTCAAACTTAGTGAATCTAAAGATGAGATCTGTGATGCACTGGCAAAATGGAGGTGTTTAAACGTGTTTCTATACTCGTAAGTCGTTATTATACCATATGTGTGTGTGTGTGTGTGTGTACATATGGTATAAATTTGAAGAAATTATATTATTAACTTTTAATATTGTGAAAATACACACATACACGCGTGCGCACACACGCATGTACACACAACACATATTTCAAATGTTTATTCCAGACTTTCATTATCAACAACTTTCGGTGGGTCACCAATTACTGCAGTATCACCATTCTGTATATTAGTTGCAAATCTTCACACCTTGATGGCTCAGTTTCTTTTTGTGTTTTTGAGTGGAGCTGGTATGTATAGATGTATATATATGGTGTGTGTGTGTGTGTGTGTGTGTGTGTGTGAGAGAGAGAGAGAGAGAGAGAGAGCTATAACAACACTAGTTTAATACATGTTGCAGTATTTGCTCGTATGTCACAACCAGCTCATCCAATAAGGTGTTCAAAAGAGCTATAATTAAGGACAATGACTTTGATCAAAGCGACGGAAAATGCAAGTACGTTAATTATCTATCGTTAAACAGTTTTAATCAAATTCTATATCAGTGAGTTTAATTAAGGATTATATTTCTTATATATAATGTCTATTCTTTATTCAGAGTTTTTGTTGTCCGCATGGTACTTACTGGGCCTCCTCCATGTGAAGTAGTGGATGCCAAGATACGCCTCACATATCGCATATATGTGAAACTTCCTTCAGGTACCCTACACACATAAGTACGCGCACACACACACACACACACATGCATCATATATATATATATATATATGTAAATTCCTCAGGTTCCATGTTCTGTTCGTCACAGGATTTAGAACTAGTGCGATCTGAGGTAATGATCACATATATACTCTTATATATATGATTAAATATATATATTTATTTATTTTCAGGTAGCTTATTTGAGATATGGACTTACAATTCGCCACGTGATCAATGCAAAGAGTCCAATATATGGTAACACGCTCGATTCCCTTGCCGAGGGGGATGCTTCATTTTCACTTACAATTGTGGGAGTAGAACGCAGCTCCATGCAGCCATTCTTTCATTTACAGGCATGTGTAGTTTAAACATTAACTTATAACAATGTTATATTAAATTATATTAGCTATATAGATACACACACACACACATACACATTTAAAAACCATATTTTCTTCAGGAGTACTTTGTTTCTGATGGAGATGTTATTTGGGATGGTGACTATCTTGACTTTGTTGGGGTTGACGATAAAGGCCAAAAAGTACTAGATCACTCAAAAATTGATACGCTGAAGCCATTCAAGGTGTGTTTTTGCATGTTGTGTGTGTGAGAGAGAGACAGTTTGTGTACACACATATATGTATATGTATATGTATATATAGGCTAATAAGGATCATTCAGGTTGGAGGTATAGTGAATCAAGCTATAGCAAGAATGGAATGTGAGGTGGCAAAACACAAGAGAGATAAAGAAGATGGCTGATTGGAGGAATAGAGGAGCGAATATTCGGAAACTGGTCTGTGTAATGCCACAAGCAAAGTCTAACTACTTATGTTATGTAGAAATTATTGTACTTCATGGGCTAGTTTGCACAATGGGCCTTTGAATTGGAATACTCTTTTAAGGGATGTATTATTATTATGACATTAGGAGAAAAATAAAATAAAACATAAATTCTTTATCATGTTTTATTTTATCATTTTATAAAACTAAAATTAAATATATTATATAAATTTTTGTTAACACAATTTTAGACTCATAATGCAAATATATATTAATATATAAAAGTCATTGTAGTGTGTACATATATATGCTTGTTATGTATCTATATATATATATATATATATTAATGGGAAAAATTACATTTATATCCCTAAAATTTATTATATTTCTTTTTAAAAGTTTTAAATTTACATATATATTCTATATTTCAAAAATAGTATTTTGAATCATAATATTTTAGTTTAATATTAACTAAAAATATATTTTAATTCATAATATACTGTAAATGAAATAATTGAAGTTTATTAAATGTTAAATGTCCAAAAATTGTCATAATAAAAAGTAAAATGTTTTTTAATTATATTATACTGTGATATATATGTTTAATAGGTTGTATTTTGAACCTAAATATACAAATTAATTATAATTTTTTATTAATTTTTTAAAATAATTTTTAATTTTTAATTTTTAATTTTGAAATTATGAAGTTTTAAATTGAAATTTCAATGATATATATATAAATATAAAACTTTTAAGTAAATATGATAAATTTTAGGGCTATAAATGTAATTTTCCCTTATATATATTAGTATATGCATACATTAATAAACAAAATATGTGTTTAATTTAAATTTAAATAAATTAAACACTTCATACAACTTATGCATTTTGGTGTGTGTGTGTGTGTGTCTATATATATATATATATATATATATATATATATATATAAATTTACAATTTAATTTTAATTTGTAAGTTATCACACGAGATAATCATATAAAATACATTTGAGTTTTAATTAAATTTTTTATTTAACTACGTAGAAAGGGAGCCTTACAGCTGATGTGTATATACACTGGACAAGATCACGTGCGGTGCAGAATGCTGGGAATCGAACTCGAGAGCCTCTGCAGCAGCATATTCTCCACGATCCACGTCACCATGCAACTTACATGAACCAAGTAGAGACATCCAAGCCATGAACTTTTTTCAGCCACCTCAGAAGGTACAACCATACTCCTAATATACAAACATATAAAATTGCATTAATATTAATATAAATGTTAAATAATAATTGTTAACTAGTAATATAAAAATAATTATGTGGATTATATATATATATATATATATACACACACCCACACCCACACACACACACCTTAACACCAGTTCTGCCTCTCTCAAATGGCCAGCACGTCCAAGTAAATCCACCACACATCCAAAATGTTCATCCTCATATAAAACTCCATAGTCAGTTTTCATACTACTAAACAGTTTACATCCTTCATTAACTAAACCTGCGTGACAACACGCGTGTAACACGTTTAAGAGTGTAATCCCGTCTGGTATATACCCTCTTAACAGCATATTCCTGAAATTCTCTACGCCTTGTTTCCCATCGTGTCGTGAACAACCACCAATAAGAGCATTCCAACTCACCTGTAAATACACCGTATACCATTATATACATACTACTCTCTCTCTCTCTCTCTCTCTCACACACACACACACAACGTCTGGGTTAACCTTTTCTCTCTCTCTCTCTCTCTCTCTCTCACACACACACACACAACGTCTGGGTTAACCTTCTCTCTCTCTCTCTCTCTCTCACACACACACACACACACACACACACACACCACCACGTCTGGGTTAACTCACTCTCTCACACACACGCGCGCACACACACACGTCTGGGTTAACCATCTCTCTCTCTCTCTCTCTCAACACACACACACCACGTCTGGGTTAACCATCTCTCTCTATCTCACTCTCTCTCTCACACACACAACACGTCTGAGTTAACCATCCTTCTTTCTCTCTCTCTCACACACACACCACGTCTGGGTTAACCATCTCTCTCTCTCTCTCTCACACACACACACACACCACGTCTGGGTTAACCATCTCTCTCTATCTCTCACACACACACACGCACAACGTCTGGGTTAACCATCTCTCTCTCTCTCTCTCTCTCACACACACACACCACGTCTGGGTTAACCATCTCTCTCTCTCACACACACACACATACACACACACACACAACACGTCTGGGTTAACCATCTCCCTCCCTCTCTCTCTCTCTCTCTCACACACACACACCACATCTCTCTCTCTCTCTCTCTCTCTCTCTCCACACACACACCACACACACACCACGTCTGGGTTAACCATCTCCTCGTCTAACACCCGTCGAGCAGCAACAAGTTCCCCGCACTTGGCATAAGAGTCAATTATCGCGTTAGCAACGGCAGGTTCATATATGTAACCATTCTCCACCGCAAACTGGTGAACCACTCTACCGTGGTAAGCCGAGTTATTCACCGCACACGAGGACAATACCATGACAAGTGTCACTTCGTCCGGTAAGACATCCCCGTCGAGTACCATGAGCCGGAGAAGCCTGAAAGAATCTTTTGGACAAGCAGCAATCACAGCATTCCACGTGGCAAGGTTCCGGCTGGTAGTACGCTCAAAGGTGCCACGTGCCAGCTCCGGCTTACCATGGTAGCCGTATGCCGCAATTAGTGCGTTCCATGATGACGTGTCCTTCTGTTGGATTTGTTGAATATCTCTAGGGCTTGTTGTAGAGTACCACATTTTGCACACATTACTACGAGGGCTGTTAAGAAGTTTACATCGTGTTCGTAACCTTGTTCTACTCCGTGGGCTCGTATTAGCTCCCCGTCTTTGAGAACTGCATTAAGATATATATATATAAAGTGTGTGTGTGTGTGTGTGTGTGTGAGAGAGAGAGAGAGAGGTATTAATGATGTATCCCTGTATACATGAGAAGTATATGAATGCATACATACATACCTTTCTCAGAAGAGTAACTTGGTCCTGAAGTTGTGCATGCATAAAGAATAGTAAGAAACGTAGCCTTCTCGGGTACAAATCCTTCTAGTTGCATTCTACTGTATGTTCGCATAGCTCGTGCAAAATCATTGTTTTGACAACATATAAGAACCAAGTGTTACTCTCTCTCTCTCTCTCTCTCTCTCACACACACACACACACACAGCTTTGCTTATACATACGAAGAAGTACATGTGTGTGTGTAAATGTTACTGTGTGTGTCATAATCGTATACACATATCATACATACGAAGTTAAACAATACACACACGAGGTGTGTGTGTGTGTGTAAATGCATGTGAGTAAGATTACCTTTGAGTATACACCAATTATCGTATTCCAAGAGATTGTGTTACGAAACTGTGGACCAAATTCGAACACCTTAGTCGCTTCTTCTGGGCTTCCACACTTGCCATACATGTTCATCAACGAGTTTCTGCAAGTTGTATAACGTGAGTCATATACATAAGTTGTCTTTCGCATGTATTTATATGTGGAGAGAGAGAGAGAGAGAGAGATGTCTTTGACATCAGCACTTTAATACATCATATAAGATGAACATATACATGCAGAAGTGCATCTCCCTTATACATTGTCTAAGCACATACCCAGAGAGCACAAGTTACACAACACACACACACACACACCTCACGATGGTGTTTGAGTCGAATCCCCGCTCGATCAGATTGGTGTGAATGGACCTTCCAACGGGAAGCAAACACGGGCCAGAGAGTACTGACAGTATGGACACAAATGCAGGCTTGTCTGGAAGGAGATTGTGGCGTTGCATGTCATAGAAGAGCTCAATCGCCGGCTCACGGAGTCCATTTTGTGCATACGCCGTTATCATTGCATTCCACATAATGTCCCATTTTTGTACCCTCTCAAACACTTCTCGCGCCTTACAAAGACCTGGGAAAAAGCTTCTGATTATACACGTGTGTGTGTGTGTTTGAGAGAGAGAGAGAATGTCTTTGCCTCTTTGTGTGAAACAAATGCATACCTGACCAAGCTATTGAGAAATGCAGTCGAGAGCTTGCCATACATGGTGATGAGAGCGGTGGCAACTATAACATCAGTTTCAACACCAAGCTCAACAGCTAGTGAATGAACAAGTCGAGATTCATAATGATCGCATACACTGCCTGAAACAGTAACCAGTGTCACCTTGTTGGGCTTCTCCCCTCTAAGTTCATTGCTTTGAACAGATACATAGCCTCCTTGTTATGCCCAGTTCGGGCATATGAAGAAACCATCGCAGTCCATGTAACTACGGTTTTTACTGGCATCTCATCGAACAAAACCTTTGATGCATCGTCTTAGTATACACACTCATACACACCAATATGCATATATACCTTTGCATTCTTCAGTCCACCACAGCGATCATACATGCAAATAATCCCATTCTGCACGACCATATCCAAGTGGACATACCCGCTTTCTGCAAGATGTTCATGAATTGTCACCGCCTCTGTAAGCTTCCCTAGCTTTGTACATGTGCTCAGAAGCAAAAGAAATGTAATCCTGTCTCATATGATTAAAACATATGTACGTATGTGTGTATGGCATACCTATTGGGGGAAATCCCTTCCAAGTTCATCTCCTTGTAAAGTTTGAGAGCTTCATAGCTATGCCCACCTTGGGCATATGCAGTAATGAGCGAAGTCCATGTAATAAGATCTCTCACAGGCATTTCTTTGAAAACTATGGTTGCTCTCTGCAAATCACCGGATCTAGCATATGCATTCATCAGCGCCGTTGACACAATTGTTTCCCCTGTGTGAGAGTATGTATATGTATGTATGTATATATATATATATATATATATATATATATATATATATATATATATGGATGTATGCATATAACACACACACACACGCACCTTGGCATTGGGTGTCTAGAACACATTGATGAAGGGATCTGACCTTGTCAATGGAGGTGCAAGAGTGAAGAGCAGCAACCAATGTAACCTGATTAGGAAGAACACCATCGGATAGCATTTCCCAAAGAGGGCATATGCATGTGTGTAATGCCCATTCCGGGCAAATGCTGTGATTGTCCTAGACCACGACCTTACACTCCGAGTGTGCACAGAATCGAATGTTCTAGCAGCCTCTTGTATGCTTCCACAACGAATGTACATACTCACCAGGAGATCCGATAGAAATGCATTCTCTTGGAGCCCGTCTCTAACTATTAGCTTGTGGACTGCTTTGCCTTCGTTGAATGCGTTCATGTTCTTGCATTGTAAGATCAATTGGGCGAATTCTTGTGGGTGGTGCCTGTTTTGAATCTGTTCTAGGCGGGAGATTGATTCTCTGAGGCGATATCTTGTTTCTTTCTCTTCGTCTTCTTCCTGCTCTTCGTAATTTGCCAAGTTTGTAATGAATCTGATGCTTGAAGGTGTTCTTGTGTGTCGTTTAACAAGACGGGAGTGTCTTCGCATTGAATCACATACATCTTATTATGCAAACATGTTGGTTATTATTATAGACATCTTCTACCATTCATATAACTATGTATATGTATATATTATAAAAATTACACATTGCAATGAATTAAATGATACGCCTATTATTTTAGAATATGAATAACAAGTGTAGAGAGAGAGAGAGTTAAATGCACACCCATTAATAGTATATAGATGATAACTTATCATACACACAGGTGAAGTTGAGTTTTAATACACATAAGACACACACACACACACATGTGTGTGTGTGTGAAATATACATTGAATACAGTAATCATCTTGAGATCTTTTCTACATATTTTTGTTATGATATATTAAAATGACAATCGGATCACATATACTAGAAAATTTATAATCTCCACATACACGCACGCACACTTGCTTCACATTAATAATAACTAAATTAGTTTACATGCAAGAAATTAGATAAATATCCTCACATTATATGATAAAGCCATACATCATTTCCTTTGTAGCTAAACATAATATTTTAGTAACGTGTGTGTGTGTGGGTGTGCGAGCGCGTTATATATTAAACACACACACACACACACACACACACCTTATGCAATATCAGAATCGTCGTCGAGATCATCCTGAAGACGTCCAGATTGAAGGGCTTCGCCCAGCAAATCCAGGCCGTCCCCATCGATGTCCATATCCGTGGACATGCTTGCATCTACATCTCCTCCAATATCACTGCCCTAATTGGGTTTACACGTTGAAGATGTACGGTCTCCACATTCTCATAGTATATTCCCTTATTATATTTTAATTATATATATAACCGAAGTATATCACTCTTTAAGTTAAATTAGGTTTACAAAATTTGAAAATGTTAATAATGAGTTTCTATATTTATAAGATGTTATTTTTTTTATCAACACATACTGTAATAAAGACATTACATTCATTAAACTTGCGATCATTTATATTGTTGTTGTGATCAATTATATATTGTATAAATATAAGGTATAAGGTGTGTGCTTTAATAAGGTGTGTGTGTGTGTGTGAGAGAGAGAGAGAGACACGAAAGAAAAAAGGAAAAATTTATATTGGCACCGAGGACTTATTCCTCGTGAGAAGATTCGTCACCACCACTGTAGGCTCTCCATCTTCCGATATTCTGCCACGATGGTGCCCGTGGAATTTTCGACTTCGGAATACCATCTGCATAATATCGACCAAAATCATATCAGTTCTCTATTAAATATATCAATGAACACGCACACACGCGCAGACACACACACACACACACATATATATAATATAGAGAGAGAGAGAGAGAGCAACATACTTTAATGTCTGTTGGTTCTATGTGGTTCTATGATTAAATGGTCTATATCTATGTTGTATATTCCGGATGAATATCGATATAATGTGATCAGAACTCACCGATGAGGCGAAGAACAGTGTCACGGTCAGGGAGGGCAGGAATAGCGCCTCTCTCGGTGGTGGTGATTGCACCACAGGCATTCGCAAACCTCAGAGCATCTCTCAGGCGTTGCTCGTCCTGCAATTAGTCAACGAAACGATAATTAAGTGGGGTTAATTAAGTTGTTTGTTCATTACTCACCTTGTAAAGAGACATATCACACACGAGCTGGCTAAGTAATCCAACAAATGCATCACCAGCACCGGTAGTATCCACGGCTTGCACTTTGATGCCATCGACTCTTCCATGGAAATCCTACAAAATACAATGTAAGTGCGTCTTATACGTTATCCGTAATATTTATGTAAAAGAGAGAGTCGTATATTAACACTAATGTATAAATATGCAAACCTCGGTGTAGTAGCGGCAACCACGATGACCCTCGGTCACAAGAAGTAACTTGAGATCGGAATGGAACAGAGTCAGGGCTGCCTCGTCAGAGTAAGGGTCCATGCCTGTTAGAAACTCCAACTCCTCCTCGCTAACCTGTTTAAGAATAATGCATCCTATGAGGCTGCTGTAATAGATAATGCATCTTTCAAAACACGCACGCACTCACGCATATACGTAGAGCAGACCTTGATCATATCAGCACGCTTCCAGATGCTCATGATGCCTTCGCGAGCTTCATCAGCGGAAGGCCACAATGGTAACCTTAGGTTGGGGTCGTAAGATAGGAAAACACCGGCCTTGCTTGCAATGTCCAATGCGGCCAAGTGTGCAGATCTACACGGCTCCGAGATGAGACTGATAGACCCATAGTGGAAGACAGCAGCCTGCAAACTCAAACCAGGTTAAGTAGCATGTAAATTTGTATAGGAAGAACAACATGATTATGTGTGATTTCGGGACTTATAAATACCTTGGTGAGGAGGTCCACGTCGAGTTCTTCGGGAGTGAGCAGCATGTCTGCACTCGGGTTTCTGTAGAACATGAACTCCCGCTCCCCATCGTCACGGAGCGTGACAAATGCGAGACAGGTCCTGGCGTTCTTATCAAATCTGATACCTCTGGCTTCCACCTTGTTGTTCTTCAGCATTTCCACGAGCATACTTCCAAACTCGTCCTCGCCAACCTTTTAGAAAAATGAGCAAATTAGTCATTGCATGTTATATGTGCGTGCGTGTGTGTGTTATACAAATACATATGTATATACGTGTGTGTGTGTGTGTGTGTGTATGTATATCTGTATGTGTGTGTGTGTGTGTGTGTGTGTGTGTGTGTGTGTGGTGTGTGTGTGTAAAACGATGTGAATCTCTGAATGAATTTACACGTGGTCTCAATAGTTATTTACGAATGATCTAGAAATGAACCTTTCCAATGAAAGCCGAGTGGCCGCCGAGACGGGCGACGGCGACGGCGACATTAGCCGGTGCGCCTCCCGGAGCCTTCTTGAAAGCCGGTGCATCCGCCAGGGACAGTCCTCCCAAGTCGGGACGAAATCGATGAGCATCTCCCCGAAACTGACAACCAATGCCGATGTCTCTGATTTCTTCTCAAGCTCGGCTGTAGAAAACAGAGAAAAAGTTAGTTTCTGTGGACTATCGGAAAACATATTCGAGTTTAAAAGTCCAATTTTTTCCGTGAAAATCCGGGACAAACATCGGAATTCATATATTCGTACCGAATTCACTTTTTTAACCGCAAAATCGGTTTTTTTCCATGAAAAAATCGGACTTTTAACGACAATGCGAACCGATATTCATCCAAAATGTTTTAAAGGACGACGCTTTCATCGATCTGATTCCCTCAAATCGGAGAAATACTCCAATTTGAGTCCGATTTTCATCGGAATTCCACGAACCGATATTCATCCAAAAGGTTTTAAAGGACGACGCTTTCATCGATCTGATTCCCTCAAATCGGAGAAATACTCCAATTTGAGTCAGCTGGATCTCGCAAAAGACTCCGATTTTCATCGGAATTCCACGAAAAATCGATGAATCTAGTGAGAAACAACAAAAAGAAGCAGGAAATCCAAAAAAACTATTAAAAAAATAAAAAAAATCGCGCATAGGAAAAATCGCATACAAAAACGTGCGGAAAACAGAGAGACATACCTTCTTTGAAGTGAACGCGTGAGAATCGGAGACGGAGTCGATAGATTTCGTCATTGCGATCGATGAAGAACAGAGACGATGAACAGCGAAGGCGGACGTGAAGAGACAGAGCTAGGGTTTATGTTAATATACGGCAGCTGGTGCTAAAATTACCGAGTAATCTTAATCTTATCTTATCCTGTAGATATGAATATTCACGCCACTTCAATGCCCTTTCTCCTTTAATTCAATCCGGGTTCCTGAGCTATTTTGGATTCTTGGGGATTCTTGGGGTAGTCGTCCTTTTCAATTTAAATAAAATAGATTTTGTGATGGGGATATTTTGGGGATATCTAATGTACATTGTATATGTTCCACACACACACATTAATATATACGTGCAGCATAATTATATTTTTGAGCTTAACATTAAATATAAATAAATGCATGAATAAATAAATTCTATATATTACATATAGTATATATTTAGAGTTATGTTCTTACCTAGGGTTAGGGTTCTACAACGACTATAAAAGTCTTTAGGTTACCTAGGGTTAGGGTTAAGGAAGATGGATTGGGACAAGATTTTGGAGGAGTATGGAGAGAAGAGCTACATACAGGATGGTAACGACGATGGAGAATTCATGTATATAGAGCCCAAGGAGAAGCCGAAGGTGTACTGTCCCAAGGATTTCTTCAATAATTTCGAGGACGATTTCGATGATACTGATATTAATTAATCAATAATCTTCGTTTTACACACATGTATAGAGGTAACACGCGCCCACACACACGTTATGGGTGTGTATATATGTATATACATACACACATATATATATATACATACATAAGATTTGTGTACTTTACACGCCACGCTTCAAAGTCAATGAAACTGGACTTTCTTGTATAAATTAACAAAGACCTACGTAAGATTCTAAACTGTACGACGATTGTTACGTGGTGATATACCATATAATTTAATTAATTTATCGTCTATATAATTAAAAGATACTTAAGTCCAAAACGTCCAAAACTATATGATGATGATGCGTTATACACTATTAACACTACGACCGGAAAATGACATAATTAAGTTAAGCCGTACTTAAATAATTGGTAAGGTTCGAAACCATATATAATTAAACTATTAATATGTTTAAAATATTGATTTAAAAACCAAATTATTCAAATAATAAATTATGAATACTTAAATTAAATGTTTTTAAAACGAGCTTTTAATATCAACCTGAATACTTATTTAATAACCAGTTTGAATACAAACATACGGTGTCTATTTTGTTGAAAGATTTTATATTGTACTGTTAAATACATAATAATTGCGTAAAATGATGTCAAACTTATAAATGTTTTTTATTCAATGTATAAATACTATTTATTTAATAAATAGTATAGGTAAAATAATCTCATATGATTAATATCACGTATTTATATCAGAACCTCTTTACTTATCTACCAAAAGCTTGTAATTATATCCGGTCTTTAGAATATCCAGTAGAGATTCGGCTTTGTGCGTTATGGTCAGTACACAAATAGAGGATATACATTATTTATTGTTATATAATTTAATATGTATATACTTTCATATATTTAGAGAGAGAGAGAGAGAGATTTATGAAAATATGTATCCGTATAACATATACATTTTCTAATAAAAAGAATGTCCCCGTGTCTTATTGCCTTAAGTATAATAAATGACATATTTTAGCAATATTAAACATTAAATTCATATAGCTAAGATCATAGTTATAGTCTAATGATGTATATTGAGATGTTTAGCCATAGTTTAATGATGATTAAGAAGTATTAACGCACCTGGGGACCAGGGAGGTGAACTGTGAAGGCACGTTGGTGTCAGGATGAGTGACTTGGTGCTGCCCACACACACATCTAAGTAGATACGTGTGTGTGTGTGTAGAGAGAGAGAGAGGGAGAGAGAGAGAGCATATATGCATTTTGTACTTCAACACACGGAAACACACACACACACACAAAGGATTACTGTGTAAGTAAAGAGTATACACATGGAAACACACATACAAACACACGCAAGTATGCAGAGGGAAAAGAAAGAAGGGCTTAAAGTAAGAAAATATACTAAATAAGTTAACAGTTTAATATATTTTTATAACATAGTTATATTTTTAAATGAATTATATTTAGCTGGTTTTCTATTATAAACGTGATAAACTAGTTGCATTTTAATCATACTTCATATAAATATGTATATGTATGTATAATATATACACACATTTTCTAATAAAAAGAATGTGCTCGTGTTCTCATTGCATATCAAGTGATGCACAATGTACAATTATTTTAGCAAATGTGAACCCGCCTACAGCAACTTATTGCCTAAGATCACACCCGGAGCTCATCTGCACATGATAAAATCTGAATAATTTGTATATTGTTAATTATAATTAATGACCAGAATGTTAAACCAGAGTTTAGCGATGATTAACAAGTAATAACGCACCTAGGAGCAGGATGAAGGACCTGGGAGGCCGCAGAGGCCTGGGAGCTGAACAGCGCGGTTGATGTCAATGTTGGAAGGCGCGTTGGTGTCATGGAGGAGATCGCAGAGGATGAGTGGCTGATTGCCTTGAGCTCATTGCAGCATGCCGAGGTTGGCTGCGACTCGGTGCTCCCCGTGTTCACATATGACTATTACACATATAACAGTCCATATGTAACTACACACACATCTAACTAATCATAGGTGTACATATCTGTATATTCATACGCGTGTGTGTTTGAGTGTATGGAGAGAGAGTTTATGATAGAAAATAGGACGATATAGTATGAGAAAAATAACAATACAAGCAGATATGCATTTTAAACTCCAACGGAAACGTACACACACACGTATCTAACTGCTCGTAGGTGTACATATCTGTATATGATGTATACCTTCTGAATACGTCTGTGTGTGCGTATTTTTGAATTTGGGTCTGTTTGAGTGTGTGTGCTATATATATATATATATATATATATATAGAGAGAGAGAGAGAGAGAGAGAGAGAGAGAGAGTTTTACGATAGAAAACAGGACGAATAGTATGAGAAGAATAACAATACAAGCATATACTATGCATTATATACTTCAATACACGGAAAAACACACACACATACACATCTAATTACTGGTGTACATATCTGTATATGATGCATACCTTCTGAATACGTCCGTGTGTGTGTAGAGAGAGATAGAAAGCAGGACGATATAGTATGAGAAGAATAACAATACAAGCATATATGCATATATACTTCAATACACGGAAACAAAAACACATCTAAATACTGGTGTACATATCTGTATATGATTATACCTTCTGAATACGTGTGTGTGTGTGTAGTTTTGAATTTCTGTCTGTTTGAGTGTGTGTGTGTGTGTGTGTAGAGAGAAGGGAGAGGGAGAGAGGGAGATTCTATGATAGAAAATACTATTTCTAACTACTAACTTTCAAAATAGGACGATATAGTATGAGAAAGATAACAATACAAGCAAGCATATATGCATTCTATACTCAACACACGGAAACGCACACACATCTAACTACTCATAGGTGTACATATCTGTATAGAATCTATAGATGTATACCTTGTCTGAGGAGAGAGAGAGAGAGAGAGAGAGATTACCTGGCAGCTGGGTAGCTGGGAGAAAGTGGACTGGAAAGTGCAAGCCGCCTCGCTACGAGCAACGAACACAAGGAAGATGCACACAGAAGCGAAAAAGAAGAGCTTCGACATGATGGAATATGCTAGCTGAAGTAGTGGAATATGCTATCGAAAGCTGCAGCTCAATGGTGGAGTTTAAAGGGAGCTGTGGGTAGGGTACTTATGCTGGCTGGCATTGTCCTCGTCAAGGCATGGCTTGCATTTGCACGTATATTATAAATCCACGTCTAATGTGTGAGCTACCTATCTGCACACATTCCTCACTCCTTGACTGCATATATGTGTAATATGTGTACACTGTGTATCTCTTTGAAATCTACCGACTCTGCGTGCGTGCGTGTGTGTAAGTAATGATATAGAGTAGATACAATTGTACAACATGAAAAGAACGGAAGATCTAGCCTATAAAATAACTACAAAATTTAAATAATAAGAGATTATAAAAGGTAAATTATAAGGATAATCTTTCTAGCATGTCTTTATTAACATTAACATCTTTTATTAACATTCTTTCAAATAAAATTCCTCAGTTCCATATAAGCATATAAACACTTAATTGTTAATATTAATACTTACCCTAAACCCTAAACCATAGAGACCTTTGTGTGTGTGTGGTAAACCATCGTATATTTGTGTATATATATTTTTCTAATAAGTTTTACATAGAACATTCTTGAATATTTTTAGTATATTCTGTCTCTAATATTTTCAGATTATGTGGTTGTTGCTATCAATAATGTGCTCATTTTCTCATTGCATATAAAAAGAAGTCACTATATACATCACAGTGTACTCTTATTCTGGCAATTGAGAAGACGCCTACAGCGACTTATTCCGATATACGCCTTGAATTCATCTAGGTATAAAACATAACAAAGTTTAGTAACTCTTTGTGTGTGTGTGTGTGTGTGCGCGTGCGTGCGTGAGAGGGAGAGAGAGAGGGTATAGCCACCTAGGTACAGGATGAAGGGCCAGGGAGGCCACAGAGCTCAGGGAGAGACGGCACGGGTGAGGTTGACGTTAGAAGGTGCAGTTGTGTCGTGGATGAGGTCACAGAGGCAAGAGTGTCCGAGTGTCTTGAGCTCCGAGCAGCATTCCGAGACTGGCGACGTCTCAGTGCTCCCACAGTAACAAACGTCTGGGTACACACACATATCTTAATAACTACACCCATATGTGTGTGTGTGTGACAGAGAGAGAGATTTGTATTTGACATGGACCATTCTGCAGATGCTTAGGAAGTGGTGGTGTGTGTGATATTCAGACAGACATACAAAGTCACACATAGACACGCGCACGCGCGCACACACACTCACGCACACTGTCAACCATATGTTTAAACTATCAAATAAAGAAAGACCTCAAGCGAGAGAGAGCGAACAATGTTCCCTCTCTCTCACACACACACACACGCACGCACACACACACACGCACTACCTGGCAATCCGAGAGCTCAGTTCTAGTGGACTGGAAAGTGCAAGCCGCCTCATTGCGAGCGACAAACACGGCCGCAAAGAAGAAAGACACAGAAGCAAAGAAGAAAAGCTTTGACATGATGGAATATGCTAGCTAGAGTAGAGGAATATGCGAGGGAAAAGCTTGAGGAGTCTGTGTTTGGGGATATTTATATGCCGGTTGCCCTTGTCCTCATCAAAGCATTGCTTGCATTTGCACGTATCTTAAAACACGTCTCGTGCGTGAGCTACCTATCTACACACAAAGATTCCGTAAGAATTTAAATAATTAATATATAATTCTACATAATTAATAAAGTGGGTATAAAATAGACTCATAAACAATAAATATGGTTTCATATATTATATTAGGAATACATAAAAAATTAACCCCACATCGTGAATGCAGGATTACCATTTCATATATTCCATAGTAACAATATGCTAATTCCGCTGTGTGGAACATTCATTGAATATTCCTCTAAAATTTCTTTAATGAGCTTCTATCGCTGTGTAAAAATATTTTCAAATATATTATTTAGTAGATGAAATATATTTTTTCTGACCCTAGGTAAAGCTGGTTTTCTATAAATAATTACATAAATTATATCTTTTGAAAAGTGATTGTGTTTTTGAATAGAAATTATATTTATATGAAATAATAATGCAAATTTATTCTGGTTATGAAAAGAAAATCTTACCATTTCTTTCTTTTTTCACATAGAAAGTACATCAAGTAAGGTATGATTAACAATCTCAGGAAGGCTATGGAAAATCTTATATTAAGTTTAATGTGTACATTGTTTACAACATTTTTTACAGGACTACAAGATAGTAAAGTAGTCTTAAGTGATATCACTTTATTTTGTTTTTTTTATGATCATCACCTTTCGCTTTTTCGTCTTATATGTCTTAAGAACTTTCAAGATCTAATTTGTTTAACCAGTCATTTGGGATGTCTAACGGTAGGTGTTCTTCTTCTTTCTCCTTAATAAAACTTCTTCCTTACTCTCTTGTGAATTTTTTTGATCATGTTTTCTTGCAACCTCCTATGCTTATGTCTACCTTGGCTTCTCTTTTCTCTTAAATGAAATTTTTTTGATCAAATGAAGTTCATCAACTTTTGCACCTTTGTTCTTTTTAGATGCAGACTTCCATTTTGAAACTGGTTTATCAGGTAGTAATGGCTTATCTTCACGTTCACTTTGATATTTTCCCTGTCACTATGTTCCTTTTCCTCATCTGTATTGTCATCAATAATTGATGTTAAGGCTCTTGTTTGGGCTCTACATGTTCCATGAAATGCAATGGCTTAATTAGGTTCGTTAGAATTATATTTCTCACATGTGAATTCCTATGAACAAGTCTAAAACATAATCGTTTAATTTAGTGAGATTGCTAAGTAACATTGTAACTAGCACAATAAATTTCTCTGAGCCCTAGCACCTTCTAAAAAATGCTTAAGTTAAACAAGGAAAAAATATTATTTAACTTTCAAAATACTAAGATTTTTTATTTTTTATTTTTTAATACATGATATTTTTTACCATTGCGTTTAGTTTATATGTCCAATGAGTTAGAAATAGACTCGTGATTTCCCTTTCAAATCATCACACATAGGCACACATCAATGCATTACAATGAAGAAAGCATATCATGAATACCAATATGCATAGCATTAGTAATATTGCATAACCTCAATGTTAAGGTTGCAATTTATTATTACCCTCAATGCCAAGGAATGCTAACTCCTACCCTCGGCACTAAGGTCGTAATTAGTAAAGAAACCTCGGCAATGAGGTATATTTTCAAATATACCTTAGCACCAAGGATAACATTACACATACTTGGCACCAAGGTCATAAACATTAACACATTCTTAAAGCCGATGATAGAATATTATTAGTCAGTATTTTGATTTTGGCATCATATCCCCATTTATGGACATTGGAGTTTGCATGTCCCACTTAAAATGCTTCAACTACATATTTTATATAACTCACATGGTCCAATCATCATTATGAACCCCTTTTGTAAAGAAATTCACTGCAATAAATAAGGAATGACCTTTGTAGATAATATAAATGCATTATTTTATTCTAAGTCTTCACATGGCCTCTAGGCTATTGAGAGAGCCCCATCAGAATGTCTCCCACTATGAGATCAACCCCGTGTTTTGTAGATAATATTGTTTATACATTGTTGATTTGTGGGAATTGAACAATTTTCTCAATGCATGCCTTGAAATTAGGAATGTCCATCAGTATATTTTGGACTCTAAGAGCTTTTACTAAGCGATAAAAGTCACAATAAAGAACCTATATAGATCCTACAACCTTTTTCAATAGTGTGGTTGAGTAACTTAATAACTTGTCCTCAACATAAAACTTTCTCCTTTCCTTTCTAGTTCCATCACAATTGTTAGATTAATTAAGTAATGAATTCCAAGTTGAAAGTGAATTGGTCGGCTTGTTTGTCCATTCTTGACTTTACACAATTAGTAGTCAATGTTGAGAACCTCTAGTTTCTTTTTACAAACTTGTAAACTATACAGATGTTAATATTAATGCAGAACAAGAAAAATAAGACGCACCTAAGAAGCATGTCATATGTAGCTTGTTAAATATAGTATTTAAAAATGTCGTCTTTATCTATTTTTGGAATGGTGAATACCTTTGTGAAACCATTCTTTCACAAGGGCCTTTTTCTTTATCTCATTGAGAAATGTTATCATAAACTATCTTAATGAATCATTCTCATTCTTGTTCTTCACGATCCTTTCCACATTCTCTGAGCACATGCATTTCACATCTAGTTCATTCACCTCACAATTAACCATTGTTTGAATTATTTGTCAACTCTAGAAATGATGATGTTCTTGAAACGGGTGATGGATGCATTGAAGAGCTTATTCATGACCTTCATTTTAAATGGATTGTTCCATCAACAAAAGTCTTGATAATGAGGTTCACTTTTCCAAACCAACAAGCTTGTTGTTATTTTTTGTTTGGTCAAACCTTGTCACTAATATTTAAACATGATGTTTTATATGGTTTGTTGTAACATATTTTATAGCATATGTTATAGTGGATGAAGACATTAAGGTTATAGTTTTTATATAATTTTGTGATTTAAAATGTAATTTATGAAAACTATTAAATGATCATGTGGAACCTTTAAGCCATCCCCAATCTTTCTCATAAAGAGTGAAAAAAGAATGACACCAACAAACAAATGAGGAATATGAACATCAATAAATATCAAAATAAAAGGCATAAAAGGTAATTAAAAATAAAAGTAAGACCAAAAAGGCTCTTAAAAATATATATTTTTACACTTTTAAATAAATGTATTTTAATAAATATATTGGATAAACAAATTAAAAAACATGCAACTAACCGAGAAAGGAAGATTAAGCATGGTCGTCACATAGGTAAATGTGTTTATATAACTACATAAATGTAAACATACACATTTAAGGACAATATATATATATATATATATATTAAGCAGAGCTTCAAACACATAGTGTTGCTATGGTCCTGCAAACATAGTTGGAAGCCGGGTTAACATGGACCATGTGCATTGACCCAATCAATGCTTCAAAACACGGTCAAACACTATGTTACCAAGAATTGGTTTGACTATGTTCACCCTAAAAAGAAAACCTTCACGCGAGCTTCGAATTAGCATGATTCTTTTTGGGGAGGAGAGGGGTTGCCGCCTAGGGTTGGGTGATGCTATGGCGTCTTGGAGATTGTAAAAACCATTAATGACCTATGTAAATATGGACCAAAACAACAAAGGGTTTTGTGCAATGGTGGGAGGACAACGGCTACTCTAGTTAGCTTCTTTGGGCATATCACTTCAAAGAAGAAAAATTGTTTAGCAATGAGACAAACCGTAGACTTAGTAGTTTTAATTAGTAATACTAAGTCGATAACCAATCGCACTTTTTACGACAAGTTTGTGAGATTGAGCCAAGCGGAAAGTATTCTTCAAGAATCAAGTCAAGAAAAATGTGAGTTTTTGGAAAGTAAGTTCTACCTTCACCTCAATTTTTATGTTTAATGACAACTGGCTAAACCATTCTTAAAAACTTAATTACATTAAGTGAGGTTATTTTTCATTAAATTCAAAGGCTCTACAATAGGTAATAACAATCAACTTCCAAAAGTAAAGAGAAATCATGGTAAAAACTATGACATACAAGATCTACTAATAAATAGGCAACATTCATTAAAAAATTTATATATTTGTATCAATTATAACATTAACTAATGAATTTGAGTTGTTGCATGCATTTATTATATCAACTAATAAACTTCAGTTGCAACATGGCATGAATTTATATCAATTGAAACATCAAATATTAAGTAAATTATATAAAACTTAAAAGTATATAATAGGTTAAATTTGTTATTCAACATGTAAAAAGAAGGTTTTTAATTAATTTTCCTTCTAATATAAAAGTTCTTCAATTTATACATACAAGTATATTCACTTATCAAAAAATTATAATTTACTTTATTGAAAAAAATTGTACTTAATAACATATGTTTACATCCTTAAATTAAAAATAGAAACATTATATCTCAACTCAAATATAAACAATTTTAGTAATGATCATGTACTTTATAATAAAATAATAATTAAGCATTAATAATCCATTTCAAAACAATGCATACGACACACATTCCAAATCAATCTAAAACTTTATGTTATTAAGAAAACTTGTTTATACATGTCACATCAAAATGGCAAAGATTATTATTTATATTAAAAATAAATTTTACACTTATTTCAAAAGAGTCCGAAACACTTTAATATAATACTAACGATTTTGAAATTAAAAAGTAATTGCCAATAAATATGTTATAAATTTAATGAGATTAAAGTAAATAAAGATCTTTTATTAATTCCATCTCTATATGAAAAATATATATTAACAATCCAAAGAAGTAAGATGTCCATAAACAAATATAAAATAAAAGAAAATAATTAAATAAACTAAAAACCTTGTATAAGTTAATATTTATACTTAGTAATAATAATGATAATAATAATAAAGAGTTTTATTATAAAATAGTTGTCTCAACTAATAAAGACATAATTGGGTCTATATAATCCAAATGTAAAGTTAATTAAATGGTGTTCTCATGTATTCTAAAGTGTATTTTTTAATTGTTTGTTTTAGATAAATAAAGATAATACACACACACACACACACACACACACACACACACACACACATATATTATTATTTGTTTTTTTATTGTTCATTTCGAACAAATGTATTAATTAAATTTATTATAATTTACAATTCACAATATTAAATTTATAAGGTAATCAAACATTTATTAATTTATTAAATCGACAAACTCAAGCATTTATACTAACTGAACGATGACAATAAAATAGTTAATGTTTTGGTTTCTTAAATAAGCAAAACACAAAACTCAATTGCATTGTAAACTGTATAAACTATACCCTTTTGAATACTTATATGACATATATCGACATAATTAATTATTATTTTACAAATTTTAATGTTTCTTTCTTGTTTGTGACAACTTAATATGCCAACAATATAATATTTATAACATTTATGTAAAAATAAAATTACTATTTAAAAATCACATACTAAGAAGAATCAATTTTGTAATGTCATGATATACATTTCTATATAATACCATCCTTACAACCATGATCAGTGTGCACAATTTTATTAAATGTTTATAATCATTCAAAAGTTGAATCATATTTAAACACAAAATTATAAAATTAATTATTATTATGTAAAATTACAGCTAAATCCATTATGTAGAAAAAATTAGAATATTAAAAGGTATTGTGAACAAAATTAAAAACTAATAAAAAAGAAAATGAATAAATGATTTAAATTAATAACTTTAGCAACTTAGCCATTTAGTTAATTCTTTATAACATGGTTAAGTTACATTGGTTTTTAAACTTTTAATTTTGTATAATTGTTGTTAATTTAAATTTAATCGTTAATAATACGTGATATATAATTACCGTTGATTTAATCTTAATAATTAATTTAGCAATTATTATATTAAGGATTAACGGACTAGTGTCTGCAACAATGTTCATACACCGTGTACTTTACTTTTTAATATGATATTTTTTTACAACTCCGTTTAACAGGTTAATTACGTGCAAGTTCATAAAGAAATTATGAGGAAAATCTATATATTAGTATGATCTTCAGTGTTAAATAAGAATATTTTCATTATTAAATAAAAATATTTTAAGATAGAACAACCATATTATAATAAGATTAACGAAAATAAAATGTATAAATAGGAGTGACGAAATTAAAAAAAGTCCACTTATAAGTTCTTATGTTTTATTTATAATACGTATTCTTATTTGGTATCATTAGTATTGATATTTCTTTTACATGTATAATGATAGTTTTTCATTATTAAATACAATATTTAGAGATAAAACAACCGTATTATAATAAGATTAACAAAAATAAAATGTATAAATAGGAGTGACAAAATTAAAAAAAGTTCATTTATAAGTTCTTATTTTTATTTATAATATGTATTCTTATTTGGCATTTAGTAATAATATTTCTTTTACATGTATAATGATAGTTGTTTCATTATTAAATAAAAATATTTTAAGACAGAACAACCATATCATAATAAGATATCTTATTAACAAAATAAAATGTATAAATAGGAATGGCGAAATTTAAAAAAATCCACTTATAAATTCTTATGTTTATTTAAAATACGAATAATATCACTCGTATTCTTATTTAACATCATTAGTACTGATATTTCTTTTACATGTATAATAGTAGGTTTTTCATTATTAAATACAAATATTTTAAGATAGAACAACCATATTATAATAAGATTAACAAAATAAAATGTATAAATAGGAGTGACGAAATTAAAAAAAAAGTCCACTTATAAGTTCTTATGTTTATTTATAATACAAATGATATCACTTGTTTTCTTATTTGGCATCGTCAGTACTGATATTTCTTTTACATGTATAATGATAGTTGTTTTTGCAAACCCTCCACTACTTACACTTCTCTCTCTCTCTCTCTCCTCTCTCTCTCTCTCTCTCTATATATATATATATATATATGTAAAAAGAGAGGGACTAGCTACACACCTGAATTCAATCAACAACTTCAAGAACAGTAAGCCTTTACTTATAGAGAAGAGAGAGAGAGAGAGAGAGAGAGAGAGATGCTGCTTTTCAAGTACTGTCTATTAAAGGCTGCCTCAACCAGGTTAACGCATTCACATGCTGCCCCCAAATCCCCACGCATGAGCCTGCCAATTAATGAGTTTAATAATAATGATTAATAAATATGATTAGTATACTAGCATCAATAACTAGTATGTACTAGAAGTTAATATTGATGTTATTATATCATAATTACCGCTTCAACGAGCTCAGGATGGCTTATTGACAATACTTGGTTATTTCCAAGAGAAGGTGCATTAAATGCATCTCTTACATCCTTCACCAAAGTCTTTACCAAAGCTATGTGTATTTCACCTAATAGCCTCGAATCCTGTACACATCCGGTAAATTATTACATACGAAGCTGATTAATAAATGATATAACTGCATACTGTTGAATATACCCCAGCAAACATACATAATCATGGAGTGCCTGTACAAATCCATCGATCGTAAAAGGCCACAAACCAATCACGTCTGCAAAGCTAGTCAGCACCCTCCAAACCTGCACACACAAATGCATATACACATCCAATATGGAGTCATTTGTTGTGTGCGTGTTTGTCGTGAATTTGTATAAAGGCTTACATTCTTCACTTGAAATAAAGACAATACATGCATGCATATGTGTAGGCTTTTAATAAGCATCGTGTGTATATAATATATATGCATACATATAAATAGTCAGTTATACATATATTATATATATATTATATACACGTGCTCACGTATATTCATAGCTTACCATGAACAAGTTTGCCACGTTGTGATCCGAATCAATCCACGGTGGCCCGGCTACAGGGGGCTTCATCAGGTGGGAACTTCGACAGCTCAACTACAACATTAGAAAACCCGTTTAATCTTTTAATTTTGACATAGATGATATTACGTAGAGAGGTTAATGCGTGAGCATGCTCGTGAGGAGGAGCGGATTCAGAAGCAACACAGGAAGGAGTTTGAACGTATGGAGAAAATGATGCAAAAAGAACACCAACGAGTAAGTATACACGTCTACACATGCATACGCATGCACATACATACATACATATATGTTTGTGTACTTAGGTGGAAAACCTACGTCAGAAAGAGGAAATGGGTGCATTTGCACAGGGATTGGTTTCGATCCGAGTGAAGGTAAACTCTGAGTGTGTGTTACATATATATAGCTAGATATTGCATAGCACCTAGCTCTTTCTGCCTTTCCTTGTTTAGCCTCTCTAGTTCCTTCTTCTCTTGCTCTCAATCTGCTAATAAACCAAAAGTACACCGTATAAATCCACATTACAAAATATATATGACATTACATTCACCGTACACATACAATGTCATTCTAAAAAACTGCAAAATGCATTTAAGATTTTATGTATATACACATATGTGTATGATATGTTTCTATCTTCTCTCTGTATTAAATAATATACGATAGGATCAAACCTTTCTTCTCAAAGCTTCTTGCCTCACTACTTCTTTCTTCATTCGCTTCTCTTGTGCTTCAAGTTCTTTAGCTAGTCTAGCTTCCTCGGCCTGCTCACAATAAAAACAAAATATATCACTACTAGCACATACACTATGTATGTGTGGGTGTTCAAATGTATATAAACATGAAAGAGTCGATAGAGAAACAGACACTTAAAACAGACAGACACACGCACGCACGCACATGTGCTGTAGATATAAGTTTGCGTATATATATATACAAGTAAAGGCATATAAAGGCAAGCACACACGTCGCGAGCTAACCTTTCGTTTCCTCTCAAACGAGCTTGCTCCTGTTCATGGAGCCTCTCAGATCCTGCAATGGCTTTCTCACTCATTGAGGGACGAACAAGGGGCAAAAGCTGAACTTCAGGAGGTGGAAAAGCACGGAAATCCGCCAAAGCACCCGGTGGAAAACCAAGTCCGAGTGTTGGAGCTCCATTTCCTACAACAACAGTCACGTATATATGTGTTTCATACACATACACGTATGTAGAACGCTCCGTACATATAAATAGATAGTTAACAGTTGGATGGAAGAATAGGCACATCCTCTATAAACACACACACACACACACGACTTTACACGTGGCTGCGTGCATTTGTATGATATATGAAAGATAACAGTTATAATATATATATATATATATATATATATCATCATAATACATTTGTTTATACAAAACGTATTCATCTTTACATAATTAAATATTTAGGCTCATAATATGCATACATAAATGCACATAATATGACCTTCACAGTACGCACATTTTGACAGTACGGACGAGTTAACGTCCGGCAGAGCTTTTGTACACATACTTACATACACATGCATACATATATAGGTGTATATATATATACACTTGCGGTACTCTGGACGAGACTGCTGGTATGGGAGCGTTGCGTCTCTTGCTAGATGACGTCGTTGGTGCTCAGACGCAAGAGCCTGCATTTACACATCCAGTTACATATATACTGACTCCTCATTTATATGTACATATGTATTCAGAGGGCTGTCCCTTGATCAGTAGAGAACGTCAATTACTTGAAACATCAGTTAAGTAAGATTTGACTTAAGCTACACGAACTTACTTTGCTCAGCTTAGAAGAAGAATCATGACCAGCAAGATGCTCACTGTGTAGTCCATCAGGAGGTCCCCTCCACTGGTTTCCATGCTCTGAAAAAAACATTCATGTTTAAGAAGAAAACCACGTTGAAAAAAAGAAAACAAAAGGCTTCTCGACCTTCACCTGTCTTTTCTTGTGTGGGGTTTGGTTTATTTAAGTCCCCAGCTTGTTTAAGGATAGATTTGTGTTCAACAATGTTAACTTTTCTGATGTCGGTATTTATTAATAATTTAAGAGTATGACCACATGATACCAGAAAATAATGATGCACCAAACATTGAAAAGGGAATAAGGGCCGGTCCCAGAATGAAAAGGGCTCTTTTGGTTAACAGCAAACTGTCTCTCTCTCTCTCTCTCTCTCTCTCTCACACACACACACACACACACACACACACACACACACACATGAAATACGAGGTAATATCACATATGACATATACATCTGCCTTTGCATTTCTATGCATAAGAGGTTCCACAACCACCCACACACACCATACAGTTTCTAAAACTTTTAATTCGAATTAACACCAGCTTGTACGCCGTGCCGTGTGTAAAACTTTACCACTTCAGAAGTGGTATCGGAAAAGAATTACCTTTTACTATCGCATACGATGCTGTACAAAATTGCCCATTGACTTTTGTAGTAGAACGTAAAACGTAGGACTAATGAACTAGCTGAGTCCAAAGAGAGTGGACGACGATCGTGTTGAAACCTGGAGAATACCAAGAGCGTTATTAATTCATAAGCACATAATACATATTTATACACATGAGTATATGTATGGTGTGAGAGGCAGTGTGCGTGTGTTAAACTTAACCACATTCCCGCAAGTGCTGAATCTGGATTTGACGCGACACGTCCGGATGAGGTGTATAATAGAGTGTAATATAAAGAGAGAGAGAGAGAGAGTAAATGCTTTTACCTGGGTACTTCGTTCCGGACAAAATGCTGCTTGACGTGTTTGAGCCTGGACTGCATTTGCCGGTGTTTCTTCTGAGGAATATTCAGCAAGATGGTTTTCAAGTCCGGAATATCCTTCTCGACCAACGTCGCTAAACGGTAACACGAAGTTGTCCGCTATTATAACAGGTATTCATCATCGACTCCACCAACCTGGGACTGTTCACCTCGTCTCCAGCCGCACAAATGCAAACCTGTACCAAATGTTTCTTGTTCACGTGAACACACACACACACAACCTGCTTATCTCATGAGCTGACTGTAGGTAAGGTTAACTTTCAGATCTTGGGGTATCCTGTTGTAGATTTGCATTAAAGGGTCCTCGTCTCGCCGATATTTGAGAAGCTCGAGACGTACTTTACCGTGGGGCGGTCATGGTGAAGATGAAGTAACCTTCGTCTCCGGCAATGAAACATCTCTATTCACATTAAATCCTCACTCATGTCAGCATTGCACTGGTTCTTCTTAAGCGTCTCGTGTCTCAATGCATCTAAAGCCTGGGAAAGAAACATATATGTAAATATCATAGGAATGTGTGAAGAGAAACAAACATATAAGTTTACATATCTACATTGTATATATGTACATACCCAATCATGGCAGGAAACGTAGAAATGATAGGCTCCATTGATATAAGGGTACTTCAACGTCAGGCCGTTGACGTGGATTTTCTTCCTGCCATCAGAATCTGGATGATACATGGAGTCCACCGTATTCTTCAAGCTGAACGGCATGTAGAACATGGAGCATATTTCACCAGGTAAGTGTTGTTTCTCTCCATGAACAGCCCTGAGACGCATATATTCGCCATGGATCAGTGGTTTGTATCCGTCCGTGTATACGTAGCTCCTGAACTCACCGACGATCGTATAAAATGCACACACATACATATAGGCACACGCAGCACATAGTGCCTCCACAAAAGAAAATACATGTATATGCACACGCACGCCATCTGTTTACCTTCAGAGAGACCCATCGTCGTACAAGCCATCGTAGCACCCACTTCCTTCGAGTCAGAGAATTTTCAATCGCTAGCTTTGC
Organism: Selaginella tamariscina; assembly: GCA_003024785.1. Classification (NCBI taxonomy): domain Eukaryota; kingdom Viridiplantae; phylum Streptophyta; class Lycopodiopsida; order Selaginellales; family Selaginellaceae; genus Selaginella; species Selaginella tamariscina. The sequence goes on from PUQB01000051.1 coordinate 633,183, forward strand.
ATGCATCCGCGGTTCATCTGTCTCAACAGCCAATGTCCGTCCTGTGCAAAGTTAACCATGGGTTCTTTTTCTAATAATTGTGTGTGTGTGTGTGTGTGTGTGTGTGTGTGTGTGTTATACATATTAATATGAGAAACGAAACGCATACCCTCTCGATTGATGATGGATCTGTGGTGCTTGAGCTTCTTGCCGATAAATGCGACAAGGGCGAAAACAGAGATGGCTCCTATGGGGCATTGCGCGACTAAAGACAGCAGAGCATTTCCCTATCGATAGATTCTCACCTCATGGGGAAAAATTGATGAAAATCTTCACAGAAACCGCTTAAACGCCGCAAGAAATCGAAGCCCTAGCCTTTACTTGTCGGATTTAGGGTTTAAGACGGCGGCTGATTCTTAGGTTTTGCTCTTGGGAAGAGGATGCTGCGCACTAAGGTCTGGAATTGCACTATTGCTGCTGGCAATGTATGGAGCCGTGGTATTTCCAATGCTCCAATGACCTTGGAGACATTGGCAGCTCTAATGAAACAGGGATTTCAAGCTATGAATGGTAGGCTCGACACTATGGACGGTAGGCTCGACGCTATGGACGGTCGGCTCGATGCTATGGATGGTCGGCTCAATGTTATGGATGGTCGGCTCAACGCTATGGATGGTCGGCTCAAAGCTGTAGAACATCGGCTCGGCTCCGTGGAGAGTAAACTTGGATTCAGTCTGGAGTATCAAGTGCGTCTGGAAGTCGCGCGGGAGCACGGGAGGGCATATGCTAATCAAGATTCAGTAGACTGTATTATTAACCTGGTCGAACATATTCCATCGCGATTCCTTCCAGACTACCCAAAGAGTTCAGATATTCACGCTAAAATCCGCTTCATAGCAATGAAGATTTCTGAGATTCTTGTTCGACAGAATGTACCAAGGAAGTTTATGCAGACGCTCGTCAAGCACCTTGGCGTGGATGAGAGTAGCGTGTTTCTATCGGATGGTTCTGTGGACTTGGCCTCCATCCGGAGGCATCCCCTTGCTGCAGGTAAAAATAGGTAAAAATAATAATATTCTTTAATTTGTTTAAAATAATTATTTTTAATCTATTTTATACAGATAATTGGACAGCGTTGACACAATTGGAGGACTTCTTCAAGCTTAAGAAGGATCAGGCTGCCTTTATGGCAACGTGCAAGGGTCCAGGTTCATCTTTTTTTTTTTTTTAATAATTTTTTGATTGGTTAATAACGACTAGTTTTAGGTTTACTTATGATGGTGTTCGAAGCTTGTCCTAGCGCTATTTTCAAAACACAGAAGTTGAGTCTTTACACAGTTCTTGAGTTAGACTTTTGTGGTCGTATTATCCTTTTCTTGAATGACCTTGAGGCTACAGCGCTTATCGATATTGGCGAATGTAAAAGCACATTGAACCTGAGTGTTATTCATCAGCTTGGAGTACGGTTAGATGTTTTGAAGCTCCTTTTGGAAAAATTTGTACAAGTTGAACGTCATCTACTGGGGAAGAAAGGAAAGGTACAGTTGAAGGTCACAAAAATCGGTAGAATGTTCGTTCCGAAGGCCACCGTCACACAGATTGAGCAGAATAAAGTACAGGACTCGGCAAAGGAGAGTGCCCTCAAGAAAGGGTTCTCGTTTCACCTGCATCGCTTGTGATGCAGTGTTGGCACTTGTTTCATTTATTGTCTTTAGAAAAATGTAAAATTTTGTTTAGAATTTATGATTCGCAAGTGCATATACAGACACAGACATAGATACATACACACGCACACACAACATGCACACGTAACTATACAAATTATAAAAAGATACATACATGCATTATATGACGCGTACGCTTTGTGTGTGAATGTACATTCATCTGTATATGTTTGTACGTTTGCAAATGCTTGTTAGCTACTGTACTCAAATGCTAAAAAAGTAGCTAATACACAGATATGCAGAGGCCATATACACCCACATAACAGTTAGAGAGAGAGCACAACAAACATGAAACGTTTCATATGGATATATAATATTATATGAAGGGTCGTGATAAACAGATAACAAGCTTTCATTGAAAGAATTATTCTCACGTCTTCCCAATGGTGACCAGAGTGAGTGTTATGTGTGTATATACTGTGTGTGTGACAGAGAGACTTACATTATAACAAAAAGGTCGGCTTAGAATATTATATATATTTGTTTAAGAGTAATATATATTTAGTATAAATAATATTTTGATAATATTATACTGATATACAACATCGTACTAAACGGACAGGGAAAGAAGTAAACTGTAGTGAAAAGATTGGGAAAGGTGCGAGAGTTTAACATATTTCTATATTGATTATAGATATAATACGATTAATTAACGAGTAATAGCATTATTATTGTTGTTTTGTTTAGCTCAAGTGAGGGAGCGAGTGTGAAGGTGACGCGTGGCTGCTCCTCGAGTTGATAATGAAGAAAACTCATACGTTAGCAAGGGACAAAGTAAAGAGAAACGGAATATTCTCCGGCTGTTTGACCTCGCTGACGAGAATGTTTAAATTTTTTATTATAAATTGTATAATAATTCATTATCGTGTAGTGTCTAGGGTTTATGTTAGGGATGTTGCGTGCACATTCGGAGTTGTGGTTGCAATGGTGGAAGATCAGATCGCTGCAGAATTGCATGGATGAGAAGCCGCAACGGAAATTCAAGAGATCCTGGCGGAGGCATCCTTTGCCCATCTTCTTCCTGATCCCAACAAAGGTATATCAAATTTCCGTGTATATATAAGCATTGGAGTCCAAATGAACAAAATAGCGGGAAGCTCATATGTATGTATCTTCAGAAATCCTGATTAACCATGCATTTCCTATTTAATCGATATTATGCAACCTCTGTTTGTGTGTACATATACATGACACATTTGAGGAGATACATGAGGACGTCAGGACACTTTCAGATAACCCGGCATTTCAAAACCTTCACTTGATATGAATGATCCTCCTGTATGGATTGATACAGTAGAACAGCTACAGAGTTTTCGAAGGAAACGGAGTTTGCAGTTTCTTTTCTTGGTTTCACAGCGCTAATTCAGATTTCTACCTACGAGCATGATTACCTACTATATGGACATTTTGAGGCCTGTTTTTGCCAACCCTTGGATCTGTAAGGTAAAAACTCTCTCGTGTGTTTTTGTGTATTTGTGTTGATATGTACATTACATATACACATTCCATGAAGCTGAGTATTTGCTTTTAGGTTTTCCATGGTGCTGATACTGATAGTCTTTGGCTAACAACGAGATCTCCACATATACGTGGTACACAGCTCGTGTAAGTTTTTTCGATAGAATTTACACTTGTTAATTATAATGCTATTTTAAATATTCCTTCTATAGACGTGTGACGTTCTCGGAAAGCCTCAGAGGTCGCTGGCTTATCTCCTCCAGACATATTGGGCAAATAAAACGTTTCATGTACACAGATAAAGATACAAATACACCGTACATGTGCATATATATTGACCCTGTCTTTAGAAAGCAGATTGGCGACAGCGACCATTGCCCAAAGACATGTTGCTTTACGCACGGACTGATGCACATTTCTTGCTTTACATTGCCAGGCAGCTGCTTCAGGGAGATGCAAATATTGACAACCCTCCTGTATGCGACGATCGCAACTGATATGCCTACAACTCTATGAGAAGCTCGTCCCCTGCTTCTGCTGCTGCTTCTCTTATCTCCAAGTACCATCATCCTCTTCAAGATCAGTCACAGGTATGCATGTACGTACTCATTCATGTGTACGGACAGACATGAAATTTGGTTCAATCTTATCTATGCTGTACAGGAGGGTTCTTTTCGTTGGCGAGTAAGGCTTCTGTGCGAGTGGCGAGATACTATTGTAAGCCTTTCTTCTTTTTTATTTTTTATTTTGATTTGTGTGTGTGTGTGACGAGGAAATCCATATTCAATAATTCTGTTTCTAGAGAGTTTACGTTATGCATATCCGACGCAGCTCTGGTAGCCATTGCTAAAGCTTGCCCAGCAACTGCAAAAGAAGTACATTCTATAATTAAAGCTACTGATGATGCTTCATCAAATGGCCTCTCTCTCTCTCTCTCTCTCTCTCTCTCTCTCTCTCTCTCTCTCTCTCTCTCTCTCTCTCTCTCTCTCTCTCTATCTATCTATCTATCTATATATATGGACACACACACACACACACATGACTTAGTAATGATGTTGTTTGTTGCAGCAGAGTCACTTCCATCACCTTCACCTTTGATCACAACGCACACGGACTCTTTGATCCTTGCCTTAACAGAATCTAATACAGCTGATATCACCACACAACACGAGCCTGAGGTTCATAATAACAAGAAAATACGGAGCGAAAATGTGCGCATGTGCATGTTGTTGGACATATATGTTTGTACGTATATAACTTATGATAATTTTAATATTTGACTTAATATTTGTAAGACAAAACATATATGTCCAGCAACATGCACATGCGCACATTGTTTTATTATTGTGTGCATATATGAAAAGTATATATCTGGAAGAATTTACTTTCCAAACAGGTATTTACAACGAGGCCTAGCTGAGGACCTGAACGAGGATCCGGCGGCAATACGGCTCCGTTTCGAGCCCAAGGGACGCCCAGAAGACGAGAACAACGAGTTTTACATACAGAGCAAGTCGAATCAGTGCGTATGCTGTGGAGAGAGCACTCACTACCTCCGTTACAGAATCATTCCTTCCTGTTACAGACAGCATTTCCCCGAGTACTTGAAGAGTCACAGGTGTGTAATCCCTGTCTTTTGCTAATATATGTATAGTATCTGTGTGTATGTATAAGAGACATTTTACACAGGTCTCACGACATTGTGTTGCTGTGCGTGGACTGCCACGAGAAAGCTCACCGTGCTGCATGAGGTTGGAGTCCCACCGTTGCAACTCAGGAACGCAGCCATGGCTTTGCTGTGCTATGACTGCTTGAAAGCAGACGCGAGGAACTCGAGATGGTGTTGTGTGTGTGTGTGTGTTGTGTGTGTGAGAGAGAGAGAGAGAGAGAGAGATTCTGTGTGGCGCTTATGCTGATTTTTACAGGTTATAAGCACATACTTTGGAGGAAGATATGAAAACAGCAGCTTTAATGGGAGTGATCCGAGGGCACAGGAAAGACTAAGTCGCAAGATTGAGAAGGCGTTGTCAAAGAGGAAGAAACAGCAAACAACAAGGAGCATAGAAGCTAAAAGAAAATCCACAAACGGTGAGCACTGAAGTAACAAAGACGTCAAAGGGCTCGAAGATATCACTCTTGGGACATGGTTTGCATGGGAATAAAGTGGTGGAAATGTTGCAGGGTATACGCGAATTTATTCAGCGATGGTGTTTGTTGATGCTATTCGACCCGCCTTTCTCCCTTCTGGATGGGACGTCACACACAGGTACTATCCGTGTGTGTGTGTGTGTGTGTGTTGTCTCTCTGTGTTTTAGTTTAAGTAATGTACACAGTTATAAGTGATGTGTGTCGCGTGCGTGTGTGTAGAGCTATTAAGTACACTACATTTGCAGTGGTCGAGTTTGGAGAGCAGTGTATACAGACCGGAGTGGATGACACGCACCTAAGGCCGGCGTATTTAACTGACTTGGAAATAACATCCGACAGTTTTGCATTTATGTACGTTATCTGGTGGTAATTAAATATATATTATTCACACCGTGTTATGAGTGGGGGAATCAAACTGCCACCCACAGTGGTCAAACCACTCATACTAGGCGTAGGAGTGGTGGATTCGGTCTTCCTGAGATAGAGGAAACCAGCTCTTGAACCAACTGTCGACTGGGGAAACGACTTCAAAGTATCTGTAATTGTAACATAAATACATTATTAAATATATACTATAAACTTCTCTATTGTTTTTAATATATATGCAGAACTTATCTTGGTGTACAGAAGGTATGTGTGTGTGTGCGATCGCGCACGTGCGTGTGTATTTGTGTTGTATATATAGTGTTCGTGTCATAGATAAACTCATTTTCTTTATGTCTACACACACACCACACCACACACACACACACACACACACACATATATATATATATATATATGTACATACATACATACAAAATAAATGCAAGGACTCACACGCACACGCGCACACACACACGGACCATTCATTGTGTTATGAGTGGGGGAGATCAAACCCCAAACCACTCATACTAGGCGTAGGAGTGGTGGATTTGCAGATAGGGAAACCAGCTGTCGACTGGGGAAACGACTTCAATGTAACATAAATACATTATTAAATATATACTATAAACTTCTCTATTGTTTTTAATATATATGCAGAACTTACTATGCGAAGGATCTTGGTGTACAGAAGGTGTGTGTGTGTGTGCGATCGCGCACGTGCGTGTGTATTTGTGTTGTATATATAGTGTTCGTGTCATAGATAAACGCATTTTCTTTATGTTTATACACACACACACTACATACGTGTCTATCTAGTAAACAGACACACACACACACACACACACATATGTACATACATACACATATATAAAATAAATGCAAGGACTCACACGCACACGCGCACACACACAGAGACCATTGTAGTAGACCGGCTGGGATGGGAGATACTCTGGTTGAATCCGGCCTTTTGTTTCGTCTAGTCGTTGTTATTGACTCTAGTTACCTCTTTAAGGTGTGTGTGTGTGGGAGAGAGACCATGCTTGGTCTATATATAACAACATATGAATAATTATAGTATCAGAATCAAGTATGTGTACATATTTACGTTGTGTATGTATACCTCGATTGCAGACCTAACAGTGTTTTCTTGATTGACAGCCTCCACAAGAGCAACAAGCCCACTCCACGCTTAGATCCGTATATTCCCCTTCCATGAGCCCTAGCACCCATACTTCACCAACCTGGGAACCAATACATGCGGTCAACTACGGCAAACACTGGTCATCCAACGTTAAAACTAATCAACCATAGTCAACACTTGCTGACCTGGCTTTCATCAATCTCCATGCCATCCTTAGTTCCTGCATTATCCACGTTGTGATTATACATATAACCGTGTATGTGTGTGTGTCTGTGAGAGAGAGAGAGCATGACCTATTCACGTATAGGGTCCTGTATATAATAATCATCTAAATTTTCTCTTAAGACGATGATATACACACGAATATATATTTTAGTACACTAATGTGGTGACACTAAAATACATTTACCAAGTTCAACACATATAATATACACGCATGTATATGCATTTATACAGCACCATATAGTCGGTATGTATATAATATTAAAATTCTATTATGGACACACATGGTGGGCTTAATTAATTAATTAATTAATCTTTAATTTAATTGTTATCTTTAATGATTATTTAAGGTTAATTATTTAATGACTCATTATCCTTAATATGATAAATTTATTCCTAAATTAAATCCTTAACATAATTATTTTTAACCTAATGACTTGATTGATCTCTTAACTTAGTGAGTTTATCTTAGGTTTACATATACAGACCTTAATTTAGTGAATATTAATACATATCTTGAACACAACCTTTAACCTAGCGAGTTTACACTTAATTTAATTATTATTTTTAATCTCATGAATTTATCTTAAAAGAGAGTTGTGACTAGAGGTATGTTATTAATTACATATATTTAAAAGAGAAAATATATTATATATACTTATATGTTAATATACATAAAAGTAAACATTATAATAAAATCAGAATAAATTATAAAAACTTATGAACAATATATATACATAACCGCAGACACATACATAAATACATTTATACCAAAATTTAAATTTTAAATAGATTTATATATATACAAAAGCATAACTGCATACATTAATGATTTATTTATTTATTATATTATTTCTCATAAATAATACTTTACTATTTTAATATATAACTTACTAGTCTATATTATCTTAAATTTATATTTATGCATGTGAAATATGGCCTTTATGCAAACGATTAATTGTGTATGTGTGTAGAGAGATGTGCAAACTCAATCATACAACATTTGTTAGACGAATCAATTAGTGAATTAGATAGAAAATCAAAAGTCTATATAGCAACACCTGTTGAGAAGGAAACATTTTTACCGTTAGTCCTTCTCATCAACTCCTCTAATCACATTATCCAACAGATTAAGCTCCATGTTAATCTTATTAATCTCCTCACCATGTGCATAATACCCATTCTTCTTCTTCCTGCTCTTCACACACACCTTCACATAATCCTCCGTAGTTATTTCAACTTCTAAATCGATCCTCATATCGTCCATACCATCGTCGTCTTCACGGCTACTGTTCGTACATGACCGAGCTCCATCCTCGGACTCCCGTACAGTCCGAGTTTCGTCCACTGACAACTTCCGTACTCCATGTTCGGACAAGCCTTCGGCATATTCAGACAGCTTGTCTTTGTCCTCGGACTCCTGTCCACATTCGTCCCTGGGCAACTCCCGTACCCCATCCTTGAGCAGGCCTTCAGCCCCGTATTCAGAATCCTCGGGCCCCTAGAGTCCAACATTCATCCTCGGACCGCTTCCGTACTCCAACTTCGGACATACCGTCTTCGGACGGCTTCTGTAAACTTACACCACCCTCATCTTCGGACGGCTTTGATAAACTGTCATCTCCATCTTCAGATACATTCCCAGCCTCATACTCGGAGAGTTTCTGTACACTCTCATCCTCAAGCAGACTCGGAAGTCTTCGTATCATCTCCTCGGACGTCCCATCTTTCTCTTCTAGACCATAATCGGAAACGTTCCCAACTCCATCTTCGGATCCCAATTCGCATCCGATGCAACCACGCACCTCGGACGGTTTCCCAGCTGGCTTCTGTACCTCATAGTCGGATAGTCTCCGTACTTCAGGTGCCCGTACACTCCTGACCTGTTTCCGTACTTCATCGTCCAGCACCCTGGTTGGGCTTAGAATCTTAATGGGCTCCAATTCTCTAGAGTGGTTATTAGAACCAACCGAAACAGGAGTGTCATTTCCGGCAGAGAACCGAACTGCAGCTTGTACAGCAACTGTAAACTCGACCTCTGGAAACGGAGACGGTGGTCCGGACTCGGATATTCCGGAAGCCGGAGATATCAAGCTCGTTAACGGACTCTCCGGATAGAGGTGGTAGTGACCATTCCGTGTGTAATCCGGTGAAGCAAACGGTGACGGAGATGCAGCCTTGTTCTTGAGAGAGGTCAGCAGCTGTGCAAATGGCACGTCAGGAGATGATGGCGTTGTCAAGTGGGCCAACTCAGGCGGCGGAGTAATGGTGCAGTTGACGGCGCCGTCGTGAAAGCCGAGAAAGCAGGCGGCGTTACAAGCGTTGTCTCGTGAGCATATGGACCAATCGTGAACATCGTGGCCGTTGAATCAAATGCCGGTGAGGATGCATTTGCAGCTGAGTTGGCACATAATGAGACTGTGAATGCAGCTGGCGACTGGACAGTGGATGGATTTCCTGAGTTGGCAAATGACGCTGGCGAGGATGGTGGGGCTAGGAGAGATGGTGAGAGGCCCACGAACTGGTTGGCAGCTGTTGACGTGGCTGCCACATTTTGCTGGCCATGCGTTTGACGCGGCACCTGGAATCTCCGGTCTTGCTGGGACTATCCGCATTCCACGTTTTCGTGAACCTAGGCACCATAGTTTCCCCCAACAGCCTCTCTGTCGCTACACAACACAGTTAAGCTTTAGTACATAATTTATTACTTATTGCACCTATACTAACTACATATATGTTTACCATAATGAATACATTTTTAATAACAATCAGATGTTATCTAAGATTCTAAACTAACTAAAAATCTGGCGAGACAAACATATAATTTATAAACAACACTAACTAGATATAAGTGGCTTATGTTAACCAACAAGCAATCGTTTAAAAAATAGGACAGGAGTTCACAACTTACATACATATATGCATGTACGTTTGCATGTATATGTGTATAATACACAGACACTTACGCAAGCAGCTACATACCGAGTTAAGTTTTTATAACATAATGTTATAGCTTATATTAAATAACTAAGTAAGTATATATATATAATATGCATGCACTTTTTAGTTAAATGCCAACAATGATAACCTGTTGATGTTGCCTAGGATGTTAACTAACTGAACTCTGGTGAAAAAGACACACAATTCTAAAACATCAACTAGATACATAAAATATTGTATGGATTATACATTAACTAACAAGGAAACAACGAACAATCATTTAAAAGATAGACACGGATTTCACCAAACTAAAGCACACTCTAGAAGAAAGTATCATATACGACTATAAGAAACGCTGTATTGCATACACAGTATATCTATATAAGGCCTAGCTAGACAAACCAAAGAAGAGAGCACCATGTATAAAGCACTTAATGGTATAAAATGCAACTGAAGTTACACAACACATTCACACAAAGAGAAGCTAACCCTTTTAAGCATGTGTGTTTGCTACTTGTACATACACACATATATCGAAAAAACTAAAATATGAAGAAAAAACAACTGAAGTACACATTTTTTGTAAGAAATTAAGAACACATACCAGCTCAGGAGACGGATCCCGCAGCGGCAACACATTGCCGTCATCACGGTCAGCCATAACCCCGGGCATACGATCCGCCCCTTATCCCGCTTGCATTCACCGAATTCAGCCAAGAACCCTAAGTCCTTCCCCTGTTTCAACTTGTCCCGCTCAGGAACGACCAATATCCGACGAATTCAAGCTGCTGTATGTTCCTCGGCCTCAAGATTTGCACAGATTCAAGCGCCGTATGTCTTTTCACTGTTTCCACGTTTTCCTGACAAATAAGTACCTGGAAAATCCACGAATTCGAGCCGCTTGATGCTCCTCGGCCTGCTTGCGCCTAAGATTTGCCCAGATTCAAGCCCAATTGCACAAAGATCTGCCGAGATCTACACACAGAATGCCAGTGTTCTTCATCCGGGAGGAGCATGTGTGTTCTTCCGGCTATGGCAGAATGTGTGACGGGTTTGACGGGCCGAATGAACACGTGGCATCGGCTTATTCGCTAGATGTTGGGATTTAGCCTCGCACATTAATAACGCCCACGTGGCGCGGTTGCAACCGAAGGATTGGGAGATCAATGACATGCGGACGTGATTAATGACGGAACGATCGAATTAGGGCATCCATGTGGACCTTTCCTTTTGCCCTTTTTGAGTATTCCACCGCTCGTGCACTGGATTTGTTTACGTTGCACAAGGCCCTGTTTGTTGGATCACACTATATGTAAGATGTGACGTTTCTCATAAGTACACACCTACACATACACACGTATGTATGTACATATGTGTATGTGTAAGTAGTGGAGCACTAAAGAGATGGATACAAGGGGGTAAGAACAAGCAAGGATTTCAATCGAGGGTATTTATGCAATTGTCAACGTGGTTATGTGTGCCTATTGGAAAAGCCGATGCTATATGCTCAAAGACAAAGGGACGTGCATGCAAAGTCAAGATTGATCTCGCAAAAGCCGTGCAGAATCTATATATTAGGAGATAGAATTCGAATATATCTATGTATGCACGCTATCATATATACACCCTTCCTGTATGCACGCTATCATATATACACCCTTCCTGTATGCACGCTGGCAAGTATGTTCTCACGTCACAAGCGTGTGTGTGGTGCCTTTTAAAATAAATTTGTTCAAAGCTTCATGTTGTAGTATGACTAAGATGGATATACTATATATATAAGTTATATGAATAAATACATACATATGCATATCGATGTATATTACGAGAACAAATTTACTTATAGCAATTGAAGATCATTTCATTATAATAAAATATATTTCAGTCCCTTACATAAAACATGACATGTGATTAGTATTTGAGAAAATTGACATACGTATCATTTATATATGTACCCTTTCGAACTTCAACGTAAAATTTTATGCACTTCAAGTTTAAAATATATTTTGATAAAAATCAATAAAAATTAGTTAATGTTTAATTCTAATTAAATATATATAATATAGTTAGTTTAAAAATTATGACATTTACTAAACTTTCTTATTTATAATATTTATGATAGTTTACTAGAAATAAACTTCATTCTATTTTTATTTTAAATTTGCTGCAAATTAAATGTATATAATTAGTTATTAAAAAAATATCATGAAGTTTGATATTGAAGTATGGGATTTAAAACTTTCAAAGTTGTGTGTGTGTGTGTGTAAAGTTTTCAAGAAGTATACTTATTGTCTAACTAGATTTATTAAAGAAGGAATTATGTTTTATAATTGGATTAAAAGATTATTTGTTATAAATTGAATTGTTAAGTGGTCTAACAAAGACTATAAAAGTGAACTAGTAATTATGTAATAATTATGCCTTATAAAGTAGGTTATCAAAATAAATAGTCGCAAATGCTATTTTAAATGCTGTTTTACTTTTCTAACCTTATGAAAAAATTGAAATATTATACATTATAATTCATAAAGTTTTAATTACATTTTTATAAATTATTACATCCAGAACTTTCACCTTTTAAAAAATTTCACACCTTAATTTCACCCTTACGAAATTTTCTAATGAATCCCTTCTTAAATTTTTAATTTAATTTTTTTAGTAGTAACGTAGTCCTTATCATGCTTCATTTACTATATATTTCATTATATTTGAGAGACTAGCTTCCCCGAAAAAAGGTGTTTACAATCTTATAATCGTTAAAAGAAGACTCACTTTTTTAAAATGTTTAATATTAATTTCTAGACTCAAAAACCAAGGCACAAACCCATTAAATACATTCAATAAAAATTCATTATTGAATATAATTCACAATGAGGCCTAAAAACTTCAACAAATACTTATGTCATCTCATTTATTATTTTATTTAACCTTCTTATTCATTTCAATTTTTTATTTAACCTTCTCACTCATTTTAATTTTTTATTAATTTTAAGAACTAACACCCAAAGAACGACATGTGATAACACGTGGCTACCAAGTAGCATTATCACTATGTGTGATTAACACAAAAATCTTTCAAGACAACATTTAGAATATGACTTATATGCTAAGTAGATAAGAGACTTAAGATTCATCTTAATTTAAAATCTCTTAAAGTGACTATACTTAAAGATCTTAAAGAATAATTCAAATATACAGAGATTCTACTTTAGATGACCTAGATATGTTTATGTTATAACCCCATCAAAGAAACATGTGCTTTACATATAACCTCACGATAAAGTTAAGGCAACCCCTTTAAAACAATAACTAATTATTAAGGATTTGTGTGGTCAAGCCAAAATCTTAATCTTAGAGTAGTACTTAATAATATGAGTGTACATTAATAACAGACACGAGTGTTTTGTGTTCCTATGAAGTAAAGACTCATACTTAGGATTGTTAAGACTTAACCAAAGAGACCATGTGAATGTTTCATGAAATTAACAAATTTAAATTGTTCAACCCTTGAACAAGTTCACATATTCTCATGATGAACACCCCTTGATAATAAATAAACCTGATGACAAGACATAATCGTCCTTTAGCAAATGCCTAAGGCTTAAGTATAAATATGTATGCATACCATAATTTCCAACCCCTTAAAACACATAACACAACTTCAAAAAATTGTATTTTGAATATTGTATTATGTATCATCCAACCCAATGTATTGTTATAATAAGTGTTGCACATGAGGTCATAAGTGTGGTTCACATATGTTTACCCCTCATTGTAAACCTTTAAAAAACTTGATTGTTAATAATTCACACTTACATTTGGACAAAGGCACAAACAATGTTCACAATATAAATTAAATTCATGTCCTGTTTAGTTACAAATGTTATTTTTAATTTATCATAAATAAGGAGGCATGTGTAAGGCTTCAACCTTAAGACTTTAACATGAAAATGGTTATTAAACAAAAAAAAGTTAACTAATTCATTATATGCAACATGCCTGATCACAATAGTGTAAATTCACCAATAATAATAGTAAATTTATCATTAAAGTGTGATGTAGCCAAAAGAAATTAAAGATTTATTATTTTTTAGCATGTTCACCTATTTTACTTTATTTTTTATGAGATAGCCTTTTCCATGTTTCATATTTATATAGGTAATCCTATGGCACCATTTTAAATAAGATAAATGCAAGAAAATAATCATTCTTATAGCACCATTTTTTTCTAAATAAAATTATTTAACTCCCATATTAAACAATTTATGTTTTAACCAATAAGAATAAATTGTCTTAATTTAAAATAATTTAATATAAGTACTCTTAATCATTCTCTTACTCTATAGGATGGTTACTTAATTACACATAAAAAAAAATGGTTCAAGTTAGTGACACTTTAACTTAAATATTACTTATTATTATGATTTGAATCGTACATCAATATTATGGTTTATGCTTTATGATTATTTAGTTTGATTTTAATGATGACATGTTCTTTTATTACACTCACATTTAAGAAATATTTATCTTTATGTAGTTTAAATTTATCATAATACACTTATAACTAACCCATTAAAGTTGCTTTAATGTGTGTTTTGATGGTCATAATATCATAAGTATATAGGATAATTTATGTATCATTGTTATGATAAGTATGTAAAATAGTTTATATGTACAAAACTTTCACATTGTTTGTTGTAACCTCTTTTTATTATAAAACATCCATGGAAGTCCATTTCTATAGATTTCTTCATAAATCTTTCAAAATTTTAATGTATTTAATTTAGTTATGGTATTAATTAATCAAGTCTTTTAATACAATACATTTTATTTTATGTAATAAATTATGTTTTGGTCCTAATGCTATAGACTTTGTATATAAGTAAGTATTTCATTTTTAATACTTTCAAATTTTAAATAACATTTTCAATGAATTAGATTTTCAATTCACTTTTAATTTTTATCATAGTTCTTATACTGTCTTCGGATCAAAAACAAATTAATAATATAAAGACATACAATCAAATAAAAAAGATCATTTAAACATTAACACTACTTTATTTCATAACAACATAATTATTGAGTTGATTTATTATTTGCAAATGAATTTAATTATAATAATTCTCAATATTCTATTACACGACAATCTTCATTTTTTATTAACTTTGATTTACACCTACATTGGTCTTACTTATCCAACAATATTAAATTTGAGATTTGTTAAAAATGGTTAAGCGAATAGTCTTTGTGTCATTTACAATATAATCATTCGTCATCTTGAAAAAATTTAAAAATCTTAACAATATACAATTGATAAATCTCACTCTACTTAAATACAATTGCTTTGTAAACATTGACCCACTACATCTCTATGAATATTAATGCTTGGGTTCTCTTATTTTTTTTTCAACTTTAGAACAACTTTTTAAAATATTCAACTTGAGTTATACTATTGCTGTAAGATTTTTCCTGTACACAGGATATTTCCTATTACTACTTTTCTACAAATTATTTCTCCACCGTAGGAAAGTCCTATGTATGCACATGTTATTATTAAAAGTGAACGTCAATTTAAGATAGTTGTTTTAGACTCTAAGTTTTGATGCGGATGATTGTATTACTTGGTTAACTAAGATATTCTCAAGCGGACGAACTTAGAAAACTGCTTCTCACCTTTGATATAGTTTATATTTAATTACTGATTTTCATCGAACAATATCTAGCCAAGCATAAACATCAGAAATATAAGTGGTTTAATTTTGATTAATTTGCAAATGTTAAAATCCAAAGTAAAAAAATGTAAATATAAAAGTTATATTTATTTATATATATATAATATATATATATATATATATATATATAATCATTCACATGGATGAGATGCATTAATCTTGATTTATATCTTCCAAATGTATATAAAATATAAAGTTAGTTAAGTTATATTGAAATCCAGTGACTCTAAACAAGCTATAAGAATTCTAGGAGGAAGTAAAGATTAGATACTTCATGTGCATATATAATGTGTACAGTGTGTGTGTGAGAGAGATGCATATACAAATAACATGCACAAATATTGAAAGTGCCCGCATGTACAAACATCTTATAATGTCTTTCTAGTTTTTTATTTTTCATTTTCTAACCTTATATGGCATGTAATAAAATGCATACATATATATGTGTGAGTGTGTGTGTTCTGTTCTCCATAGTTATGTATATTGATATTGTATTGATCAAAATAACTATGCGCACATATCCATCGTTTTGGCTGCTTTTGCCAAAGGCAAGGAATCTGCTTCACATCTCTTCCTTTTCCCAGACGATGCCTCTAAAGAGAATGAGACTGCTTCAGCAGGATGATCAAGCATGTAATTCATCTTGCAAGCAAGACAGCAAAACTTACAAGCACTCGCATTCTCACTACACTGCTCACATGGTCTACCACACCCGACACACTTCCTATCAGGGAATTTCTTATTAAACTTCTTCTTGTTAGGCCTGTTTATGAACAAAAGCGACTTGTTATTCTTGTGCACGTCTTTTATGTCAACAACAGTATCTATTTCATACTTTGGGATTGATGCATGCTTCATTGTCATCTTGATATGGATCAACGAATGATCGTGGTGATCTAACACCTTGTGAGGACACACAAGATCTTCACAAGTACAACAGAAGACTGTCACGGGTGCTGCCGGGCGGCATGTGCAATTTTGATGGTAACCTCCATTCTCCCCGCAAGCATCAATAAACTTGACTAACCAACTGCAATTAGGGCTCTCCATTTGCAAACTAAACAATCCTACAACATAACTTATATTTGTACCCTACCTATCTATACCTTTAAGCAAATAATCTAGAAGATATCAATTAATTACCTTTAATGAGATATTATAAATTAATGAGTTATACAGCAGAATTTCCTTATTCTTCGGATGGGCAAAGAGCACGCACATTAGGTGCATATGCACTGTTACACACAGTTGCTTCTCTAGGATTTGCAACGGAAAAACGTGCTTAGAGTTTTTAACAATATAAATACAATGTTTCTTAACTTTTGCTCTGTATTACAGCTAGATGGGATTAAATATAAAACCCACAAAAGGAGAAAAACAAATTAAATAAGAGCTTATGACTCATGTTGGTGGTCTTCCAGAGTAAAGCTCCTTCCTTACTATTGACTTATTCGAATTTCCGATCCCGTAACGTTTACAAAACGGACGGTAAACACTTCAGCAAATAAAAGTCTTGAGAATAATGGAGAGGATCCCCCCCCTTCCCCGCTCTCTCTCTCTCTCTCTCTCTATATATATATATATGTGTGTGTGTGTGTGTGTGTAGATATATAGTAAAATAAATTTACTAAGATATGTGCCAATAGACCCAACAGGTTTTATAATATGTAACTGTGTGTGCATGTATACATTATTTAATACAGCATATACTCATATACCTCTGACGGGCATCTGCAGTAGGTCAAGAACATTTTGATGATCCTAACTATTACATATTCCCAAGCCGGTCATTGCGAGCGGCGAAGAAGCTCTTTGATAAAATGCCACAGAGAACATATGATCAATGCATATGATGAAGTCTTATTAGGAAAGTTAAGAAACTTCTTAATAAGAAACCCCTAATGTTGTAACAAGTATGTCCAGAATGAGCACATTGTACACATGTTCGAGGCGTCCTGTGTATATGCCCAAAATGCGACCTTCCATAAGAAGGATGTTGTTTAATCTCATGAAGAAGCTAGATGTTGTATCTTGGGATCATTAATGCCACGAAGAGCCATGGTGGTTTGTTATGTACGTATGCATGTATATATAATCGTAAATCTACTATTATAATGCATCGGCTAGTATGGGACGATATACATCTTATAAGTATACAACTTGTGGTGTGCGTGTGTGCGTGTGATTGATTGCTCTCTCCATGCTGGTGCATAATCATCCGATGGGCCATCTCCATGCCAATAGATTACGGACACGTGTATGTCAACGATGGAAGCTTAAAGGTAGGAAATGCGATTTCACTATAAAAGGTAAGTTTCTTTCTTAGAATTTTAGGTTTTTAACATTTTAGGTTTTCACTTTCTTCTGGCACAGTTCCCGCATCTTTCTATGGAAGACTTGTCACCTGAGGAGGCATTCCCATGCCTTGCAGCGTCGTACTCTATTGTCAAGCTAATCAGATCTGGATCACAAGGCGATGTATTCTTAGCATCAAAGAAGAATGTGAACAATTTAGTAGCATGTAAGTCGATTTTAGAGGGGGTAGAAACAGCATCAGGGAGATCAGGATCCTGAAAAAGCTTAAGGGATGTCCAGGAGTGATCACCTTACACGAAGTGATAGAGGAGGAGAATTCCACAGCATGTCACTTGATTACAGACTTGTGCAGTTTGGACTTGGTGGGACGAGTGCAAAGAAATGGAGGAGGCCTGTCAGAAAGAAGCTGCATTCATCGTCAAGAGCTTAGCGAGAACATTAAAAAGTATACACGGGTTAGGGATTCTCCACAGAGACATAAAAGTTGACAATGTTTTAATCACACAGGAATCCCCACCTTACGAAGTTAAATTGATTGACTTTGGAATGTCCATAGATGGCTTCAAGAAGAGAACAATATTAGGCAGTGTATGTGGTACCGAAGGATGCATAGCTCCTGAAGTGCTAGTGAATGGTGAATATTCTCCAGCATCTGATATGTGGGGATTGGGACTCGTCATGTATGAGATCTTGTCTGGTAAGAGATCGTTTTCCAACATAAAAGTCAATGTGGAGAAGAGATTGAAAGCTCAAGAAGATCTACCCAGGTTATTAAATTGGAATGGTGTAAGTGTCAAAGCAAAGGAGCTAATACTTGGGATGCTGGATATGAACCCCAGAAAGAGGTTCACTACAGACCAAGTACTTAACCATCCCTGGATTTGTAGGTTTGACGATGAAGGCCTTAGTTCAGAACCAGTAAAGAGGAGGATTAAAAGGAACAGTGACCTGGTTGACGGTCGTTTACCAGAGAAGAAAAGAATTCGAAGAACTGGTACAACTTTGCTGCTGTAAAGACAGCTCTTGTTGTACATACATGTGTATCAACTTGAATATTAATGTAATTAACGATGTACTTAGCTACTTAATTACCTTTTGTTCTTGATGGCTAGCAATATTATGGCAACGTGTATGATTCTCGTGGAATGTAATGATTGCTACGTATGTATGGAACGGGCATGTGCAGTAGAACAAGAACATTTAGGATTGCTCAATAAGAGGTGATACAAGGGCTCTTGTTTCATGGCGATCGTATTCAATAAAATACTGAGAGCTCAGAGAGGATATTATTTAAAATGCCTACTATCTAATCCCATAAAAATTAGCTAGTAGTTTAGTTAGTTTAGAATCTTTAGATAACATCTGATTGTTATTAAAAATGTATTTATTATGGTAAACATGTATGTAGTTAGTATAGGTGCAATAAGTAATAAATTATGTACTAAAACTTAACTGTGTTGTGTAGCGACAGAGAGGGTGTTGGGGGAAACTATGGTGCCTAGGTTCACGAAAACGTGGAATGCGGATAGTCCCAGCAAGACCGGAGATTCCAGGTGCCGCGTCAAACGCATGGCCAGCAAATGTGGCAGCCACGTCAACAGCTGCCAACCAGTTCGTGGGCCTCTCACCATCTCTCCTAGCCCCACCATCCTCGCCAGCGTCATTTGCCAACTCAGGAAATCCATCCACTGTCCAGTCGCCAGCTGCATTCACAGTCTCATTATGTGCCAACTCAGCTGCAAATGCATCCTCACCGGCATTTGATTCAACGGCCACGATGTTCACGATTGGTCCATATGCTCACGAGACAACGCTTGTAACGCCGCCTGCTTTCTCGGCTTTCACGACGGCGCCGTCAACTGCACCATTTACTCCGCCGCCTGAGGTGGCCCACTTGACAACGCCATCATCTCCTGACGTGCCATTTGCACAGCTGCTGACCTCTCAAGAACAAGGCTGCATCTCCGTCACCGGATTACACACGGAATGGTCACTACCACCTCTATCCGGAGAGTCCGTTAACGAGCTTGATATCTCCGGCTTCCGGAATATCCGAGTCCGGACCACCGTCTCCGTTTCCAGAGGTCAGAGTTTACAGTTGCCTGCCGGAAATGACACTCCTGTTTCAGTTGGTTCTAATAACCACTCTAGAGAATTGGAGCCCATTAAGATTCTAAGCCCAACCAGGGATGAAGTACGGAAACAGGTCAGGAGTGTACGGGCACCTGAAGTACGGAGACTATCCGACTATGAGGTACAGAAGCCGGCTGGGAAACCGTCCGAGGTGCGTGGTTGCATCGGATGCGAATTGGGATCCGAAGATGGAGTTGGGAACGTTTCCGATTATGGTCTAGAAGAGAAAGATGGGACGTCCGAGGAGATGATACGAAGACTTCCGAGTCTGCTTGAGGATGAGAGTGTACAGAAACTCTCCGAGTATGAGGTTGGGAATGTATCTGAAGATGGAGATGACAGTTTATCAAAGCCGTCCGAAGATGAGGGTGGTGTAAGTTTACAGAAGCCGTCCGAAGACGGTATGTCCGAAGTTGGAGTACGGAAGCGGTCCGAGGATGAATGTTGGACTCTAGGGGAGCCGAGGATTCTCAATACGGGCTGAAGGCCTGCTCAAGGATGGGGTACGGGAGTTGCCCAGGGACGAATGTGGACAGGAGTCCGAGGACAAAGACAAGCTGTCTGAATATGCCGAAGGCTTGTCCGAACATGGAGTACGGAAGTTGTCAGTGGACGAACTCGGACTGTACGGGAGTCCGAGGATGGAGCTCGGTCATGTACGAACAGTAGCCGTGAAGACGACGATGGTATGGACGATATGAGGATCGAGTTAGAAGTTGAAATAACTACGGAGGATTATGTGAAGGTGTGTGTGAAGAGCAGGAAGAAGAAGAATGGGTATTATGCACATGGTGAGGAGATTAATAAGATTAACATGGAGCTTAATCTGTTGGATAATGTGATTAGAGGAGTTGATGAGAAGGACTAACGGTAAATAATGTTCCTTCTCAACAGGTGTTGCTATATAGACTTTTGATTTTCTATCTAATTCACTAATTGATTCGTCTAACAAATTGTATGATTGAGTTTGCACATCTCTCTACACACATACACAATTAATCGTTTGCATTTCACATGCATAAATATAAATTTAAGATATATCTATATATTGTTATATAGTATATATTAAAATAGTAAGTATTATTTATGAGAAAATAATATAAATAAATAAATCATATATGTATGCAGTTATGCTTTTGTATATATATATAAATCTATTTAAAATTTAAATTTTGGTATAAATGTATTTATGTGTGGGTTATGTATATATATTGTTTATGAGTTTTTATAATTTATTCTGAATTTATTATAATGTTTACTTTTATGTATATTAACATATAAGTAATATATTTTCTCTTTTAAATATAAATGAATATATAAACATTATTAATAATTAATATACATAGTTTTTGCATTGTACAGTATATGCAAAGCACTAGACATAAGCCTAATATATCATAATGAAATTTAAAAAAAGATTCAATCTTAATCATTGTTCTAGACTATAAAATTTTTGTTTTCTAGCTATATCTATTTATACATATTCAAAATATACATAATTAATGTTCTTAATATATTATGAGATATGATTTAAGATATAGCTTTCTTATAAATTCATTGTTTCAAAGTTAAAACTAATATATACATGTTAGTGATTAAGATCATGAAATTTACTTAAATGATAAGATCATGTAAACATACATTTAGATAACTTTTTATTATTAAAATTAATTAGTTGATTAGAAATATAATGTTGTGATTATTTTAATATTTAACTTGCACATGTAATCTTTTGAAAATATGTTTTATATTCTTCTTCAATTATTTAGTACATGTTTTGATATGTTATGCTCACAAATATAATTAAATATGTAATAAATATTAAATTTAACATACTATGTAATTAATAACATACCTCTAGCAACTTTTTAAAATGTTTATAATAAACCTCATTAACATATATTCATGAGTAAATCCTTTGCAATTAATAATTTACCCATCAATAATCGTTTTAAATTTTAGCATTATAGGAGTTATTAAACCCCATTTATAACCATTCTAAATTTTAACCTATGTACTACTAAGGCTGCTAGATTAAGAATAAGTTATGTTTAAGTTGAAGATAAATTCATTAAATTAAGAATAATAATTTAATTCATTATTTAAATTTGGGTTAAGATCCAAACTTGAAATAAAATTCATTAGGTTATAATAATCAATGAGTTAAGATTCAATTTAAAAAATAAAAAATAAATTCACTAAGTTAAATTTAAAAATAAATTCTTTGTGTTAAAGATAATAAATAAATTAATAATTTAATTTAGAAATAAATTAATTAAATTAAAAATAACTAAATTAAAAGTTCAACTTAAGAATAAATTTACCACATTAAAAATAAAAGTGTCTAAATAATTAACAACAAACATAAGATAAATTGGATTAAGAATCTAACTTATCTAATTTATGATAGGTTAAGAAAAATAATCAAGTTAAAGATTCATTAATTAATTAAATTCATCGATTATATACATACCCACAGGACTATATGGTGACCTAGCTCATGGTAACGACCGTACTGTTTAATCGTTGCATCTCAACCATTTGCCACACTGTCGGGGTAAACAAAGCTAAGAACTATAAGTTTGAAGTACCTCTCTCTGGTGCTTGAGATATGGCACGCTGTTAACTATGTTAACTATGTTAAGTATAGAAGTCTAGACTCTAGAATGTACTTTACCTTGATGCAGCGTAGAACTGCATATTTGTGTTTACCATAAAATATATCATCTATACAGAAAAATGAAATGTGTGAGAACACACACACTCCCACATTTACTGATACTTGAGATTTGTCTTCAGAGTCGAAGCTTGATAAACTTATTGCATATGGTGCAGCAGCATACTTAAAACTGTATGTTCATGCATTATGGGATAAAATCTTATAAGAACATACAAGTATTTTTGAAGTACATGTTATTATTGACAATGCCACCTGTTTGTTGACAATAAATGATGGCGAAGGAGCATAGAAGATGATAAACAATGACAAATTTGCCCAAGGAAATACCAATGTTTATTAATAATAAACTAACAAGTTAAGGAGAATCGCACACCCAGAAAAGGGTTAGCCCTTGGAAATGACGTTGGGTTAAGGCTTGATAACTACTGGTGTCTTTGATACTAGGAATGGTGGAGTTCCTCGTCAGCAACACGATCCCTAAAACACAACACCCTAGTCTCGTATAAACATCCCAAAGTAGAATAATAACAATAAGATATAACATTTAAAAACTAGTATAGTTATTTTACGAATTACTGTATGCATGCATGGGTATTCAGAAAAGAGAAATATTACGTTTAAATTTTAGATTTGCTCGGCACATCTCATCTGAAAGAATGTAACAGCTGAAAAGGACACTCTAATTTAATTAATCTTACTTAATTGATTGATAAAATGTAAAGGTATGTATACTGCAGTTATAACTCCAACAATAGGGGCACCAGCAGTAACTAAGCCTGGACCCAATGCCACATCGCTCCTTTCCACGGACATAGCCGACCTAGACAATATTCTTTTGTACGGAAAATTAAAATTGTTTTTTGTGTGAATAGTTCTTCGATTCTTTCCTTAACTTATTTGTTTACGACTAATAGATGGTGGTATTCCTTGGGCAAGCTCGTCATTGTAATGGAGGATGCCCATGCACCTCATCATCTTCTACTACTCAGGTGCCCAAGCTATCACACATGACCAACCAACGTTGTTCTTGAGCTCGCTTTTCTCTCCTAGGACTGCTCCTTCTAGTGGCGACATCGACAATAAGAACATAGAAAATGAGTATGTTGTCTATGTACTTTCGACTGTTAAAACTTACAACAAGCTATGCAGGGGATTGAGGATCGCGTGGCAATACAAAAAATATGAGAAGCAGCAAGAACAACAAAGGCAGGACTATGTACGTGTCTTCGACGTAAGGAAGCCGTTGACACCAGTATTGCTGGTGTGCAGTGTTGTAGTTTTCAAGGTGCCACGGCAAAGTCGTTTTGAGGACTTCACAACGCATTTAACTGCATCACGCTTGGGTTGGATTATAATGCACTCGCTTTGTGCACCACTCTGCATGGACTCGGCGAATGTAGGTACTTAGGGGCTCGATTGATGTCTAGGACTAACTCCTGAGTTTCATGTATAAGAGTGGGAGTTGCTCTCATGCTTGCTTTATCTCAAGGCCTTGCTCCAGACTGCAAACAACGCAGTGGTATTCATCACTGTCCCAACATCACTACTCATGGGCTCTTTGTTAAAGAGGTGGCAACACCTAGCGGATATCCTCCTTTCTGTGAAAGCGTTGTCTGGTTGATATTTCATGCTTTATTATATTATAGTGATTTAAAGATGAAGTTCTTAAAATTCTAAGGATATATATGTAAATGCTACAAATTTTAGAGGTATATATATCATTTTTAATATTATATTATTTTACATAAAATTTATTTTCTAAAGATGGCATTTTTATTTATACAAAAACTCATATCACATTTGTACTAACACTTAAAATGAAATTTTTTTCACAAGTGCCTTAAAGTTTATTAAAATAAGTGTTATTTTAATTAAAAGAAATAGATGAGTACACATGTACACTTACAAAAATACTAAGTGTGACTCTTTTATTAAAATTAAGTAAGATAGTTCAAAACATATAAATTATTAAATTTGGAGTACTATTAAATTTACATTTTACACATGGATAACTCTTTTATAAAAAAAAATAGGCAACATAATTTTTAAATTTCAAGAAGTACTATTACATCTTTTTAAATTGTTAAAGTACTTAAATTTGTTAAAAAAAATACTAAGTATAAATAAATTTTCATAAAACATTTGACATAATCTTTTCATAAAAAATTAAGTAAAACATTTAAAATTATATAAATTATGGAATTTTAAGTATTATTAAATTCCTATGAGGTTCACTTATTGTTAATGATCTAGACCACGTGTGTCCATAAGGCTATAGATTAGCCCCCGTATACAGACTTTTAAATGTGCAATCTCACCCCTCACTTACATATTTACATTTTTGTAAGTCCAAATGTCCTACCCTTTTGAGGTCTTATTTAAAATTTTGAAATATTTTGAGTTTTGTCTTAACATCTTCCCAAATACGTTTGTTTAAGTAGAAAAATTGTGAAATAAGGCCTTTACATGTGAACTTGGCTATCACTAACCCCCCTGATTAAATTTACATCTTTAGATATACACTTATAAGTACGACTCTTTCATAAAAAATTTGAGGTAAAACACATAAAAACATATATAAATTATTATATTTCAAGTATTATTAGAATGTGATCTATAATTTAGAGTTTTGAGTGACACGTGGCAATACATAGTTCCTATGTGGCCATTTTACATCATCACCCTATGTGAACAACGTGAGAGTTTAACTCATATGCTAAGACTGTAAGTTCCCTAAAGTGACTATTTTTTGAATCCCAAATGAAAACCCAAGCATATCTAGGATTTTGCCTTAAGAAACCTAGAAAAACTCATGCTGTAACCCTACCAAGGAGACATGTGTTTTACATATACCCCCATAATAGAGCTAATGCATCATTTTAGCACTTTAAGAAATTTCCTTCATTTTAGAGTACAAGACCAAAAGTACTCTAATCCATGACTAACCCCTAAGGCTTTGTAAGGCCAATCTATACCTTAAACATGGAGTCAGACATAGGCGTTGTGTTAAGCAAACTTCTAAGCTAAGTTCAAACAACCCTAAGCATGCAACCACAAGAGTGCCTTATGAAAAGGCTCTTATTAATGAGCTTAAGGTATTTAACTTTTAAACATGTTCACATACCCTCCTGACCAAGTGCTATCTAGCACACTTAGTTATGAGACCTAAACTCCCTTGAGTAGATGCTTAAGGTAAGATCTTCAACTCCTCGACATTAAACTTGTGACACAATCCTAAAGGTTGTGCCTTGGGCATTGTACTATGCACATCATCTAGCATGGTGTCACATATTAAACATGGCTTACAGATGCCAATATAGAATCCCTCTATATAAACCCTTAAAGACGGAACATATTTTCCAAGATCCCACCTCCAAACAATATTTACATTGTGAGTTAGGATGTGTAACTTACTTAACTGTATGTGTCATTCTTAGCTTGACGTGGAGGAAAAGGTTGGAGACATGTTTTGACATCTGAACTAGCAGAACATGTACTCTGACAAGACCTTGTAGTTTTGCGAATGAATTATTGAAAAAAAGAAGTTAGTTAAGTCCTTATATGCAGCATACTAGTCATGCATGGATTCACTAATGCTAGGGGTAGGCTTACCCTTAAGGTGTGACATACCCTTACATGTTAAAAGTTAAGGTGGCACAAAGAATGTGTCTTGACGACATAAGTCAGTGGGAAGGAAAGAACCAAAGACCTCTTAGTCTTTAGCATGCTCACTCCACACTTACCTTACTTAATGTACTTTATAAAGGGCCTCTCATGTTTTCCTATTTACTAGGATTGTAGCTATTGAAGAAGGTGGAGATGTTTATGATACTAATGAGAAGCTTTTAAATGAGATGTGAATAAAATACTCTAGAGAATATTTGTGTTAATATGTATTCATTTACATGTTTTGTGTTCATGTCCAAAAAATTAAATGCATTGTTTGTGTTCGTGTCTTGAAGCTATGTATATAAGTGTTAAGAGTTTTATAATTAGGTGTGGCAGATGGATCTCAAACAAAATCAGTTTTGATTTTAAAGATGTTTACTATCGCACCAAGAATTATGAGGCACTCATATCAATACTACATGTTTTTAAATCATCAATAAAATATGGTTTATTTGACATGAAATTAAAAACTTGAGAAAAAATGTTTGGAACTCATGGTTTTGAAAGTGATTTTAACTTTTTGTATTATTTTGAATCTAGTTTTTTAGTAATTTCTCATGTGTTTAATAATACGATTTTAAGAAACATTTATGGAAGTGGTTTTTAATATTCCTGAAATATAAAAACTATTATAGAACTTATTTCTTAAGCATCTTTAAACACATAAAACATATAACAACTCATATTAAAAAGTTACACAATCAAACATGTAAACATATACAAAAGCATCATTATTAAATATGTTCTCATTTGGTGTTAAAACTACTGTAATACACTTCATGCCAACACACTATCATTAGCATGAAGATAAAGAGAATTTAAAGGGAAAGTTAACATAAACGAGAATGTGTTAAGATTATGTTAACTATATATGATGAATATGTGTTTGTGTTTGTATGTGTGTTATATCACATATAAAAAGAAGGTTATGTGTTTACATGTGTTTGTGTGTGTGAGAGATCTAAAGAGATATTGTGTTTGAACATGCATATCTGTTTGTATGTGTGTTTGTGTAATTACATAAATAGAGAAGATTATATGTGTTTGTGTGTTATGTGTAAAAAGGGGAGAGATTAATATGTGTGAGCATGCATTTGTGTTTGTATATGTGTGTGTGATTAGAATGAGAAAAGTGAAGATTGTGTGTTTGCATGTGTTTGTTTTTGTGAGAAAAAGAGAGAACTTGTATATAAACATGTGTTTATATTTGTATGTGTGTGTTTAATTAAATAGAGAAGATTGTGTGTTTGCATATATTGTGTTTTTATGTGTGTACAAGAGAGAAGATTGTGTGTTTGCATGCATTTGTATGTGTGTTGTTAAAGTTTTAACTCGTGACAACACGTGGTCATTCGGTGTCAGCACCCTATGTGAGTAACATTACTCTAGGATATGTGAGTAACATTAAGTCTTTTAAGATCACTCTAGGAATTTAACTCACGAGACTTAGGGTCTTACTGTAAGTCTCCTATAATGACTTAAAGGATAATCCAAATAGATTTTAAGATTTTGCCCCAATAGACCTAAAAAAGCTCATTTAAGGAATCACCCTCATCTGGTATTACAACCCCTTTAAGGCGACAAGGAGTACCCTAACCCACGACTAATTCGACCAAGTCATACCCTAGACCTACAATTCGTACTTAGTGAGGACATGAGTGTGCACCATTGGTGGACATGAGTGTTGTACTAAGTGCTAGGTTTGAATAACCCTAAGTACATGATTTTGCGAATGCCTAAGAATGAGTTCTTACTAACGAGCTTAGGTCGTTCAACCATTGGATCTCAAGAAGAATACCACCTCTAACCAAGTGTGCCAATAATACATTCAAGTACGAAACTTAACCTCCTTTTAGTGAATACCTAAGGTTTAGCACTCTAATACAAGCACAAATATGCATGTTTGTTAATGTTACACCCATGACACAACCCCAAGGCATGCCTTTGTGTGTTCTCTAGCCTAGTGTCATATGTCATGTATATTGTTTCCAAGATGTGGACTAAGAGCTACACTTTAAAATGTCAATTTAAAAACGCCCTTTTTTTATAAACCTTCAGGAATGAAAACTTGTCAACCAAGATTTCATGTTAACAATTAGATAAGAATAAAATGTGTTATGCTTAGCTTTGAGTGTTGTTCTTAACTTGACTTGAAGGAAAAGGCTGGAGACATGCTTCAATTTTTTACTATTGAAATGTGTATTCCAACAAGACATATCAGATGCAGATTTACAAATGTTAAGGATGGCTACCTCAATGTGGGATGTACCCTTATAGTTTGAAAGTTGAGGCAGCATAGCACAAGATTATGCCTTGATGACTCAAGCTAGTGTTTGCACTAGTAAAAGAATAACAAACTCAATTATGAACCCAAGAACTCTCATTACATATTTTATTTAATATATGTAACAAAGGCTTTTCACATTTTTCTTGTTTTATAAGGTGGGCTAACACAAAATATCATTCTTAATAGAAATATACTTTGTGACTTTAAAGGCGTGAGGTTAGGGCAACCACAATGATAAAGATTCTTAAAAAAAATGAAAGTGGTACGTTCACCTCAAGTTTTTTTATAAATATTCAATAACAGTTAGTACCTAAGTGCATTAAGTAGGTTTATTTCTTCTACACCTAAGGTTATTAATATAATTCAATAAGTAACAATAATTAACTTTCAAAGTTAAAAAGTAGTCGTAATAAAAAATTATAACATGTGTAAAAAAGAAGATTGTGTGTTTTTTTTCTGTGGTAAAGAGAACATTTTCCTTTGTATATATATGTAATTTATTAATTTTTTTATTGTCTATGTGACATTATTATAATGAAATTTGTATATGAATATACTTAACACAAATTTTGTAAAAATACATAATATTACAAATGCCTACACATATTTATATATATTAATGTGCACACATTTTACATTTATGTACATATACAAATACATATATAGAAAAACACACAACATACGATATAGACAAAGAAGACTGATTTTACTATGTGAGAATGTGCATATATCTACATATTTTACAAATTAATTAGTGATATGAACATATATTATATTATTATATTGAATTCAAATATTGCTGTTGGCTTACCCGGAAACTCCTTGTGTATATATAAATAGTATCTATATGATGGATATAAGTTATAGATATTAAATATAAAAGGTATATGATGTGTATTCATATACATTAAGATGTGATATACATACATATATAAAAATGTGTGAGTGTGTGTGTGGAGAGAGAGTGTATATATTTAGTCACAGTATTTGTACAATGAGATGTGATATTCATATATAATGAGAATATACACACACATGCCGACAATTGTGTGTGTGGAGAGAGAGAGCATAACCGTAGCGTTTGTACAGTGAGATGATGATATTCATACATAATGAGATGTGTATTTAAGAGAGCATATATACATATATACATTCAACCGTAGTGTATGTATAGTGAGATGTGATATACATACATATTGACAATTGTGTGTGTGTGTGTATACATTCAACCCTAGTGTCTTTACAATGAGATGTGATATTATACATGATGAGATGCATATTTGTGTGATATACATACATACCGACATCTTCTTTGCATCATGAGTCTGTATTGTACATACATATATTCAGTAGGGTGTTTCAAGGAGTGGGGATCAAGCTTATTCCCTTTACAAGATACCCCACATATATTGCATTTTTTTCAATTGATCAAGCTTTTTCCCTTTACAAGATACCCCACATATATTGCATTTTTTTCAATTGCAAGTCGATAATTATGAAGACGAGAGGACCCAAAGACATTCTGATATGAAGACGAGAGGACCCAAAGACATTCTACACGAAAGCGTTTGTGGATAATTATGAAGACGAGAGGACCCAAAGACATTCTACACGAAAGCGTTTGTGGATAATTATGAAGACGAGAGGACCCAAAGACATTCTACACGAAAGCGTTTGTGGATAATTATGAAGACGAGAGGACCCAAAGACATTCTACATGAATTATGAAGACGAGAGGACCCAAAGACATTCTATGAAGACGAGAGGACCCAAAGACATTCTACATGAATTATGAAGACGAGAGGACCCAAAGACATTCTACATGAAAGCGTTTGTGGATATATGTTGTATTGAAAAATAGATCTGGACAGGCCAGGGATTGAACCCGAGACCTCTCACACTGGTGTCAGGTGCTCTACCACTGAGCTACCTACCCGAATTGTGTGTATATTCAGCTTAGTTTTAACACTCCCCCTAAGCTGAACACACCTAAGTTGAACACACCACACATCCCTACCTGCCAGTCCGGGCCTACCACAGGCCTAAGCTGAACACACCACACATCCCTACCTGCCAGTCCGGGCCTACCACAGGCTAGCTTAGTTTTAACACTCCCCCTAAGCTGAACACACCTAAGTTGAACACACCACACATCCCTACCTGCCAGTCCGGGCCTACCACAGGCCTAAGCTGAACACACCACACATCCCTACCTGCCAGTCCGGGCCTACCATAGGCTAGCTTAGTTTTAACCTAAGCTGAACACACCACACATCCAACCATAGCTGGTAGGATTACCACACCACACATCCCTACCTGCCAGTCCGGGCCTACCACAGGCTAGCTTAGTTTTAACCTAAGCTGAACACACCACACATCCAACCATAGCTGGTAGGATTACCACAGGTCATCCAACCATAGCTGGACAGGCCGGGTTCAAGGCCCGGGACCTCTCATGCCAGTCCCGAATTGTGTGTATATTCAGCTTAGTTTTAACACTCCCCCTAAGCTGAACACACCTAAGTTGAACACACCACACATCCCTACCTGCCAGTCCGGGCCTACCACATGCCTAAGCTGAACACACCCACATCCCTACCTGCCAGTCCGGGCCTACCACAGGCTAGCTTAGTTTTAACCTAAGCTGAACACACCACACATCCAACCATAGCTGGTAGGATTACCACACCACACATCCCTACCTGCCAGTCCTAAGCTGAACACACCACACATCCAACCATAGCTGGTAGGATTACCACAGGTCATCCAACCATAGCTGGACAGGCCGGGTTCAAGGCCCGGGACCTCTCATGCCAGTCCGGGCCTACCACATGTCATCCAACCATAGCTGGATAGGCCGGGGATTGAACCCGGGACCTCTCATGCCAGTCCGGGCCTACCACATGCCTAAGCTGAACACACCACACATCCCTACCTGCCAGTCCGGGCCTACCACAGGCTAGCTTAGTTTTAACCTAAGCTGAACACACCACACATCCAACCATAGCTGGTAGGATTACCACACCACACATCCCTACCTGCCAGTCCTAAGCTGAACACACCACACATCCAACCATAGCTGGTAGGATTACCACAGGTCATCCAACCATAGCTGGACAGGCCGGGTTCAAGGCCCGGGACCTCTCATGCCAGTCCGGGCCTACCACATGTCATCCAACCATAGCTGGATAGGCCGGGGATTGAACCCGGGACCTCTCATGCCAGTCCGGGCCTACCACAGGTCATCCAACCATAGCTAGACAGGCCGGGGATTGAACCCGGGGCCTCTCACACCACACATCCCTACCTGCCACAGGGGATTGAACCCGGGACCTCTCATGCCAGTCCGGGCCTACCACATGTCATCCAACCATAGCTGGACAGGCCGGGTTCAAGGCCCGGGACCTCTCATGCCAGTCCGGGCCTACCACATGTCATCCAACCATAGCTGGATAGGCCGGGGATTGAACCCGGGACCTCTCATGCCAGTCCGGGCCTACCACATGTCATCCAACCATAGCTGGATAGGCCGGGGTTCAACCCGGCCCGGGACCTCTCATGCCAGTCCGGGCCTACCACATGTCATCCAACCATAGCTGGATAGGCCGGGGATTGAACCCGGGACCTCTCATGCCAGTCCGGGCCTACCACAGGTCATCCAACCATAGCTAGACAGGCCGGGGATTGAACCCGGGGCCTCTCACACCACACATCCCTACCTGCCACAGGGGATTGAACCCGGGACCTCTCATGCCAGTCCGGGCCTACCACATGTCATCCAACCATAGCTGGACAGGCCGGGTTCAAGGCCCGGGACCTCTCATGCCAGTCCGGGCCTACCACATGTCATCCAACCATAGCTGGATAGGCCGGGGATTGAACCCGGGACCTCTCATGCCAGTCCGGGCCTACCACATGTCATCCAACCATAGCTGGATAGGCCGGGGATTGAACCCGGGACCTCTCATGCCAGTCCGGGCCTACCACAGGTCATCCAACCATAGCTAGACAGGCCGGGGATTGAACCCGGGGCCTCTCACACCACACATCCCTACCTGCCACAGGGATTGAACCCGGGGCCTCTCACACCACACATCCCTACCTACCACAGGGGATTGAACCCGGGACCTCTCACACCACACATCCCTACCTACCACAGGGGATTGAACCCGGGGCCTCTCACACCACACATCCCTACCTGCCACAGGGGATTGAACCCGGGGCCTCTCACACACACATCCCTACCTGCCACAGGGGATTGAACCCGGGACCTCTCACACCACACATCCCTACCTCCCACAGGGGATGAACCCGGGACCTCTCACACCACACATCCCTACCTCCCAGTCCGGGGATTGAACCCGGGACCTCTCACACCGGTGTCAGGTGCTCTACCATTGAGCTACCTACCCGGGTTGTGTGTATATTCAGCTTAGTATTTAACACGCCCCCTAAGCTGAACACACCACACATCCCTACCTGCCAGTCCGGGTTGTGTGTATATTCAGCTTAGTATTTAACACGCCCCCTAAGCTGAACACACCACACATCCCTACCTGCCAGTTCGGGCCTACCACAGGCCATCCAACCATAGCTCTGATACCATATTGGAAAACAGATCTGGACAGTGTGTATATTCAGCTTAGTATTTAACACGCCCCCTTAAGCTGAACACACCACACATCCCTACCTGCCAGTCCGGGCCTACCACAGGCCATCCAACCATATTGGAAAACAGATCTGGACAGGCCGGGGATTGAACCCGGGACCTCTCACACTGGTGTCAGGTGCCAGTCCGGGTTCAATCCCCAGGATCTCTCACACCGGTGTCAGGTGCTCTACCATTGAGCTACCTGCCCGAGTTGTGTGTATATTCAACTTAGTTTTAACACTCCCCTAAGCTGAATTCAGCTTAGTTTTAACCACCCGGTGTCAGGTAGCTCAGTGGTTTTAACACTCCCCCTAAGCTGAATTCAGCTTAGTTTTAACCACACCGGTGTCAGGTGCTCTACCACTGAGCTACCTGCCCGAGTTGTGTGTATATTCACTTAGTTTTAACACCCCCCTAAGCTGAATTCAGCTTAGTTTTAACCACCCGGTGTCAGGTGCTCTACCACTGAGCTACCTGCCCGAGTTGTGGTATATTCAGCTTAGTTTTAACACCCCCTAAGCTGAATTCAGCTTAGTTTTAACACTCCCCCTAAGCTGAACACACCACACATCCCTACTGCCAGTCCGGGCCTACCACAGGCCAGCTTAGTTTTTAACACTCCCCCTAAGCTGAATTCAGCTTAGTTTTAACACTCCCCTAAGCTGAACACACCACACATCCCTACCACAGGCCAGCTTAGTTTTAATACTCCCCCTAAGCTGAACACACCTAAGCTGAACACACCACACATCCCTACCACATGCCAGCTTAGTTTTAACACTCCCCTAAGCTGAACACACCACACATCCCTACCTGCCAGTCCGGGCCTACCACAGGCCAGCTTAGTTTTAACACTCCCCTAAGCTGAACACACCTAAGCTGAACACACCACACATCCCTACCAGGCCAGCTTAGTTTTAACACTCCCCCTAAGCTGAACACACCTAAGCTGAACACACCAACATCCCTACCTGCCAGTCCGGGCCTACCACAGGCCAGCTTAGTTTTAACACTCCCCCTAAGCTCTCACACCGGTGTCAGGTGCTCTACCACTGAGCTACCTGCCCGAGTTGTGTGTATATTCAGCTTAGTTTTAACACTCCCCTAAGCTGAATTCAGCTTAGTTTTAACCACACCGGTGTCAGGTAGCTCAGTGGTTTAACACTCCCCCTAAGCTGAATTTAGCTCAGTGGTTTAACACTCCCCCTAAGCTGAATTCAGCTCAGTTTTAACCACACCAGTGTCAGGTAGCTCAGTGGTTTAACACTCCCCCTAAGCTGAATTCAGCTTAGTTTTAACCACACCGGTGTCAGGTGCTCTACCACTGAGCTACCTGCCCGAGTTGTGTGTATATTCAGCTTAGTTTTAACACTCCCCTAAGCTGAATTCAGCTTAGTTTTAACCACACCGGTGTCAGGTAGCTCAGTGGTTTAACACTCCCCCTATAAGCTGAATTTAGCTCAGTGGTTTAACACTCCCCCTAAGCTGAATTCAGCTCAGTTTTAACCACACCAGTGTCAGGTAGCTCAGTGGTTTAACACTCCCCCTAAGCTGAATTCAGCTTAGTTTTAACACTCCCCCTAAGCTGAACACAGCACACATCCCTACCTGCCAGTCCAGGCCTAAGCTGAACACACCCCCTAAGCTGAATTCAGCTTAGTTTTAACACTCCCCCTAAGCTGAACACACCACACATCCCTACCTGCCAGTCCGGGCCTACCACAGGCCATCCCCTAAGCTGAACACACCACACATCCCTACCTGCCAGTCCAGGCCTAAGCTGAACACACCCCCTAAGCTGAATTCAGCTTAGTTTTAACACTCCCCCTAAGCTGAACACACCACACATCCCTACCTGCCAGTCCGGGCCTACCACAGGCCATCCCCCTAAGCTGAACACACCACACATCCCTACCTGCCAGTCCGGGCCTACCACAGGCCATCCCCCTAAGCTGATCCCCCTATAAGGGGAATTTAGCTCAGTGGTTTAACACTCCCCCTAAGCTGAATTCAGCTCAGTTTTAACCACACCAGTGTCAGGTAGCTCAGTGGTTTAACACTCCCCCTAAGCTGAATTCAGCTTAGTTTTAACACTCCCCCTAAGCTGAACACAGCACACATCCCTACCTGCCAGTCCAGGCCTAAGCTGAACACACCCCTAAGCTGAATTCAGCTTAGTTTTAACACTCCCCCTACCTGCCAGTCCAGGCCTAAGCTGAACACACCCCCTAAGCTGAATTCAGCTTAGTTTTAACACTCCCCCTAAGCTGAACACACCACACATCCCTACCTGCCAGTCCGGGCCTACCACAGGCCATCCCCCTAAGCTGAACACACCACACATCCCTACCTGCCAGTCCAGGCCTAAGCTGAACACACCCCCTAAGCTGAATTCAGCTTAGTTTTAACACTCCCCCTAAGCTGAACACACCACACATCCCTACCTGCCAGTCCGGGCCTACCACAGGCCATCCCCCTAAGCTGAACACACCACACATCCCTACCTGCCAGTCCGGCCTACCACAGGCCATCCCCTAAGCTGAACACACCACACATAGCTCTGATACCATATTGGAAACATATCTGGACAGGCTAGGGATTGAACCCGGGCCTCTCACACCGGTGTCAAGTGCTCTACCATTGAGCTACCTACCCGGGTTGTATGTATATTCAGCTTAGTATTTAACACGCCCCCCTAAGCTGAACACACCACACATCCCTACTTACCAGTCCGGGTTGTGTGTATATTCAGCTTAGTATTTAACACGCCCCCCTAAGCTGAACACACCACACATCCCTAACTGCCAGTCCGGGTTGTGTGTATATTCAGCTTAGTATTTAACACGCCCCCTAAGCTGAACATACCACACAGGTAGGGATGTGTGGTGTGTTCAGCTTAGGGGGCCGTGTTAAGCTGAACACACCACACATCCCTACCTGCCAGTCCGGGCCTACCACAGGCCATCCAACCATAGCTCTGATACCATATTGGAAAATAGATCTGGACAGGCCGGGGATTGAACCCGGGACCTCTCACACCGGGTTATGTGTATATTCAGCTTAGTTTTAACAGGTTGCACATGTCGTAATGCACAATCCTGTGATTGCTCTCTTTCTTGCCAAATTTCACCTATATGTTGGTGCATTCCTACAAGGGCCATCTTCAAGTCGACGATGGAAGCTTAAAGGTCACACAGCGTAGGAAGTGCTATTTACATTATAAAACGTAAGTTTCTTTCTTAGAATTTTAGGTTTTTACTGCTTCCCGCATCTTTCTATGGAAGACTTGTCATCTGAGGAGGCATTCCCATGCCTTACAGCGTCTTACTCTGTTGTCAAGCTAATCAGATCTGGATTACAAGGCGATGTATTCTTAGCACAAAGAAGAATGTGAACAATTTAGTAGCATGTAAGTCGATTTTAGAGGGGGTAGAAAGAAACAGCATCAGGATCCTGAAAAGGCTTAAGGGATGTCCAGGTGTGATCACCTTACACGAAGTGATAGAGGAGGAGACTTGATTACAGACTTGTGCAGTTTGGATTTGGTGGACCGAGTGCACAAAAATGGAGGAGGCTTGTCTGAGAAAGAAGCTGCATTCATCGTCAAAAGCTTAGCGAGAACCTTAAAAAGCATACATGGGGTTAGGGATTATCCATAGAAACATGAAACTTGCCCATCTTACGAAGTTAAGTTGATTGACTTTGGAATGTCCATAGATGGCTTCAAGAAGAGAACCAAGTGAATGGTGAATATTCTCCAGCATCTGATGTATGCATCATGCATGAGATCTTGTCTGGTAAGAGAGCGTTTTCCATGTGGATGAGAGATTGAAAGCTCAAGAAGATCTCCCCAGGTTATTGAATTGGAATGGTGTAAGTGACGAATTAAAGGAGCTAATACTTGGTATGCTGGACATGAATCCAGAAAGAGGTTCACTATGGATTTGCAAGTTTGACGATGAAGGCCTTGGTTCAGAACCAGGAAAGAGGAGGATAAAAGGAACAGTGACCTGGTTGACGATCTTTTACCAGATAAGAAAAGAATTCGAAGAACCGTACAACTTATAAAGACATACTCTTGTTTTACATACATGTGTGTAAATCTAATGCTATGTGCTAAACTTTATACTTGAATGTTAATGTGATTAATGAACACTCGATCGCTTGATATATACTAGATAATGAGTCGTTTAAGTACCAATGTTTAGACAATGGATCGAAGAGAGCTGGTGAACTCCCCATGATCGTCACATGTTCCTCTCTGTCTGGTATTTGATCAGATATCTTACATGCCTTGGAAACATTCCCATCCCCTGTAGCCAGCTTCCACCTTCGGCAGATGCACTGATCATGAATAAGTCGTTTTTCATGACATTCCATCAAAGAGCTTCTTAGCATCTCACAGGTGCCCGGAGCAGCAAGGATGGCAGTCCAGGCAATTGGATTTGGATCGACGAACAAGCTCCTTGCTTCTGCACGATGCCACTCTCGGAATGTGCAATTCCAGGAGTTCCGTGAACGCACGTTCCGGGCATATGCAACAATCATCACATTCCACGGCTCAGAGATGGCATCGTTTTGCGTGACTGATGCACTTTCCGAAGATAGTAATCTGTCTGTTCGGATCGCTTGTGTGACTGCTGCACAAACCGAATAAGAGTTTGGATAGTAATCTGTCTGTGCGGTGATCGCTTGCAAGGAACTTAGCCTGGATGCGAGTGCCTCATAGATATGTATGTGTAAGGTCCACACAATGTGTATATGCGTGTGTTTCACATTAACAAATATGAGGGTTAAAGAGAGAAAATGTCATGCGCTAACGAACGGATTACCGTGTTCCGAATATATTGCACCGTATATGCCCTCTCATTCAGTTTCGACAACCGATCGAAGAGCGCCTGGCTTATTGAACTTCCACATCTACTGCGTATTCATTACGTTAAATGAGCTTATGTTCCTCTCTGGTATTTGATCGAATATATTCCGTCATTCATGTCGGACTCCCTATGATCATGGTGCTCCATGAAACGGAGTCCTTGTCATGCCTCTTATTTAAACAATCATTGTCACACAGTGGTGTGCGGTGTATGCAGCTAGCATATACAACGTCTGGCTTCTCCATGAGATCAAACAATCTTCAGGATTCTCAAAGTTCCCCACTCCGGGCATATGCACTGGCTCTCGTCTTTCTCCGGCATTCCTTCTCGCCTATCATACCTTGTTAACATCACATTCCACCTCTGGGGCATCTCCTCAAAGAATCTCTTAGCTTCTTCTAGGAATATGTACTGGTCGTGTTTGTCCATGAATACGCTGTTTTCTATCAAAGAGCTTCTTAGCCTCGTAGTAACCGAGATTAGGTAGGATCTTTAACAATCTCCTTGCTTGCAAGATGACCACTCTGGCCATATGAACTGATCATGCAGTTCCAGGAGACAGAGTTTTGCTGCCACATTTCATCAATCATGTTCTTGGCATGCTGCAGATGCCCATTCCAGGCAATCATCACGTTGCACGAGGCCAATTGAACTGCATATGTTTGAAGAGATATTCAACAGAATTAAGATTACAGTACATAATTAACAGTGTAGGGGCTGAACGCCTTCGGAGTTTCCAAACCTGACCCTCCAATAGCGGGTTCATCAGATTCGGCTTGCCTAATCTGATTAAAGATTAAATGTTAAGAATATAATTATTAACAAGATGGAAGTATTACATAGGTGATATGTGTGCTAGATGAAAAACATCTTTTGTTAAATGTTAAAGAGGTATAATATCCACAGTAAATATACATAAAACATAATTTTACCCTGAAATTTTATATTTACATATATATCCCTAAAAATTTTATATTTACATATTTACCTCTTTAGAAGGTTTAAACTTGAAAACCCTTCTATATATATCCTTGAAAATAATAGTTTGTCTTTTAAAATAATAATATTAATTAAATATAATTTAATTCAATAAAATAATTTTAATAAAATAATTAATAATTAATCAATGAAATAATTAATGTTTTTTAAGTGTTAAATAGAAAATGTTATAATAAAAAATTAAAATTTTTTTAAAAATAATTATATATATTGAGATATATATGTTTAATAAGTTGTATTTTGGACCTAAATTAATAAAATACAAATTCATTATAAATTTTTTGTATTTTTTAGAAATATTTTTTAATTTTTATTTTGAAATTGGTAAAGTTTTAAATTAGAGTTTTAGGGTATATATGTAAATATAAATTTTAATTAAAATTAGTTAATTCATAATAATTAAATTAAAATCATAAATATATATATATTTTTCAATTAATATTATTATTTAAAAATCAAAATATTACTATTGAAGTTTTTCAAAAGTATGTAAATTTAAATTTTTTAAATAAGTATATACGTGAATATAAAACTTTAAAGATATATATATAAATATAATAAATTTCAAAGGTATCATAAGACTTTAAACACCCCTTTCTAAAAATGATGTTTCCCACTTATGTGATACAATATCAATGATTAAATATATAATAAAAATATTTAATTTAAATTTTATTAAGGAATAAAAACAGAAAATATATTAGTAGACTTAGAATTATTAAGGATATATTTGAACTAAATGATTTAGATTTTATGTTAATTTTAAATTTCATATCCTATATTTACTAGAAATGTGGACATACCAACGGGTGTCGGTCGTTTGTTTCGATTGTCGTGTGGGCGGCGGTGCGGGTTTAAGGTTAGTCGGAGGTGCGGGTGTTTTGCACAACGGCGTGATCCTCCCTCTTTCCGCTCGCCGCCGACAAGTGTAACCAAAACCGTCTGTAGAGGACGTTTGTGTGCGTTGTCGTCGGGATTAATACTTGTAATCTATTTGAGTTTACGAGGCTGTGGAGCTTCCTCTGAGTGGCATTTTTGGTTCTAGCCAGGCCATGGTCTTGTTGTCATAGTCGGCAGGGACATGGGCTGTAATCTGCTGCATCACTGGGTTGACATTGTCTTGGTGCATCCAAAGGATGTGAGCATGGAGGGCCCCTGTTCTGTATTTTGTAGCGCAGTACATAGTGTGTGATGCGGCCCAGGAGCTGTTTGCTGCCGGTGATGTAAATCCAAAGGAATGTGTGCGTTCTTTTATGGAAAATCCTAGAGCACTCTACCGGACATTTTGTCCAGTTCAACCCCTAAAAAGAAAACCCTAGAATTAGGTTTTACATAAAAAAGGTTGCTTATCTAGTAGGGTGTTTGCAATGGGTAGATATGCCTATGCATGTAAAATTAATATAATGGTTTATAACATTGACTTATTGGTTGGTTAGATTGCCTTATAACTTAAAAGGTCTAGGGTTCAAATCTCATTAACACTTTTTTTAATATGATATGGGTTAAGCACGTTTTAGAAAACGAATTAGGTTTAAGCTCGTGATTAACACTTGACTAGACCAGGTCAATGTGTAGCACATGCCAATATGCTCTTGTGTTTATAGAATTGACATAAGAGATAAGTCTCCATGCATAGATGGTATTCCGATGGAATTTTTCATACAGGCTTGGCGATGGATGGGAAAAGCAGTGCTTGCTGAATGGAATGTGGCGAAGGATACACACCCGGTGCAAGCGTGGAGTTCGGCTTTCACAGATGGATTGGTGGCACTCATCCCGAAGGAAGGTAGTGAAGACACAGCAGAAGTGCGATGTTGGCGTCCGATATCCATGATGAACTCTATCTACAAGATCTTCGCAAAGACACTTGCTAACCGTTTGCAGCCGGTCATGCGAGTGATTGTCTCTCAAGCACAAAATGGGTTTCTCAAGGGCCGACAGCTTTACGAGAATGTGATGACGATGATCTTGGCTGGAGAGTGGGCAGGGAGCCTCCCGGATCCATACTGCTTGCTGTTGCTAGATGGGGAGAAGGCCTACGACCGAGTGGATTGGTGCTTTTTGGAGCTTGTAATGAGACAGTTAGGCTTTCTGGCTAGGTTTATGAGATGGACAGCCAGGCTCTACAAGCAGTCAACAAGTCGTTTGGTCATTAACGGATGGATGAGCCAGCCGATCCGTCTTTCTAGGTCAGTTCGGCAAGGCTGCCCGCTTGCCCCGTACCTTTTTTTGATGCAGGCGGAAGCGTTACATGTGTACATGCATCATGATTGGCCAGCCAAGCCTAGGGGATCCCGCTGTCTGAGTGTCAAGGGCCACTACGTGACCTCGGCCCACCACGGGAACGGACTGTTCTTGATAGCCTGTTCGCAGATGACACTGGGTTACTGGTGTTAGGAACAATTGAGAATCTGGATAGGGTGAAGCAGTTGCTTGATCGGTTTAATTTTGCGGCTGGAGGCAAGACGAATTGGCATAAATCCCGTGGTGTTTGGCTAAGTGGATGTGTGCGTCCTGATTGGGGAGCTGACTGGGATTTTGTATGGGTGGAACAGGGGAGAACAACGAGATACCTAGGGTTTCAACTAGGAGACCGGTATGACACAAATCGACAGAGCGCATTCATTTTACAGAGGCTTCTTACGCATATGTGTAGTTGGGGCAACCGTCCACTCTCCCTTCCCGCGAGGCTTGTGGTGGCCAATGCCGTACTTCTGGGTAGCCTTTGGTTCTATACCGGCGTCTGGAGTCTCAACGCGATGGACTTGAAAGAAATCGAGCAGCTGCTTCGAGTATATATCTGGAAGGGCTCAAATCACAAGCAGAGGTACCAAGCTCGTGTGCGATGGGATTCTTGTGTGCGCCCACGAGCAAAGGGAGGAGTTGGACTGATATCCCCAGGCCCAGCAGCACGTGCACTAATGGTGAAGATGATGGTAAGATGCTTCTTCCCAGGTGGACAGCCGTGGAAGGTAATGCTCCGTGCATTGTGTTTGCAAGTCAAGC
This sequence comes from Selaginella tamariscina, assembly GCA_003024785.1. Classification (NCBI taxonomy): domain Eukaryota; kingdom Viridiplantae; phylum Streptophyta; class Lycopodiopsida; order Selaginellales; family Selaginellaceae; genus Selaginella; species Selaginella tamariscina. The sequence continues at coordinate 675,511 of PUQB01000051.1, forward strand.
CTCTTCGGTCCTCCACGGGAGCAACAGTTCAGTGGGCTGAAGACCCTCGCTGGATTTTCAGTATGCCACCCTTCAAGATTCCAATGTCTCGTGATTCATACAGTGGGACTTTGCTGAGGTATTGGATGGAGCTCCGTGTGGCCCTTGTACCTGTGCCGCCATCACGGATCGAGGAGTTAGTCTCCCTTCCTTTGTTTCTTCACGAGCTGGTGCACCCGGTAGGCATTGGAATATCTCTCGGGGATGAGCGAATGCCGCAAGGAGTGAAAGTGATATATAGACGTTGGCATGCAGCAGGGCTGCACACAGTGGGCCAGCTTCGGGAGGTGCTACAAGGCTTCAGGGGTATGTGGCCGGAACGTGCTACTCATGTGGGGGATTGGTGCCGCATTGGCACAATGGTATGGTATGTGGCTGACTTGGACACTCAGGAGGGAGCCGGCTTTCAAGTGGGACCTGACGGTCTTCTGACCCCGCACACGATTCACTTCTCCCCTCTCCCGGAGCTGGTAGATGTTGGCTTGGTGCGTGTGTTGGACATGGCAAAGAAGAGGCCGACTGTGGACCCGGAAATCAAGCATGGCCAATGGAGGCATTTGATGCTCTTTCGAAATCAGCTAGTGGAGGAATTGGAGATGGACCCGAAGATGTGGAGATGGAGAAGTGCAACAGGACGTGGTTTCTTTAGCTATGAACCACGAGTGGGACGAAAGGCTTTTGCTGGCCAGCAACACCCGTCAAAGTTGGAGGAGAACCTGGGTAGAGTCGGGTTACCTCAGTCGCTGGCGCAAGCATTGGGGAGTGAGCTCTGGGCAGGCTACTGGTCGAGTGGGATAAAAACCTTTATGTGGCTCCTTCTGCAGAACAGTTTAGCAGTTAGAGATAACATCCGGGGACTTCCTTGCAACGCATGTGTGTGCTGTGGAGAAGTGGAGACCGAGAGACACTGTCTATGGGATTGTCACGCAACCAAAGCAGTCTGGAGCAGAGCGATGACCATGGTTCAGAGATTGGGTCGGGGAGATGATGCTACAATAGGTTGGGAGACTGCCTGCCTTGGTGAACATGTGGTACATGTGCGTGCAACAGCAGGAGTATGGCGCGTACCTGGGAGGTTGGACACCAGGCCGGTCTTTGATCCCGGGGACTGCAAGAGGTGATGGAAGAGTCGCCCGGACTCTGGGTGAATCAGTGGTATTTTTTGCGAGGGGTGACCATGTGGACGATCTGGCGAGCCCGCAATGCAGAGGTTTTTCAAGGGCACAGATGGAGTCTGCAACGAACGATAGCATTTATGTGGGTAACCTTAGTCTCATTAGTAGCCGGATCATATAAGGAAGCACGTGATACGTGCGACATAGGGGAGTACCGGGTGTACGAGGAACAGTGGTTGCCAGCACTTGGCCGCATTGTGTGAGGACATGGGAGCTTGCGTGCATCCGTTTACTGGAGGTGGCAACCACCTTTGTGGTTTCTAGAGGGAGATGCTTCCTTGGATGCTGCCTGGAGAGACTGAGTTCCACCTGCTGCAACTTGATGAGTTGATGTGGCTGATGGCTGACATGGCAGGTGGCTGACGTGGCAGGCTGCTGATGTGGCAAAGGTAGATGGATCTAGGCTAGGTATAGGAGGTAGTGGGCAATAGAAAATAAGGTAGCTTTCTTCTCATTCCACAAGGAATTCTCTGATGTACACTACTACACTATCGAATAAGACACACAAAATTCCAGAATTGACGAGTTGGTTATCCTTGCGATTTGTAAAACAAAGGTTGCTAGTTCGAGTCTTGCTAACATACCCTTTTCAAAAAAAGGGTTTAGGAACGTAATTAGCTGGTTAAGCACGGGTTTAGGGACGGATTAGGTTAGGGACGCTTAACCACGGTTTAGCACGGGATTAGGCAGGAGGAGGTTAAGGACGGCTAATTACTGTTTAGCCCGGGTTTAAGAAGGAATTCTGGATCCATGGGTATGTCCAAAAAATTATCATAATAAAAAAAATCTTGTATTTAAATTATTTAAAAACATTATAATTATATTAAATCGATTGATAATATTTATATTCAAGATAAAAAAGCTTGGATACTGTTGTAAGATACTGTGTATTATGTAACGTAATGTATATACGCATGTGTATATACACACATGCATAGTGACACATGGGTGGTGATCTGGCCGCCATGTGTCAGCGCCACGTGTCGCATGTGTGCCACGTGGCAGGAGTCTCCTGTATATAAGCAGGGTTTTTGTAGCTTAATGGATCTGACATTTTAATATATATCGGCTCTTTCATTGGTGGAGAAGTTGGGTATTCCTTTCTTCCGCCTTTTCCTTTTCGTGTTTTCATGACGAATATGGAGACGGCGTTTAGCATTATTGCTACTGCTATTGATGCACAAACAAAGTTGTTGGAGCGCTTTGTTGAGGGTTCGTCCTCCTCTTCCCCGTCTGAGCCTCATGCCGGGGGATCTGCTTCTAGTACTCCTTCATCTTCTTCACAGGCCACAAATCCGAGGGTTCGACCCCGATCTTTTTGTGGTGATCCGGGAGATGATGTATACCACTGGTTTGATCATTTCCAAGTCATTGTTCGTTACCATGGTTGGGATGAGGCCCGTGCTCTCAGAGAATTCCCTACATGTTTGGAAGGTCCTGCGCTCAAGTGGTATAATGGATTGGCTGCGGAGATTCAAGCCAATAGTAATCGGTTAACGGAATGCCTCAAACGTACGTTTGGCAAAGTTGAGGATTCAGATGATGCTTTCCAACAACTGCATGCGATACGACAACATCCTGGTGAGTCTGTTATGCGGTTAGTATTAGGTTCGGGGATTTAGTTCGGCGTGCATATCCTAACATGCCTGAGCCTATTAAGCTCGGTATGTTATGGCCAACTATGCGACCCGAACTTGTTCGATTCGTTCGGGCTCTTCGTCCTACCACATTGGAGGAAGCTTTTGCACTAGCTCAACGTTTTGAGTTGGTGCCTGGTGAGGGCCGTGTTCCCCTTGGGTTACCTGCTCCTCTTGTTCAGCGTGCTGATCCAATGGAGGTTGATGCTGCTGCATATGTGCCCGCACGGCAAGCCTTTCGTGGTCGACCTCGGGGCCCACCCCGTGGACCACCTCCACGAAATCGTCCTGCACCTGCTCCAGTCCTGCCCGTGGTGGTCAAAATCCACGGATTCGTGACAGGAGGAATCGGAACAATGCAGGTCGACCCAATCAAGTTCATTGTTGGGCCTGTTGGGCACCTGGACATACTTGGGGGCATGCGATGTGTATCCTGATTGGCGTCCACCACATCCAGGCTGGCGACCATATGTTCCGGATGGTGTGCCTGTGGCGGCCATTATGCTAATGATGAGCTTCAGATGACGAAGCCTCTCTTGCAGGTGGATCTGTTGCGGAAAACAGTAATCGTACGGGCGACGGAGGGATCCCGTGCGATGGAGACTTCACCTCCATGTTTTTTCCGCTATGCATATCAAGGTTTGCAAGTTCCACCAATCATCCAGTTTTCACATTTTCTGCACGGTGAATGATCTTTCAGTCACAGTGCTTGTGGATACAGGATCCAGTATGTCTTCCATAACTGCTTCTCTAGCGCATCGGTGCTCATTACCCTTAAGACGTGCAGATAAGGTCTTGCACATTTTATATGGTAATGGGCAGTCTCGTGCAGTATCACAGTACACCACTTTGACTATGCTGGTTATGGGTGCCAACTGTAAGTTTCCCTCTGGGTCTCTTAGGGTTGTCCCTTCCCAGGTCTTTGACATCATTCTGGGATGTGATTGGTTAAAGCAGTCGAAAGGTACATGTGATTTTTCACTCTCTCCTCCTGTATTACGCTTGGAGTCTGTGTCTTTGCAGTCTGTTCCTTTACGTCCAGAGAAGCTTGTTGCTGTTTGTATCACGCATACAGCTCCTTTGATTCCGGTCTTGGGGTGGTGTTCATCTCAACAGGTTCAAATGCCGGATCCGTCACCTGAGTGTCGAGCACACTGCATCGAACAACTTAAGAAACAGTATGCAAGTTTGTTCAAATTTGATCTGTCCCAAGGTGCACGTGTGAAGACTCGACACTGTATACCCACCGGCAATGCAAAGCCTTTCAAAGTCCCGGTTCGACGCAGGTCACCAAAGGAGTTATCAGCCATGCGAACAGCTGTTACTGATATGATTGGTAAACGAGTGTGTCGTCCGTCACGGAGTCCATGGGCATGTGAACCTCATTTGGTTCCCAAGCCTGATGGATCTCTCCGATTTTGTGTGGATTACCGACCTCTTAACGATGTTACCATCAAAGATGTCTATCCACTTCCGAACTCTGCCGATCTATTAGATCGTTTGGGTCAGAGTCGATGGTTTACTAAGTTGGATTTGGCATCAGGATATTGGCAGGTTCCTATGGCTGAGGAGGATATTCCAAAAACGGCCTTCCGGACACCATTTGGTCTTTACGAGTTTTTGGTCATGCCTTTTGGATTGACTTCAGCTCCTGCCACCTTTCAACGCATGATGGATGAGCTTCTTTCCGATATGCCTGATATCACTGCCGATTTTATCGACGATGTGCTCATTCATGGGTCTGGTTCTTGGGAGGATCACATTCGTGATGTACGGCGCGTTCTTGATCGATTTCGAGAAGTTGGCCTGAAGTTGAAACTTGAAAAGTGTGTGTTTGGTTCGACCGACACCACTTACTTGGGTTACCGTATATCTCGAGAGGGTTTACAGGTGGATCCAATGAAGTTGCGAGCTGTTCGAGAGTTCCCTCGTCCCGTACAGTACAGGAAGTCCAGCGTTTCTTGGGCACGGTGCAGTACTTGGGTCGATTCATCGATCATCTCACTGATCGAACTGCCCCTCTTCGGGAGTTAGTTCGTCCACAGGTATCTTTCAGGTGGACTCGCAGGTGTCAGCAGGCATTTGACCAGTTAAAAGAGTTCCTGACAACTCCACCATTGCTTCAATACCCAGATTTTACTCGTCCGTTCATTTTACGAGTAGATGCCTCAGATGTTGGTATTGGTGGTGTATTGATGCAAACTGATGCTGTGGATTCTTCAATTCGACACCCGGTGGCTTACATTAGTCGAGTACTCACGCCGGCTGAGCGGAATTATTCCACTACTGAAAAAGAATGCCTTGCTGCTGTTTGGGGTTTTGAACGACTTCATGCCTACTTACATGGGAGTGAAACACTTTTGGAGTGTGATCATGCTGCTGTCACTTCCTTTAAAACGGAAGAATTTAGTGGGTCGTGTAGCCAGATGGGCATTACGTCTCCAAGTATATAACTTTAAGGTGGTGCACAGGCCTGGGCGAACAATGGTGGATGCGGATGCACTTTCTCGAGCACCCCTTTCTGATTCCACTTTGCCTGCTCATGCAGTCGCTGCAGCATTCGGTTTGATACAAGCCCCTCAGGTATTCGATGCCGACTTACCATCCTTGGAACAGTGGCAGGATGCCAAAAACATGAACCGTGGACGAGGCAATTACGGATGCGTTTGCAATCCTTCTTCCGAACCGGTTTCGACAATATCATGCTCAGTTTCGACTTCAGGATGGTTTATTGTATTTTATTGGGACAAATCCAGAGACAGATGGCGTTTGGTGCCCTCTACATATGTTCCACACCTTCTTCGAGCATATCATGATTCGCCTATTGTTGGAGGTCATCTTGGTCACCAACGAGTGTTGGAGAAGCTCGCAGATCCTTTTATTGGCCTAGCATGCGTGGTGATGTGATCAGGTATATTCAGAGTTGTCCCATTTGTCAAACTCGGAATTCCTCTACGACTCGGGCCATGGGGGTGTTAGAATCCATCAACGTCTCTCGCCCTTTTGAGTTAATTGCAGTGGATTTAATGGGACCTTTTCCACGTTCTTCTCAAGGTAACCAGTACATCATTGTCGTATCTGATTATTTAACTCGTTGGGTGGAGGTTGGTGCTCTTCCGGATGCAACTGCCTGTCAACAGCTTTGTTTTTGTTCGATAATGTGGTTTTGCAGCATTCTTGTCCAGAGCGGATGTTATCAGATAATGGCCCCGCTTTCATTGCAGAGGTATTCCGAGTGTTGTGTGAGAGGTTAGGGGTAAAACACTCATTTGCCTCTCCATATCATCCACAAACTGATGGTTTGGTGGAGCGATTGAATCGGACCTTCAAGGGTATGATCTCGAAGTATGTGAACTTCAATCACACTGACTGGGATTGGTATTTGCGATGCTTGAGATTTGCTTATGTAACAGGCATTCAGAGTTCGATTGGTATCTCTCCATTCAAGGCATTGTATGGATATGATCCTAAGTTGCCTAGTGAATTGGGATTATCATCGAATCTGCCACGTGCCGAGGATGAAAATGTGGGCTCGACATTTGGATGCTGTCTTACCTCTTCTGCGTGCAGAGTCTGCTGAACATCTTGGTCGAGCTCAAATACAGCAACAATCTTCTTACAATGCACGACATCAAACTCCACCAGACTATGCTGACGGTGACTTAGTACTGGTACGTTTTCCCAAGCTAACTGCACCTGGGCTTGCAACTGGTTTATTACATAAGTGGCTTGGTCCCTACCGAGTTCTCCGAAAGGTTGGTCCTCAGGTGTATCAGGTACAGTTGGTGGGATCTCATGAGGTTGAGATAGTTCACGTAGTTCGAATGAAACGGTTTGTTGTTCGAGACTCGTTGACTACATTCGGTCATACCTTAGATGGCCCAACTCACACGGATCCAGGACCATCAGATCCATCACCATCTACACAACCGCAGAGGGGGGATAATGTAAGATACTGTATATTATGTAACGTAATGTATATACGCATGTGTATATACACACATGCATAGTGACACATCTGGCCGCCATGTGTCAGCGCCACGTGTCGCATGTGTGCCACGTGGCAGGAGGTCTCCTGTATATAAGCAGGGTTTTTGTAGCTTAATGGATCTGACATTTTAATATATATCGGCTCTTTCACTGTGTGCATTAAATATGTATGTATACATAAATTTTATTTAAAAAATATTAAACACATGAAATCAGAATAATAATAGTTTCATTTCAACATGTATAAATATATATTATATAAAAGTAGACTGCGTGTGAAATATGGAGCTTGTTTACCTTTATAAACATGTATTCTACATTTAAATTTGAGTGTAAAATTATATATCCACATTGATTTTGTAAGCATTCATTCTAAATTTATACGTATTCATAACCACGTATATATATAATTAATTTCTCTTTATATATGTTTTCTAGTTCGTTATAATGTAAATAGTTTCACACACAAGCGGAAAAGGAAAAAAAAAAACTTATAATTGTGAATTATTTATCGTGATTTTTAAAGATATACGTGGTTTAAATTTTATTTTAATTATTTTAAAAATAATAATTTTTAAAAGGTTATAATAAGGTGCATCTTAATGGGTTTAAATTTTATTTAAAATTATAATTTAAAAAAATATTACTATATCCTAGTTATTAGAGTAATATATGTGGTGTTGGTGATATTGAGTTTTTAGTCGATAGACACGATTACAATCGATAGCTGATTCTAAGCTTTGAAGTTCTGTAGCACTTGCTAATTGTTTGTGACGAACACGCTTTTGTTGCTCCGTAGGACTCGTTTTACAAAGAAAACTCTTATGTAAAATTGGCTTCTACTGGTACACGAGAATGCAAACTTAAAACGAGCTATTTCACTGTATAAATGACTGCTTATTTTCACGTACATCATGCGGAGCAACAAAAGCATGTTCGTCCGGACCACTGCAAAGGAACAAACAATTAGCAAGTGCTACAGAACTTCAAAACTTAGAATCAGCAAATAATTGTGTCCATCGACTATAAAACTCAATTCCACCATCACCACAAATATCAGAAAATTAATCTACAAAGACACACGTATATGGCTAGTGATAAGCTTCTCAAAGAGCTCTCAAGCAGCACCCACTTCGAGTTACCCCATATCAAAAGCACTATCCCATTCGAGTGTTATCCCAATTTTGCTCGAGTCAACAATGAGGCCAACCAGAGGGCTATGCAGGTGCTAGGGATAACCGATAGCAAAGCTAAGTTGAAATTCATCCAGTCCAGAATAGTCATGTGTGGAAGTCTCATGATTCCAAGAGGAGAAGATGATAATCGAATGATCCTCGCCAGCAAAAACCTTGTGGGTGTGTTCGCGATTGATGATATATTCGAGTCTCAACCTCGAATTGCAAAGCATTTGCTCTGGTTGCTAGCGAATGATGCCTATGACGAGTCCTGCAACACAGGTAACATAGGAAATTGCAGAAGAAATACTTAAATTTACAGGGGGAGGATTTCAATATCCTCGAGAGTGGCTGTTGTTCCGAGAGGTACACTGTGAGCTCAGACGCCAAATGTCACCAGAATTATTCGAGCGCTACCACAGAGCTCTCATTACTTTTCTCAGCACGGTCTTGAATGAAGAGGTTGAAAACCACCGTCTCAAGGACCACATTCCAGATCCAGAGACATATCGCACCATGCGACGAAGAACTATTTTCGCCGATGGCCCAATACTCTTAGTTGGCCAGTTCTGCATGGGAGTTGACCTGGACAAAGAAGATTACGAATCTGCAGATTTTATCAACTTGGTGGACGCCATTTCTGATCACATTGCACTCACAAACGACTTGTTCTCTTTTAGGAAGGAGCTCTATAGCAAAATGTACTACAACTGGATCTCTGTGCTTATCAACCATGGCCTTAGTCTCCAAGCAGCAATCAGCAGAGTGTGCGACATGATTCTGGAGACCGAAGCCAATATATGGAAGCTGCAGAAGAAACTTGTTGAGAGAGCATGTGTGAACGGGAAGAAAGATTTGCTCAAATATGTAAATGCCATGCCCTTGGCTTGCTTCTGGCAACCTGAGGTGGAGTTTCATCACCGGGCGGTACCATGGATATAATAATCCTCTCATAACCGGCCAGGAGTTTCATGGAACCTGGCTGCTTCATCCTGAGGCTACCATCGTTCTTCAGCTTCAGGAATGCCACTATTCACATCCTTATCTGATCACATCTGATTGATCTGTCTTTTTACAAGCAAAATAATTGGAGGGGACACGCGGCAGCGTATTTTCCTTAAATAAAACGATTGGTTTATGATTTAAAAAATAATCAGGTCTATGTTAATCTGTTATGATGGTTAACGAGACAGCACAGCACTTTTTTATATATATTTTTAATAATGCATATAAAATTATTATATTAGTGGTTGTTATTATGTTAACTTTTGCAAACAATGAAATTTGATGCAGAGTCTTAACTATAACGACAAATGTCAATTTTAAATCCATTATAACAAACTTAATTATTTAGAACTTGAAAGAGCAGATATATTAAATGAAAATCTGATATATATTAGTTTACAAAAAAACCCTGCTTATATACAGGAGGTCTCCTGCCACGTGGCACACATGCGACACGTGGCGCTGACACATGGGGCCAGATCACCACCCATGTGTCACTACGCATGTGCGTATATACACATGCGTATATACGGTACGTTACCTAATATACAGTATCTTACACTATCCTCCCCTCTGCGGCTGTGTAGATGGTGATGGATCTGATGGTCCTGGATCCGTGTGAGCTGGGCCATCTAAGGTATGACCAAATGTACTCAACGAGTCTCGAACGACAAACCGTTTCATTCGAACCACGTGAACTATCTCAACCTCATGAGATCCCACCAACTTTACTTGATATACCTGAGGACCAACCTTTCGGAGTACTCGGTAGGGACCAAGCCACTTGTGTAATAAACCAGTTGCAAGCCCAGGTGCAGTCAGCTTGGGAAAACGTACCAGGACTAAGTCACCGTCAGCAAAATCTGGTGGAATTTGATGTCGTGTATTGTAAGAAGATTGCTGCCGCATTTGAGCTCGACCAAGATGTTCAGCAGACTCTGCACGCAGAAGAGGCAAAACAGCATCCAAATGTCGAGCCCACATCTTTGCATCCTCGGCACGTGGCAGATTCGATGATAACCCCAATTCACTAGGCAACTTAGGATCATATCCATACAATGCCTTGAATGGAGAGATACCAATCGAACTCTGAATGCCTGTTACATAAGCAAATCTCAAACATCGCAAATACCAATCCCAGTCCGTGTGATTGAAGTTCACATACTTCGAGATCATACCCTTGAAGGTCCGATTCAATCGCTCCACCAAACCATCAGTTTGTGGATGATACGGAGAGGCAAATGAATGTTTTACCCCTAACCTCTCACACAACACTCGGAATACCTCTGCAATGAAAGCGGGGCCATTGTCTGATAACATCCGCTCTGGACAAGAATGCTGCAAAACCACATTATCGAACAGAAACAAAGCTGTTGACATGGCAGTTGCATCCGGAAGAGCACCAACCTCTACCCATCGAGTTAAATAATCGGATACAACAATGATGTACTGGTTACCTTGAGAAGAACGTGGAAAAGGTCCCATTAAATCCACTGCAATTAACTCAAAAGGCGAGAGACATTGATGGATTCCAACACTCCCATGGCCCGAGTCGTAGAGGAATTCCGAGTTTGACAAGTGGGACAACTTTGAATTACCTGATCACATCACCACGCATGCTTGGCCAATAAAATGATCGGCGCAGCTTCTCCAACACTCGTTGATGACCAAGATGACCTCCAACAATAGGTGAATCATGATATGCTCGAAGAAGGTGTGGAACATATGTAGAGGGTACAGCCAAACGCCATTTGTCCTCTGGATTTGTCCCAATAAAATACAATAAACCACTCTTGAAGTCGAAACTGAGCATGATATTGTCGAAACCGAGGTTCGGAAGACGGAATTGCAAACGCATCGCGTAATTGCCTCGTCCATGGTTCATGTTTTTGAGCATCCTGCCACTGTTCCAAGGATGGTAAGTCGGCATCGAATACCTGAGGGGCTTGTATCAAACCGAATGCTGCAGCTACTGCATGAGCAGGCAAAGTGGAATCGGAGAGGGGTGCTCGAGAAAGTGCATCCGCATCCACCATTGTTCGCCCAGGCCTGTGCACCACCTTAAAGTTATATACCTGGAGACGTAATGCCCATCTGGCTACGCGACCCACTAAATTCTTCCGTTTTAATAAGGAAGTGACAGCAGCATGATCACACTCCAAAAGCGTTTCACTCCCATGTAAGTAGGCATGAAGTCGTTCAAAACCCCAAACAGCAGCAAGGCATTCTTTTTCAGTAGTGGAATAATTCCGCTCAGCCGGCGTGAGTACTCGACTAATGTAAGCCACCGGGTGTCGAATTGAAGAATCCACAGCATCAGTTTGCATCAATACACCACCAATACCAACATCTGAGGCATCTACTCGTAAAATGAACGGACGAGTAAAATCTGGGTATTGAAGCAATGGTGGAGTTGTCAGGAACTCTTTTAACTGGTCAAATGCCTGCTGACACCTGCGAGTCCACCTGAAAGATACCTGTGGACGAACTAACTCCCGAAGAGGGGCAGTTCGATCAGTGAGATGATCGATAAATCGACCCAAGTACTGCACCGTGCCCAAGAAACGTTGGACTTCCTGTACTGTACGGGGACGAGGAACTCTCGAACAGCTCGCAACTTCATTGGATCCACCTGTAAACCCTCTCGAGATATACGGTAACCCAAGTAAGTGGTGTCGGTCGAACCAAACACACACTTTTCAAGTTTCAACTTCAGGCCAACTTCTCGAAATCGATCAAGAACGCGCCGTACATCACGAATGTGATCCTCCCAAGAACCAGACCCATGAATGAGCACATCGTCGATAAAATCGGCAGTGATATCAGGCATATCGGAAAGAAGCTCATCCATCATGCGTTGAAAGGTGGCAGGAGCTGAAGTCAATCCAAAAGGCATAACCAAAAACTCGTAAAGACCAAATGGTGTCCGGAAGGCCGTTTTTGGAATATCCTCCTCAGTCATAGGAACCTGCCAATATCCTGATGCCAAATCCAACTTAGTAAACCATCGACTCTGACCCAAACGATCTAATAGATCGGCAGAGTTCGGAAGTGGATAGACATCTTTGATGGTAACATCGTTAAGAGGTCGGTAATCCACACAAAATCGGAGAGATCCATCAGGCTTGGGAACCAAATGAGGTTCACATGCCCATGGACTCCGTGACGGACGACACACTCGTTTACCAATCATATCAGTAACAGCTGTTCGCATGGCTGATAACTCCTTTGGTGACCTGCGTCGAACCGGGACTTTGAAAGGCTTTGCATTGCCGGTGGGTATACAGTGTCGAGTCTTCACACGTGCACCTTGGGACAGATCAAATTTGAACAAACTTGCATACTGTTTCTTAAGTTGTTCGATGCAGTGTGCTCGACACTCAGGTGACGGATCCGGCATTTGAACCTGTTGAGATGAACACCATCCCAAGACCGGAATCAAAGGAGCTGTATGCGTGATACAAACAGCAACAAACTTCTCTGGACGTAAAGGAACAGACTGCAAAGACACAGACTCCAAGCGTAATACAGGAGGAGAGAGTGAAAAATCACATGTACCTTTCGACTGCTTTAACCAATCACATCCCAGAATGATGTCAAAGACCTGGGAAGGGACAACCCTAAGAGACCCAGAGGGAAACTTACAGTTGGCACCCATAACTAGTGTAGTCGAAGTGGTGTACTGTGATACTGCACGAGACTGCCCATTACCATATAAAATGTGCAAGACCTTATCTGCTCGTCTCAAGGGTAATGAGCACCGATGCGCCAGAGAAGTAGTTATGGAAGACATGCTAGATCCTGTATCCACAAGTACTGTGACTGAAACATCATTCACTCGTGCAGAAAATGTGAAAACTGGATGATTTGGTGGAACTTGCAACCCTTGATATGCATAGCGAAAAAAACATGGAGGTGGAGTTTCCATCGCACGGGATCCCTCCGTCGCCCGTACGATTACTGGTTTTCCGCAACAGATCCACCCGCAAGAGAAGCGTCATCATCTGGAAGCTCATCATCAGACATAATGGCCGCCACAGGTACACCATCCGGAACATATGGTCGCCAGCCTGGATGTGGTGGACGCCAATCAGGATACACATCGCATGCCCGCCAAGTATGTCCAGGTGCCCAACAGGCCCAGCAGTGAACTTGATTGGGTTGACCTGCATTGTTCCGATTCCTCCTGTCACGAATCCGTGGATTTTGACCACCACGGGCAGGAACTGGAGCAGGTGCAGGACGATTTCGTGGAGGTGGTCTACGGGGTGGGCCCCGAGGTCGACCACGAAAGGCTTGTCGTGCGGGCACATATGCAGCAGCATCAACCTCCATTGGATCAGCACGCTGAACAAGAGGAGCAGGTAACCCAAGGGGAACACGGCCCTCACCAGGCACCAACTCAAAACGTTGAGCTAGTGCAAAAGCTTCCTCCAATGTGGTAGGACGAAGAGCCCGAACGAATCGAACAAGTTCGGGTCGCATAGTTGGCCATAACATACCGAGCTTAATAGGCTCAGGCATGTTAGGATACGCACGCCGAACTAAATCCCCGAACCTAATACTAAACCGCATAACAGACTCACCAGGATGTTGTCGTATCGCATGCAGTTGTTGGAAAGCATCATCTGAATCCTCAACTTTGCCAAACGTACGTTTGAGACATTCCGTTAACCGATTACTATTGGCTTGAATCTCCGCAGCCAATCCATTATACCACTTGAGCGCAGGGCCTTCCAAACATGTAGGGAATTCTCTGAGAGCACGGGCCTCATCCCAACCATGTAACGAACAATGACTTGGAAATGATCAAACCAGTGGTATACATCATCTCCCGGATCACCACAAAAAGATCGGGGTCGAACCCTCGGATTTGTGGCCTGTGAAGAAGATGAAGGAGTACTAGAAGCAGATCCCCCGGCATGAGGCTCAGACGGGGAAGAGGAGGACGGACCCTCAACGAAGCGCTCCAACAACTTAGTTTGTGCATCAATAGCAGTAGCAATAATGCTAAAAGCCGTCTCCATGTTCATTGTCATGGAAACAAGAAAAAGAAAATGCGGAAGAAAGGAATACCCAACTTCTCCACCAATGAAAGAGCAGATATATTAAATGAAAATCTGATATATTAGTTTACAAAAAACCCTGCTTATATACAGGAGGTCTCCTGCCACGTGGCACACATGCGACACGTGGCGCTGACACATGGGGGCCAGATCACCACCCATGTGTCACTACGCATGTGTGTATATACACATGCGTATATACGGTACGTTACCTAATATACAGTATCTTACAAACTTACTTATGTATAACCAGCATTCCAAGTTTATCAGTTAAAAAAACTAATGTATGTTGATTATACATTAACTGTTATTGACTAATTTTAATCAAATGTTGACCAATATGTTCTGGCATTAACTAAACATGGATAATCCAGGCTCACTTTAAAAATTCCAACTTTATTAAACTTTGAACTTATCTTAATTTAAACATATTTTATTATAAAAGAAATATTAACTATTTATATAGTTGCTTGTCTTTAAACTAAATCAAAACAAATTTCTATTAGAGTTAGTTGGGACAATGTTTTTAAAACATATAGTAAAAGAGTAATACATATGCTCAAAGACTCATGAGGTGATGAAAATGTTAGGTATCATTTATTCATGGTCGAATGTCAACAGAAAAAATTTTTAATTTAAATACCATTAGGTCAAGAGATCGAAGTTGAGTTTTGAGTTGCTTTTAATAAATTTAAAATAATCTTTTTATAAGTTTAAGAATAAATATTTTCATATTTAAATAAATTTTTATATTCTATAGCTTAAGTATGTTTTAGTGATTTATAAATAAAGTACCATATAATGATTAAACACAAGTTAATTTGTCATAACATTGTATAATAATGGTCATGTAACAATAATGTCAATGTAATTCTAAAATGTTTAAATTAGTATTGGGATTAACATTTGTTTAGACTTTAAATTTATATTTTTCTAATTTAGTTTTAAATTAAACTATGTAATATATAATTTAAAATAGAAAGATACTCTTTTCTAACGTTAAAATTACATAAGTAAAATTATAAAATATATTAATATTTTATTTATATGTTTTAAATTCGAAGAGTCATTTATTCATAATAAATAATAGTGTAATTGGTTACATCACTTACCTTCTTATGAGTTTAGTTTGAAATATTAAAATATTTATAATTTATAACTGTATATATTATACTTTAAATTCAAAGTTTATATAATTATTGTTTCTTCATTACATTCACATTAGAGTTTTAATAAACTGAAGTAAATTTTTCTCAAAAATTTAAGTGGAGATGATTAATGTTGCTTCATTTATTAAGGAGAATTTGTAGTATTAATTATTTTTTATTATTTCTTAAATAAATTAAAACCATATTCTTTCTTTAAATATTCTAATCTTTATATGATTAGTATTTCAATTACTTTTAAAATTTTTAATAATAAGAAATTAATATATCCTATTTAAAATAAGGCAATGTTTTAATTATACGATTGATATTTTATTATCATTCATCTAAGAAATGTTTAGAATATTAGAAAAATCAAGTTGAAATAAAATCTAAATTGTTTTAAAAGATATTTTTCATCATCTTTTTTCTTTTAACTGTAAGATATTTTCGTTTGTTTTATGATTTAAAATTAAGCTTATCTTATTATATATCTTTAAAATATATATTACATCACTCCCACTTACATATTATTTTTGAAACAATTTGTTTCAAATTTAAATAATTCATATTTATTTATTACAATACTCTTTAATGTAGTATGATTATTATTCTTATTCACATATATCATATTCATATTAAAGTTTTAAATAATGGATCATAACATATTAATATACACACATTATATGTGTAAATTTATTACATCCATGACATTGTAATGAAGTTCATATTAAAATTTTAAACAAATAAAATGTTATTAAAAAATTTTAATTTTTTTCTTAAGCAAAAATTATATATGAAATAAATTTAAATCATCCAAGTAAGACATATCCTCAAAATATAGTTTATGATTGGCTTAATACATGATATTATTAAAATATTATAATTTTTCTTTATTGTTAAAAAATAAAATAAGAATAATTACATTTTTTAAAAATAAAATTTAAATATTTTAATGAAGACATATTTTTAGTACATACTGCATTATAAATTTCTAAAATCACTATGAACATACTAAGAGTCTTCATTTACACTTTCATGTTAGGGCAATGAAGACCCTTTAATTTGTATTAAAAAAATCTAGTTAATATATAATAAGTAGTGATAAAAATCCAAAATAAATGAGAATAAATGTGTCAATATAAGCATGTGTGTGCATCTTATCTATGCCTAAAACATATAAATGAATGATAACATAACATAAACAAAAGTGTTTATTTATATTAAATTCTTATTATGTGTGGTCTAAATAATATTATGTAAAACTTGCATTAAGTGCAATTTTTATATTTGTTTTCATTAGATATTATATATAAGGTGTGATCTTGTTCATGGTAAAGTGAGTGGAATTTAATAAGTAAACTCACATGGATGACATTTACATGAGATTAATAATGTATATAAAGCCCTAATTTTCTAAGGCTCTATATGTTTTAATCCTGTTTTTATTAATAAGATTAATTGTCAATGAATTTTTAAGTTTGATGATATTAAGACTTTAATTTGTATGTGATGTTTTTCTCATTTAAATATATTTATGTTAATTCATTTTTAACAATATTAACATCAATATTCATGTGAGTATTAAACACATTAAGCCATTTACAATAAAATAAAACATAAAATAATATTTTTAATGATAACATGTTAACATAATTAATACAAAGATGTTTCTTTTATCAATGTCACATTGGATAATGGAAATAACAATTGCTAAGGAGTTATGAGTTGATATACCAATAAAACTAATGATAGTGCATATAATATTCTTTTCTTTAAAACATGCATTAGAAAACATAAAGGCTTATAAATAAAATAACTTTAAACATTGTGATTCAGTATTAATAATATCATGATCGAGTTATAACAACATTTTTATCATGGTTGTTATGAATTATCAATATATGTTATTATAAATTACTAAAATATGTTATGAATTATTAGAATATGTTAATTTCATTAAATATGTAATGTGATATTTTAGTAACATCGTATGCACGATAAACATGCATAGCAAGTGTCACATCATTTGTCATAGTTTTTATTAAATTCCTCTTTACTTTGGACGTTGACTGTTGTTACCTACCAAACTATGTTGATAAGCCCTAGTTGTAGAAGAAACATGCCCGCTTAGTGGGATATCTAGTGATGGTCCGGCTAGATGTTATTAGGTATTTGCAAGAAACTCTAGGCAAAACTAGCACTTCCATTTAAAAAACTCTTACTCTGATTTTCCGTGTCTTAGTTAGGTTTTTGGGTGGTTCTGGTGAGTTTGACATATTAGATATGGGTAGAAACACCCTTAGGGTTGACCTAACTCCCCTCAGGTTAGGATTTAGGGGTTAATGGGTCATTAATTAGCTCACTAAGTATATTCCCTCTGGGAATAAGATTCCATGCCAGCCCACTTATGTAAACAGGAAAATAAGGGGGGGGCTCTGTCACATATATTAAGTAGTACATGTAGGAGAGCTCCTAGGTTCATGACTGAGTTCATTGCTCTTTTGTTGGTGCTTCAGTTTGTGTCGTTAAGGTACAACCCTTTATTGTGCCATTCTAACTTCCAGATGACAGGGTACATCCCACCTTCGGGGTAGCTCACCCTTAATGTTGGCGAATCTATGCCTAGAAGGTCTTGTCGGAATGTACGTTCCAAGAGACAAAAGTTGAGGTTTGTCTCTAGTCTCCTCCTCCACATCAAGCTAGGTGTAACACTCATGGCCAAGCAACGCACATTCGTGTCCTTGCCCAACTGTGGGTGTGAGATCTTGTTTGACAGGTTCATATTACCTAGTTCCTAAGGGTTCACTAAGGGGTTCTAGAGTTGGCATTTAGGAGCCACATTTGTGGCACTTGGTGCAACTCTTGAATCTAAGGGCTCTAATATGATAGAAGGTAGTGTTACATGGAGATGTGACATTGGGCTAAATGTCACACAATACAATGCCAGAGGTATGCCCTTTAGGGTCGTGTCATGGGTTTGTTGTCAAGGGATTGAATACTTTAATAAACATGTATGCTTGTGTTCGCATTAGGGTGCTAAACCTTAAGCATCTGCTCAAGCGAGGTTAGGTATCGTAACTAAGTGTGCTTTGGCACACTTAGCTAGGGGGTGTTCTCCTTAGGATTTAAGGGTTGAACAACCTAAGCTCATTCGTAAAAGCCCTATCATGAGACACTCGTAATGTCATGTACTTAGGGTTATCCAAACCTAGCCTTAGGGAGTTTGCTTAGTAGAACATTTGTGTTCCCCTAAGGTGCACACTCAAGTCCTCACTAAGTTCTAAGGTATGACTTGGCCACTCAAATCCTTAGGGGTTAGTCGTGGTTCAAAGTACCCCTTGTTACCCTAAAGGGGTTGTTTTCCCGGATGAGGGTGATTCCTCAAAGGGTAAGTGACGATGCCTTAGCTCTGTCACGAGGCATGTGTGAGACACATATCCTTTGTGGGGTTAGGGCATGAGCCTATCTAGGTCTATTGGGATAGAATCATAAAGTCTACTCGGGATATCCTCTAGAGTTCAGGGGATGGTCATTATAGGGGGCTTAGGGTATTACTCTAAGTTTTCTGTTTAACTAGGCATCTGAGTCAGACTCTTAGGGTCATCTTGGAAGACTTAGCATTGTTCACACAGGGAATTGACATTAGAAGGTCACTTGGCGGCCACGTGTTAACCTTCCGGGTTAAAACTCTAACATCATTAACACGTAAAAAGAGAATATATTAAAATATTTATGGATTAGTGGTGTATATTCTCTCTCTTTATTAAATAAGGTTGTAATTATGGTGGTTTTACATAATCATAATAAAGTATAAAAATACTAGCTTAAGACCTCTATCAAAGTCAATGTCATGTTCCCCGTACATGCATGGTGCTCATGCATGACATGAATCCATTGTTACTATGCCATGCAAAATACTCATGCATATATACATACATGTCCCATTCTCTAATGATCACTTTGTGAGCCAGTCAATTCACAAAGTGAAAAGCAATTTCACTTCATGAACAGTTGGTTTGTAAAATGAGGTGTTGTTTCACTTATTGACCTAATCGAATGAAGAAGTGAGCATCCTTCTTACTTTGTGATTAATTCAATTCATGAAGTGAGAAACCGTCTCACTTCATGAGCTGGGCAACTATATGTCATAAATTATAAAAAAAAGATATTTTTTAGGAACTATAGCCTTAGATTTATATTTTTGTTTTCATTGCGCATTCATGCAACTCTGTATGTAATCTCTTTATGTTTTCTTCACACAATGTCATTCACTTAATCTAATTCTTAAAACTTAAGGAAATTGATTACGTTCTAAATAGTGTGATTAGGCAGTTTTTATGCTTATTCTTTACAGATAATTGGTTAATTTATAAGTTGAAAGGGGTTTCAATTTGTCTTTTTGTGAAATTAAAAAGATGTTGTATGATAAAATGTTATATTTTGATATTTACAAACTAACTACATAAGATTTGGGAAATAAAAACACATTTCACATCTTTATGATAAGATTGCATTATATTTATTTTCATTAATAAGATGGTCTTGACAATTATGGTGCACAAGATTTATTTGGGTTTTTGTCTATAAAGGATCTTTTTAACTATGTGAGTTATCATGACTTGTAATATGACATGATGGAACACATTGTAGAATAGTTAGAAACCAGTCGTGCAACTCTGTAGCATACCTTGCAGGCTCATAGTTGGATTAGTGTCTTCACATCCAGATGCTTTTGCATTTGTTGCAATGAGGTAATTTTGCACTAGGTTGGGGTTTATTATGGCCATGAACATATTATAACCTAATCTTCATGTGAAATTGTTTCTCAAGATGTGGGCTATCTCATTATAGCCCTTTAAATTCAAAGGCTACACTTGGTTTCACAAACATGGCTTAAAGATGCCACCTCTAGAACCCCTTTGGAAATTCTCAAAAATTTAATAAAGAGAACATGTCAACCAAGATCTCACATTCACAGTTGGACAAAGATATGAATTTGTTCCACTTAGTTATTATTGCTGCTCTTAACTTGATGTTGAGGAGGAGGCTGGAAACATGCCTCAATTTCTAACTCTTTAAACGTGTAATTTTACAAGACCTCTCATGTATAAATTCACCAATGTTAAGGGTAGGCTACCTCAAAGATGGGATGTGCCCCTATCATATAAAAGTTGAGGCGGCACAACAGAAGGTTGTGCCTTGACGATACAAGTTAAAGCTTGCACCAATATAAGAATAATGAATTTAATTATGAATCTAAAAACTCTCATTACATATCTTACTTAATATATGTGATAAAGACCCCTAATGTTTTCTTATTTTGTAAAGTGGGCTAGCATAGAATATCATTTTAAATAAGAGCTAACTTATGACTCATTAGGTTTAGGGCATGGGATTAGGACAACCCTAGATGTGTTTTTACTTATATCAAATATGTTAAACTTACCAAAACTAATTAATAACCCAATCAAAACATGACAAATGAGAGTAAATTTTTTTTAAAAGGTAAGTGCTACCTTTGCCTAGAGTTTTTCGAAGTATTTAGTGACAGCTAATTGGAATACCTTTAAACACCTAAGTGCATTAAATAGAATTGTTTTTCACTACATCTAACATCAACATAATTTAATAAGTAACAACAGTCAACTCTAAAGTAAAATAGTAAAAACTATGATAATGGAACATTTATTGTATGAAATGGTCACGTAATAAATGTTCCACTACATGACTCTAGTGATGTTTTCTTTATGTTTTTTCATTTCACTGCAAGTTGGAGTGTTATGGCATATATACATATATAATTATAGATGGTGACATTAGCAGAGAGGGTGGCTACATGAAAGAATGTAGTTGTCATTTTAGTGTTTATGCTAAGATGATGGTAAAGTTTGAACGACTGAAGATAATGTAATTTAATTTTGTAAGAAAGTTTGGTTTTATAATTATATATATAACTTAATTATAAATAATATAGAAGTCAATAGATACAATAATTGAGTTAATACACATACACATGTGCATTTCCACACGTATTTCTCATAAAAAAACTTTCATAAGAGAGTAGATTTGACTTAATCCATATTTATCTCTTTATTGTAGATTAAGTTTATTAATAAAAATTGATTTCAATAACACATTTAAATTTTAATATAATTTATTTATTAAAGTATACTATTATAAATATTAAACGATTAACAAAGAATGCCCAGAATGGGCATTAGTAATATTCTGGAAATAGTATATGTATATGTGTGTGTGTATATAGAATAATTAATTTAAATAGATTTTGTATATTAATATAAATATTAAAAGAGTTGGAAAAATACACACACACACACACACACACACACACACATATATATATATTTCTAAATTTGCATGCATTCACATGTATAAAGAAATGCACATAGTTGGACCTAAGCATTTTTTATTACTTGTTATATATTATTAATGAAGAGGGTATTAATTAATAAGAGTTTTACTGTGTGTATATATAGAGAGAGAAAGAGATTTGTCTGTGTGTATATATAGAGAGAGAAAGAGATTTGTCCGTCTGATTTATATGTACGCATATATATCTGATACACGTGTAATGTCATACGTTTTAACTGGGAATTAATTGTTAATTACCCTTATTTTTGCCCTTAATATCAAACCCGAAGTGATGTCATTGATGGATGGCTACTGGTGTAGAATCTGTAGCAAACTACGCTGAAAGAGTGCGAGCATGTGGGAGGAAGAGAGATTTACACACAGGGAAGCAGCTCCACGCGGAGTTCCTCGCAAGCGATAATCGAACAGACAGATTTCTATCCAATCTCTTCATAGAAATGTTTGGAAGATGCAACAGTATCGAGGACGCACGGAAAGTGTTCGATGCCATCTCTCATCCAAATGCATACTCGTGCAACCTGATGATTGCTGCATATGCCCGGAATGGGCATCTGCAGCTCGCCAAGAACATGTTCAATCAAATGCCGGACCGAAACTCTGTCTCCTGGAACTGCATGATAAGTTCATATGCCCAGAGTGGTCATCTTGCAGCAGCAAGAAGATTGTTCGATGACATGCCCGATCCGAATCCAATCTCCTGGACTGCCATCGTTACTGCGTATGCCCAAGCCGGGCATCTGCGGGAGGCTAAGAAGCTCTTTGAGCGAATGCCACGAAGAACAGCCTATTCATGGACAAGCATGATCAGTGCATATGCCGAAGGTGGACATCTCAAAGATGCTAAGAAACTCTTTGATGAGATGCCCCAGAAGAACGTCGTAGCGTGGAATGCGATGATAACAGGGTATGCCCAGAATGGGCATATTGCGGAAGCCAGGCACATGTTTGAGGAAATGGCGGAGAAAGACGAGGCCTCCTGGAATGTGATGATCACTGCATACGCGCAGAATGGGGAGCTTCCAGAGGCAAAGAGGTTGTTCGATTTCATGGAGAAGCCAGATGTCGTATCTTTTACTTCTATGATCACTGCATATGCCCGAAACGGGGATTTGTCCGAGGCGAAGTTGATGTTTGAAGGCATGCCGGAGAAGAACATTGTGTCATGGAATGCCATGCTAGCTGCATACACTGCCAACAATGAGATGAGACGCGCAAGAGAGTTGTTTGATAAGATGTTTGAGAAGGACTCTGTTTCGTGGAGTACCATGATCACGGGGTATTCCAAGGAAGGGAACGTTTGCGAAGCACGCAAGATATTCGATCGAATGCCAGAGAGGAATGTAACTGCATTCAACACAATGATATCTGGATATGCTATGAATGGGGACGTTCACAAGGCGAGGGCTCTCTTCGATCGGATGTCGAAACGCGACACTGTTTCGTGGAACACGATGATTACTGCGTATACTCAAAACGGGGACCTACTCGAAGGCAAGCTCTTGTTCGACATATCACCAGAGAAGTCGCTGCTGTCGTGGACTTCGCTGCTGGTGGATACGCAGAGTGTGGTAGACTTGATGATGCCGTGAAGTTGTTCAAGGAGATGCCGGAACAAGACGTCGTGGCGAGGAACGTGATGATCTCCTCGTACGCCCGTGCGGGACATGTGGCAGAGTCCAGGAGCCTGTTCGACAGCATGACGTGTAGGAGCAGAGTTACATGGAATGCGATGATCGCTGCCTACGGACAGAACGGGTTGGGTCTGGAAGGGATACTCGTGTTCAGAACCATGGATCTGGAGGGTGTTGACGCCGACGAGATCACGTTCGTTAGCGTTGTAGATGCATGTGCCATCGTGGGTGACCTGATAACGGGACGGATCTTGCATGTGGAGGTAGTCGAGAACAGAATAGATTACCTCGGTCCCGTTCTGAGCAATGCCCTCGTTACCATGTATGCCAAGTGTGGCCTGGTGGAGTGCTCAGAAGCGATATTCGCGAGCACGCCCGTGCGGGACACGTGGTCGTGGAACTCCATGATCGCTGCGTATGCACTCGCAGGGAGGCACGACACGTCGCTCTTCTTGTCGAGAAAAATGCTGTTGGACGGTACGGACTTTGATGAGGTCACGTTTATCGTGGTGCTGTCCTCTTGCAGCCACGCTGGATTTCTGGAGTACGGACTATTTCAGTTTGGTAACATGGGAAGTGACTATCATGTAGAGTCAACCCTGGATCACTGTGTGTGCATGGTGGATCTTCTCGGACGGATCGGACGGCTAGAGGAAGCCGACGAGTTCATCCGGCGGATGCCATTCAATGCTGAAGTTGTTTCATGGACGACACTATTGAGTGGGTGCAGGATGCACCACGACTTTGAGAAGGCCCGGAGAGTCGTACATGAGATGCTTGAGCTCCAACCCGACAAGGTTGTTTCGTATATTATGTTGTCCAATATATTGGCTGAATGCCTTTAATTATTTTATAAACCATGACATTAATAACTTAAAACTTAACGCCGTCAGGATCACGCGTGTTAGTTATGTTAACGTCGGTACGTGTGGGGCAATGGATTATGTGGGTCCACTTTAGTCAAGATGTGCTACATTGAAAAAGTTTCTATTTGAGCTTCCCGACACGTTGCAATTCTTGTCGGGCACGGATCTTGATGAAGTAATGTAACGTTTGTCACTTTGTCGCCTCCGTTCGATGCTTGTTAAGTGGGTACAAAACGGAGGTTTCCTGTATGTAAGCTCGTATATACGTGCGTATGTATACTTCATACATGTATGATATTCAAGAGCGTACTGTGTAGAAAGAGACACAATATCTTTGTACGTCGTAGATAAACCATATGTTCTACTGCACATATGGACTAGATATAATCAATTCACCTAGTTTTCCTCAGCTACAAACAATATTTACAATTGTGTGCGTGCACAATAAATCGGAAAAAAAGGAGGGAAAGAAAAAGAAAAGAAAAACCTCATCTAGTTGAAGGTGGTGGACTAAAGGTTAGCCTCTTGGAAGGGCTGACGACGATGCATTTCTCGGGATTCGAAACGTCGACTCCTCCTGCGTGTTTTACGAACTCTTTAGCACTCATGTGTTGTCCATGGCAAGCACACACAATCTTCACGTCCCCTTTCTTGTATGCAAATAGAACGCCACTTATTGTCTTCCCATCGGGACCTGTCCCTGTGGTAGACACCCATGGCAGCTCCCGCGTATCTCTGGGACGTACTGACTCCTTCGAGCAGCTCCCCTCGGCTATCTCCTTCTTGGGACACTTAAATGCTGAGCTGGTACTGTTCCGCATGATTAGGTTCGACTGTGTATCTGTCAAGGACTGCGTATCTGTCAACGACCGCAATGCGGCGCTCTCGGAGAGTGTCCTTATGAGTGAGCTGCTACCGGCCTGGCTTCTCACCGGGCTCGGCATCTGTACAACGTGTTGTTGCGGAAGCTTGCCGTCTTGGTTTCGGAATGTCCCCAGTGAGGCCGACCTGAATAGACTGGGCTTGCTTGGTCCTGGTGAACAATCTGCACATAAACATGGTAAAGTTAGCACACTGATCATACACCTAGAAGCACACTTATATCCAGACAAACTGTTTATGATATACTCTCTCTCTCTCTCTCTCTCACACACCACACACACATTACGGTGCAGGTATATTATGTGTGTTTACAATGTGTTTATAGTGTGTGTAAGAAGATCACTTACCTGAACATTTCAAGTGTCGAAATACAGTTTGTTTATATGTAATCTAAGTATATATTATGCGTGTAGGTCTGCTACATAATGTATACTTTATACAATTTGATTACATGACTTCTTGAAGGAGAGAGTCATAATCATATACTAAGTTATTAACATTAACCTACATTCTTATATAACATTACTGTGCAGGAATTATTCCTACATGCATGTGTTGTCGGATACGCAAGTGTTTAGAATGTCATTATGTTAAGTTAAGCATTAAGATTCATTACCTCATTATCTTCAATATATAAGGGAACAAACGCGTATACATTACACGCACAAACACACTAGACAAATATACATACATGTACACCTATCTAGATAAAACATGCATGCATGCGTGTATGCCACTGTTTAGAAGTTGGTTAACATTTCATACGACATTATTATTAATACAATTTAGTTTTCAAGGTTTCATGCCATCATTAACCTACATTCTCTAGCTAGCATCTTTGTATGCAAGGGTTTGTTGTATATATTATTGGTTACATGTTGAAGTTGATCGATATACTCATATATTTAATTTAATTTATGAATAATATTCAATAACTGAAGAATATATGATTAATGAGTGATTACTTATCTAACCTTGAGATGTTAAACTGCTCGGTGCGTCCTGTATACAGGAGTCTACGTTCCTGAGACTCCCCTGTCTAGTAAGCACATTCTCTACGGTTTTATCCCCATCATGTTCCTCGTTCTTCCTGTCCAAGAACTTATGTGCCCATTCATTGGGCTCATGTACACGATTCGGCCGTATAACACCACCACTCACCGTACTTCCAGTAAGAGAGTCTTCCTCTTCCACCTTAACCTTGATGAAGCTCCCGTAATCCTGTTTAGGCTTCCGACCTCGACCCCTTAAACCTCTAGTAACCTTCCTCTTCTTGACCTCCTCTTGGTGTTCTTCCTGTTCCTCACCTGCATTGTCACAGGACTTACTCCTCTGGTGTGACGTCTTCACACTCTTCCCAGCCTTCCGGAGCTGCTTCTGTTCATCTATGAGTATCCTCCTTTTCTTCCGTTTCTGGAACTGAGCTTCCCGTTTCAACCTCTGCTGCTCGAGTACCCTCCAATCCACCATGGATTCCGACCTCAATAACCCCGCATTGACGCAAGCAACAGGAGTAGTCTCTTCTTTGTCTGCAGTCTGTGTCTCTGTCGATGTCTCCTCGTCCTGTTTCCTAAACATGGACAAGCCTAAACTGAGCTCTAAACCACTCTCATCTCCACCTGTCGCTGCCTGTTCCTTTGGCTGTTCTTCTGGGACAACCGGTACGTTGTTGGGTTTGATGCAGAGACGAGGCAGCAAAGGCTGGAGCTTGAGGAGTAAGTCCTGTGTGTTCTCTCTGTTTCCCGGATCTGTGGACGATGAAGCTGTCGCTGTAGAGGGGACATGGCCTTCTATATCTACCTTGACTGTCATCCTGAACTGGACATGACCAACATCGCTGCTGCTTGTCGTTGTACTGCTGCTGTTGTTGATCATTTGAGAGACAGAAAGCAGGATTGAAAAGATTGTTTCTACATACTACTCACGGATTGAATCGAACAAGAATTGCACAATGCAAGGGAGATGATCCATCTGGTGAACATGCACCTGTCTGTATGTGTGCTGCGCAGCATCTGTCGCGGAATTCCGGCACGGAATCCAGAAACGGAATAACAGGGGATTATGCTACCGGCTAAACGTTCCGCTTCGGAATGTCGATAAGATACAGCCCCGGGAGCCGTCAGATCCGGAGCTGCCTCGGACCGCCGCCGAGCGGCGCTATTGCATTAACAACACGTGTCGCGCCAACTACGGAGGTTTATGTATACACCCACGTGTCGATTACCCATTCTCATAATTTTCACCACGTGTCGACACGCAGGCCATGCCAGACAAGTATGATGCAAACTATTCCAAACTAAAGCAACCCGTATAAATATCAAATATTTATACGTTGGATCATCAACAACTGGACATTCCATGAAGTTATTGGATCCTATTGTTTATTTATAACTAGTTCAATACGTTATATATATGTACATTTATACGTATTAATAATGAATGTCTGTACGACGTACGGTTTTCAGATTTAGGCAGGCACTCGTGGTGCATTCTACAGCCGCTCAAGCAACTAGGTATAGACTTAACCCATGTCTCACGATGTATATATTTAACATTTATAAATTAAATTGCTTAGTTGTTATTACATAAATAAGTTGTTCTCCCTCGTACCACGATAGTCTGAACTATATACAAGAAATAAGTCAATTTATATAGTAACAAAGAAGGTTTATATATATATAGATCATGTTTGTATGGGGCCCTAGCAGCTCAACAGTGTCGTTCACGAAACAACTTTGGCATTGGGTGCCATCCGTCGGATGATCTCGTGGACTTACTCCAGCCATCCAGAAGATCCACCATGCACACAGGCATCGTAACACCGCATAGGATAAACAGTGACGTGGCGTGCCTACGTATGCAGTGCTCATACGTGTCTCGTGTGCAATGTACGTTGCGTGTTGTGGCATATGCAGTAATCATAAAAGTTAAATACATGACACCTGGCCTTTGAACAATATCTCCGGCTTTTTAAAGAGTTTCTGTTTTGGGCACACACAGTGAGCAACATATATTCGAACATCTCCTAAAATGCAAAAGAATAAAAGAGATTTTTAACTTCTTTAAGGTTAGGACTGATGACATTAAATAATAAAATAAGTTTGATATCTGGAATAATAATAAGAATACATTAGACATTAAAGTTAAATTATAAATTCAATTCTTCTAAGTTTGATTATTTATAATATGTTCTTGGAATATGCCACAAGAATATTCAAGTGCTTCAGTGTACATGGTGAAAAGCGCCTACGAAGATTCACATACAAATAATAAATACATATGCATGTACTCCCCACACACGTTGTTTGCTACGTGTATACGTGTAATTCCTATAATCATATATTGAAGCTATAAATTTAAAATACTTTATATAATATAAAGTACATACATCAAGAATGTGCATCTTTTAATTAAGGTTTCCATTGTGGTGGAACAATAACTTAATAACTCAGTGGGTGTTTATTTGTTATAGACATGAAACAATTCGTTAAGTCGTTTCATCTTACATTTGTTTGATTAAATTCTTCTGGTGTATTATTAATCAGGTTTAAATATATGATGTTGTACAATGACAGTGGCACCGGCAAAGTCCGTGCCTGTGCGCACGTGTGCGTGTGCGTGCGTGCATATACAAAGCTGTGTAACTACTAGTGGCTATAATCCAAGCAAATAGGAGCTTCACAGCAGCACTTTGACATTATAATTTAAAATCGTAATCTGTCATATTCTGTACGATAAAACTGTATGCAAGTAGAAATTGTGCGTGTGTGTGTGTGTGTTGTGTGCTATATAGCTACAAGATAAAAGAACGAGTCCTTTTCAATACTCAACCACTTCATATGTTGGCATAAGCTAAAAGGTTACATATGTCACGTATATCTTAATTATTATAAATTTTTATGTTTGTTGTCATAGCTGCGTTTATGTATATGTACATATACATATATACTTACATTTACAAGGCATAAAATTAACACTTTGTAGGACCATTTTGTGTACTTAACAATATTTAAATGATCAATTTTAATATATTTTTCATCTTAAATGAATAATTGCATGCGTGAGCACACAAGCTGCTCCTTGTGTATGTGTATAACTTATACTGAAGCAAGAACTAACGGAAATCACACGCAAGAATTCATATCATTTTGCATATCAGCTTATATAATAATCTGACTAACTTCATTACTATTAGACCATTCCACTTATTACATCAATATACCTTTGAACATAAACGAGTGTTTTCTCTTAGTGTGCATTATAAAAAAACAGAATAAATGATTAAATTATATTGATTGTACAGAAACGACTAAGTCTTATTGAGCTGGAGAAAATACTCGCAGGTCCGCACACACGCACACGCACTGTGTCACATATAGATGTCCTTGCTATATATTCATATTTTTATTCCATTAAACACCTTAATTTGGAATCACTTCAAAGCACTCTGTTACCAAGTGGAACCAGTAGAACAAAACTTCTTTGTAAATCTTATTTTATTTAATAATTTTAATTTTAATTTTCTGTAATAATATTATTTAATTCTATACTTTTTAGAAAGAACATACTTTAATTAAATTATAAAAATTATTAAATTTAATAGTATAGAGTAGGTGTATTTCCTACTTAACATCAACATCTGCTAATGAGAAACTTCATTAAACTTACTATAATTTAAAACTACGATTTAATTTTTATTATTAAGTGCGATAACAAATAAGAGTTATTAACAAGTAATCCTTAATAATTAAGTTTTTAGCATTTTCTCGTTTGATCCCACATGTGTGTTTGTACATACACGCACACACACAAACACAACACTTTATAAATGGATAAATCTGATGTATAAACATATTTAATATTGACACCACTGGTTTCTTATTCTTATAAAGTCTATCCACACACACACACACACGTGCGCATGCACACACACTAAAACATAGCTCTTGGATTTTCTACAAAGTTTTGTATAGAGCATTTAGTGCTAAATAGTGGTGTTTAGCTGGTGATTGAGATCCACATATTTTGTCACATGCTTACGTGGTTGTATCCTGATTATGATTGCTTGAAACTATGCTTGTATTATGCAGAAAATTCAGCCATTCGTAAGTATACACATATTAAACAAAGACTGACAAAGATACCTATGTATACAGTAGATTATGTATACTCTATATGATGTAAGAGAGTGTATGTGTAGGATTATTACTGATAAATAAATTTATTATAATTGTAACTTATAAGAATTGAAGCCAATTAAATTCAGTATAATGACAATTTATAAGAAATAAACTCACATTAAAAACAATAATCAGTTAAATGGTGTTCCCTGGTACATAGAGAAGTTTTTATTATTAAATTCCACTCCACTGCTGTGGTCGCAAACAAGAAGAGTTACAAACATCCACTAAATACCACACACGCACGCGCACACATGAAGTGTTGATTAATTAAAACATATCAAGAATTCCGATTTCATTTAACGTGTCAAACTGGATATCTTGTGAATCTTAAGAGACGTGAAATGCAGAGCAAGCTCAAGTATACTGTGCAGCAAAAATTATGCAGAGGATTGGGAATAGCCATGGCAATCCTAGTGATGTAACTAAACAGAGCAACCTCTCTTGCAGGCATAATCAACCTCTCAGAGCTCTTCCTCACCATCAATTCCTTCCCAACCCTTTGGAGTTCACATGAAATACTTGTATAATTATACCTCTGTTCCCCCATGGTAATCTGTAGATCCAAATTTACCTGTTATATCACACAAATTCAATACGTGAACCTTAACACTACACTATACTTGAAAGAGTGTGTTACTCATTTATTCACGAAGAATATCGTGTTGTTGATTGACTGCAGTAATAGAAGTCCTCTTTAAATTACCATTTAAATTAACCAATCAAAAGTCTACATGAAGAAGCCAAGACGTCACTACCCAGATTCCTAGACCACATGTTTCCCATGCAGGAGATGATGAAAACCACACGTACAGTTTACAGTTCTGTGCATATGTGTTCAGAAAATGTGCAACAATAATATCCTGTTTTTCCTAATAAAAATAACTCAAATTATGTTGTGTTTAATTAAACCTTGAAATTTAATAATATTAAAAACATCTGGTGTTTAGAAATAATTAAGAAAACGCCTCCTTGATGTAGAACCACACACACATAAACAAGGACATTCAACTAGTATTGTCAAACTAAGAAATAGGAATAAAAATCCTTTATTGAAATAAAAAATACCTTTTAGAAAAAAGATACAAACATCCATTTTCAATAAACAACCGCTACAATAAAAAAACATAATGTTAATCTCACACTCTGATAGACTTAACCAGTGAATGAAAATGTCTTTATTTATGTACATGTCGAGACCTTACCCATGACATAGTATATGTGTTTATAGGTGGGATAAGTGGTCAAAGAAATATACATGTAGTAATTGTATTTAATAAATTGCAATACGACGATTGTGCATCTTTTCTCCAATCCATCTCGTGATATACAAGATGAAATAAGTGCTTTAGAAGTGACATAACCACATGCTTTAAATGAAAGAGATTAAATGACATAACATCATAAATTGATTCTTTGCTTTTGTGGACGCCTTATGGTGATTTCAAATTTGATGTACTTCCTTGCTTCTAAGTATATCTTGAGATAAAGAGCTCGTAAGAAAGGTTCTTGCATTTGAAACTTTTGTAGGATTGGTAATAAACATCCATGCAAAAAATTAATAATGATAATGTAAATTAAAACCAGCATTAATAAGTGTTATAATTTTTTTTTTATCAAATTTATTCCAAAGATAACAAGGAATGGGTTTGGAGCAATTCTGGACACTTGAGACATTTTAACCACAATAGTGTAGAAATGTAAAATATTTTATGTAACAGTAAGGCTCTTACAATATAATTATTATGGACCCATTCTTCTTTAATAATTAAAAATAAGTTCTTCTTGATTCTAATTGTTCTCAAGCTATGACATTGTTATAATTTTTGGTTCCAGTCGGTGGCACTTTGATCGATTAAATCAAGACAGCCTAATCACACAACAACTTTGTGTAGGATATGGTCAACCACTTTAAGATGGATGCATACACAGACTATGTAGTAAAGTTGTCCATGTTTGTCATTACTCATATATGATTAAATTTGAAAGACAATGGAGCTAGTATAATGACTTTCATAATAACCATAAATGTGAAGGTACATCAAACAATTTGAATAATTATATTAATAAACAAGTTACCCTGACATCACCTAACCAAATCTTTTAACTTCTTCCAATTGTTAAACAACCATGAAAATCCATCTTCATAGATTTTTTTATAAAACTCCTTGTTTTTCACATTTTTGATGTAGTTCTTTTATTATAAATAAGTGATGCACAAGTGTATCTTCAAGTGATTTTGGTATGCTTTTCTTAAGTTGTTCAACACCAAGGAGAACCTTTTGATTGCACACAATCTTCAAATAAATAGGTAAATAAAGAAAATAATTTAAATAATGAAGCAATACTTCAATGTTTTTATTTTCATCAACGTGATAATTGAATGCACTTGTTGTCATTAGTCAAATTTACATACAATAATTTTAAATATGCATCTATATCACACTCCCCATTTTATTGAGTTTTTGAGAGGCACTAGAACCAATGACTTGGAAAATGAGGAAAGAGTTTTATAAATGGAGGTGTTAAATTCATTTAGAGTTTTTTTATAAATACATAATAACACTCAAACAAACCATCACTGTATATCTAAGTGCGTTAAGCAAGCTTGTTTACACAACATAATTTAATAAGTAACAACATTAAATTTCTAAAGTAAATAACAATCGTAACAAAAAAATACCCAAAGTGGCATTTCAAAGGTGTGGCATCTAGAATGACTTCAAAATAGCTTTGTTTATATTTTATTATACGAAGATTTAGTCTTAAAGTATATATATGTAATTGATATGAAATTGATCTACATCAAAAGATTTTTTAAGCCTTGTATGTACATCCTTTTCATATTGAAGTAAATCTATCCTTAGTAGTTAAGTTTCAAATTTGATATATATAATATGTTTATTTGCTTAGTAGTTGTATGCTTGTACTTTAATTACACATCTTTAGTAGTTTAATTAATGTATCCTGTGCGTTTTTTTAATTGAAATTTGAACTCGAGACCAGCGGGTGCTCTAACTATTGGAGCTATAAAAAGGTTTCACTTTATGGTGCTTATGTAATACACATACAAATGCAGTATTAGTTGCATGAAAAGATTGCACATTACATGTGATGATATATAGATATGTACTAAATAATGGTAGCTCTGATTCAGTTGGTTAGAGCGCTTATTTAGCAAATAGGAGGTTTTCAGTTTGATCCTAGTCATTGTAACTACATAGTTATAATAGATAATATGAAGTATAGACAATAAAAATAAATTATACTTTATTATCTGAGAAGAAACCATGTCTGTACATGTTAATGTGTATGGTGTGAACATAGACAGTAAAGTATATATTGCTTGTGCGTGTGAGTGTGTATATTCTGCCTGCTAATATATGTTAAATTATTTTCAAATTTAAAATAAAACTTCAACATATAAACTTTATAAATTGGACATGACAAATAGAACGCTCGAGTTTGAAGGTCACATATATTCTGCCAACTTAAATATAAAAAGCTGCTGATTATAACATAAGTAAACACATGTATATATCTTCGACATAGTTAGTTTTAAAAGACTAATAAATATTATTCACTGTAGAGACTTTAACAAAAGATGTCGTCACTAAAATAATTATCACTATAATATATGAGGTAATAATACGTGGTTTTCGTTGTACAGGATGCACAATGGATAACACTTGGATTTAAAACACACTACGCTTTCACAGTGTAAACTCCAGTACATACTGATCTAAATCTGCCGCTGCGGTTCGAAGTCTCTTATATTCCTGATTCACCTTGCCGAGGAAGGTTTGCGCCTTCTTAAAAGTCTGCAAACTTGTCGACGGGCACTACAAATACAAGCACGAAGCTTGCAATCAAAGGCTTTAAGGCACCAGTCAACATGCTCATAAGCTCAAAGATACCATTCCACTTCACTGGATGGTCGAGGATTACAGTCACTTGGTATATGTGGACCACAACCTTACCGTCTGCTTCTATTTTAATCCTGAAAGAATCCCACGCCACCTGGTTTCTCGACACAGCCCTCACATAAGAATCGGTACCCAGTGATTTAAGCCCCTTCCTTGGAAGTTTGGGAAAGTTAGGATCACACAATGTCGCAAGAGAATCCATGAGTTGCCATTTGTGAAGTGTCTGATTTGTAGCCGGCCGTGTGATTTCCCACTCTTTTGTTTCTCCCACTGCTGCCATGTTCCTAGACTGCAAGCATCTACAGCGGAACTTACCTCCGATCTCCACCATCTTTTCATGAACCCTCCTTTCAAAAAGTTTACCCCTCAATGCTCCTACTTCAGGGCCGGTAAGCCATGCATAAACTTTATCCTGCATTGAGGGTTTTAGAAATTCGTCTGCCTTCTCAATAACATAATCAGAAGCAGGAACCAGCTCCTTTTCCACCAAAGACAGTCCTCATCAAGAAAATCCGGCATGTATCTGCAATCAGCACAAGGAAGGTGTTGATAATATACAATAGATAATATACAGCAACAGTACCTGTAGTGGAATAGTTTGTCCGATATATCATTATAGTCCATGGATTACAGAACAAGGCCCTGAACCGTTCCGGATTAGTTATTACTTGAGATTCTTCCATAAACAGTGTAATTGCATTGAAGGCCTCGTCACTAGCTTTTTTGCTGCAGTAGCACTCCCAAAAGGCTCAAACAGTAGCGCGGCACACCTCCAACATAGTAAAAACGTTGAAGAAGATCGGGAATCTCCCAACCACAGTCTTCAGCGGCCTCTTCACACTCTTCAAGTGTCCATGCAGACATGTACAATATACACTCTTGGCAAACTCGTGGTGGTTTTGCTTCTGGTCCGAAACGCATTGGAGAATTGGACCAGGATGAATTACGGGACCTGAAGCACCATCCACTATCAGCCACGTTGGTCGTTTAGCAGCCCAGACAATGAGAATGAGGAGTGTGAATCGGCTTGCAGTACTTGCACATCCTCACCTGAGAAGTCAAAGAAAACCCAACTCGTCCCGTCCTTCGCCCTGAGCAGTACTTTCTGACGCTGGCAAGCCAGGTAGTATAGCCAAAGAAATCCAAATGCCGACTTGCCACAACCTGCTGTCCCAATCAGGTGAAACCTGTCCTTTCCATTCCCTCAACCACCATGCGATTCATCAGAGTCACGTAACTTGGATGAACCCATAAAGCTCCACGGGATCCTCCATTCCTGGCGGTTTAGTACCCAGATGGAGAAGTTTGCGTTCAATAAAGACCTCAGCCGCATCACGTACTTGGTGTTTCATGGCCCAAGCGAGATGTACCCATGCACTAGCTGCAACATCGAAAATTAGGATCAGAAAGAAAATACAAGCACAGTTTCTTACCAGCAGGTACTACACACGAGGCACTGCAAGAACAAACACAAACTCGTCAGATCGAAGAAAGAGACACCTAAACCACATATTCAAAGCATAGCAATCAAGGGGGAAAAAAAAAAAGGCCAGCTTCGAAACACCAGACCAATTGATTGAAATGTACAGACTCAAGACAGGTCACTGACAACTCAAGCCATAGCATTCACACAAGAGAAAGAAGGGCAAGACATGTCGGTAAGCAATAACCGATCCAGAGGACACAACACCAGAAACCTCTGACACCATAGCCAAAGACACAGCGACACGGAAATCAGAGAAAGCAAGATCCAGAGCACATCCGAGATGGTCCAAACACAGAACAAACACAAACTCATCAGATCGAAGGAAGAGACACCGCCGCGGCTACCTGAACGCAAAACAGAGCTAACGCAAGGATATCGTTCGTAGCACACAATATCTATGGTCCTCGTTCCAAAGGGCAAATTGCACCAGTGGTAAGAAAAGGATCTGAAACAATAACAGATTCAAGAAGACACGAAAGGAAGCAAAGAATTTGCTCAGAAGGGAAACCAAAGAGGAGAGGAGGAGACATACCTAGCACTTTGAGGTGCGGCTGAAGCTTTAGCAGCAAAAACTGGCACTTCCAGGCAAATCACTTCGTCGTATGTGAGCTCCTTCAGCTCTCCCACATACTGGTAGCCCTCTGCTTCCAGATTTTCCACAGTACGATCAATCACGGCCGCTTTCACCTTGTCAACAGCCATCTGTGATTCCAGAAATGCCCGCACGGTAAGGCCTCGATCCGGCATTTCGGCGTCCATCTTCACAAACAAACCTACAACTTCGGGTTTTAAGCACTCTTAGGGTTTACCAGCCGTTGGATCTCGCCAACGGTCCAGATATGGCCGATAAACTTCTTTGACAGTAAGAAAATAATTAATTAAGAATTCCAGTTTGAATAATTACGTAGTGTACCGTATGTACTATTACTTGGCGGAATATTGACTCAAGCTGACTTTGACATGATTTGACTCAGGAACAGGATTGAGACTACTAATACTTGTAGGATTCCTTGGAATTTTGACCCAAGCTGATTTGAGATTGAGATGATAGAGCTCTATCAGATATATTAAATGATAGACTAATCATTATAATAATAGACCTGTAATCATTTAGAGTAATGATTTAAATGATTAACCCATAATCATTTAATAATAGACCTAATCATTCAGAGTCTAATCATTTAATATATCTGTTTGGCAAACAAAAAGAAAAAACCAAAAGGTTGTAAGATGTTTACCACTGGGTAAATACTTCATTTGTATACGAGTTAAAGAAATTTCCCACTTGTTTGAAGAATACTATCTAAAATGATATAATAGCATTGTACAGAATCCAAGATATGTTGTGACAAGAATGGTTCTCAGCTAATAGCGTGTAATTATATTGTTCTCATTGAGATTGGAACTTAATCCTGCCGCTTTGTCAAAGGGGTGTTCTGCAATGAAAGGTACTGAATTGTCTATGGATCATTTGTATGTTAACCATCACTGTATAGTTCATTTGTATGTTAACCATCACTGCCTTCGTTATTTAAGTTTGTGAACATAATACATCACAGATAAGGTGGGTATGTGTGTTTATGTGTATGGTGTGAAGAAATCACGTTCTAAAGAGTGTATAATCTCACATACGTGCGTGTGTGTGTGAGAGCGTGTATGTATAATCTGATGCCGAAGATGTTACAAAAATTGTCTTTACTTATTTTTATAATCAGCAGTTTTTTTATATATATATATAAAACTATGTTTTATATATATAATTGGTGTGATATATAATACTATAATTACATTGTACATACATATAAATAAATAGTCATACAAATATATAAGGCAGTCATATATATCTAGGTACAGTACCTGCACGTATGCATATATGAGAGAACCACGCATATAAGTGTGATATATAACATAGGCGCTCCAAAGATACTCAAGGAATATTCAGTGTAAACATTAAAATTTAAAGTGCGATAGTCCTTAAATACTAATTAAATTAATAGTGTAAGGAAGCCGGTGATTTAAATATTTTTATATTAGATTTCAAATTTCAATTTTTTGTTATTGTAACACCATTGTGGAGAAAGTAGCAATAATTTAAAAAAGGAAACTTTCTAAAAGTGAAAAAGAAACCATCGTGAATAATAATAATAGTAATTATTATTATTCTTATTAGATTGTAAGGTTTCATGGTATATACTACGTATATACGCCACATATACTCTGCCATGGAGATGCATGTAACATTAGGAGTCAGACACACTAATCTGGGCATTGGCCATTGGCTAATCTGGGCACCATGATTTACTTGGCACCAAGAGTGCTAATCCTACACTTAATATAAATATTTTGTATCAGTCAAACCTAATCGAATCATATTTGGTATTCACACCTTTCTTATTGGTGGAGATGTTGGGCAGTCCTTTTATGGCTTAGTTTTTTTAGTTCTTTTTGTCCCTCTTCCCTTGTGTTCTTGTTTGTAATGGCGACCGAAGAAAGGTGGTTACAGTTATTCGATGCACTATAATTGAGCGTGGTGAATCGTTTGATGCACTATAGTTGAGCGTGGCGAATCAAACTGCTCTTCTGTAGGAAATTCACTAAGGAATGCAACAGAATGCTAGTATGCCGTAGAGTTCCAATCCACGTGTTCGTCCAGAGTTCTTCAAGGGGAGTTGGAGTAGATGTGTACCATTGGTAAGAACATTTTCAAGGATTGCTGACTACCATGGATGATCTAAATCCCAGCGGTTGCGAGAGTTCCCGATGTGTTTATAAGGACTTGCCTTGCAATGGTACAATGGTGTCCTGTTTTGATCGACAAGATTGGAACATCTTGTCCAATAGTTCAAGCAAGCTTTTGGTAAGCCTGAGGATTTCGCTGCAGCTTTTCATGAGTTTCATGACTTGAAACAAGTGTAAGGAAGACTGTAAATGTTTGGGATTAAGTTTTCAGAATTTAGTCAATCATATGGATCCAAGCATATATAACGGGTACGGTTGGGCTTGTTAGGCCGGCTTTGCCTGATTGGCTGGCTTGGTGGAGGATTTGGTTCTTCGATTGTGGAGGAAGCCTTGCGGATTGCACAACGATTTGAGAACTTGTTGAGTGCAACACACGTGTGTATCCTATATCAGCACCTATTCCTGGGACATCCGATCATGTTCCGAGGGTG
The DNA here is from genome assembly GCA_003024785.1 of Selaginella tamariscina. NCBI lineage: Eukaryota > Viridiplantae > Streptophyta > Lycopodiopsida > Selaginellales > Selaginellaceae > Selaginella > Selaginella tamariscina. Next base: position 714,280 of record PUQB01000051.1, read on the forward strand.
GGTGGTTTAGATGGAGGACAAGTCCTCAGGCCGTAGAAGGGGCCCAGGCCAAGTTGTTGACGGCATGGTCGTGGGCGAAACATTAGTGCTATGAGTGCCAAAGGTTCGGGACATGTTGCATGAGCATGGTAAATCGACATCAAGTAACTACCATCGAGACTGCAGAAGAAGTGGAGACTTTCCGCAGTCAGAAAATGAGGAGTAGTGCATGGGGTGTCAAAGGACCCATGCACTAGGAACATTGCACCACCTATGAGAACTTGATTCCAGATGGTCACAACACTTCCTGGAGCACCTTTGTTCTTCCATGCTTGTTGGGCATATGGGTCTCGAGTGAGTTACTGGACACGAGCGTTTTATGTTTGTGTTCTCCGGCATGGTAGAAGGAACTCCTGTTTCAGTCTTGGTGGACTTCGGATCCAGTATATCTTCTATTAATCGATTAGTAGCGGAGTCCTTGCACTTGCACACAGTACCAGCTAAGCGGACTTTGAAGGTAATGTTTACTGATAAGCAGTCTTTTGCTCAATCACATCGAATTGCACATGTGCCTGTTGGTGTTAAGGATACCATCATATACTTCCATTGTGGGTGATGCCGAACCAAGTCTAGGAATGAGAAGGTGTAGGACTTGCTTCAAGTGGTGGAGCTTTCAAAAAGCTACAGCAGAATCTTCGGGCTTACCAAAAGCTTGCTTGAACCATTGGGACAAGATGTTCCAATCTTGTCGATCAAGAATAGGGACACCATTGTACCATTGCAAGGCAAGTCCTTGCAGACACATCGGGAACTCTCGCAACCGCTGGGATTCAAACCATCCATGGTAATCAACAATCCTTAAAAATGTTCCCACCAATGGTACATGTCTGCTCCAACCTCCCCCTTGAAGAACTCTGGACGAACACATGGATTGGAACTCTGCGGCATACTAGCATTCTGTTGCATTCCTTGGTGAATTTCCCGCAGAAGAGCAGTTTGATTCGACACGCTTAACTGCAGTGCATTGAACAACTGCAACCATCTTTCTTCGGTCGCCATCACGAACAAGAATTCAAGGGAAGAGGGAGATAAAAAGAACACAAGGGAAGAGGGAGATAAAAAGAACACAAAAAAACTAAGCCGTAAAAGGACCGCCCAACATCTCCACCAATGAGAGAGGTGTGAATACCAAATATGATTCTCAGCGTGATGGGTTCGGGAGTCACAACATGTCACTCATGTATGTCGGCTACTACCGTTCCACCAACGAACACTCATCCAAGGAGAGGACAACCTTGATAGGTAGAAGCCACATCTTGAGGAGGGACGATGTAAGGTTCCATGGTATATACTAAGTATATACGCCACATATACTCTGCCATGGAGGTGCCATGTGGCATTAAAATTCAAACACACTAATATGGACACTAGTTAATCTGGGCATCATGATTTACTTGGCACCAAGAGTGCTAATCCTAGCATAGACACTTAGTATAAATACCTTGTATCAATCACACTTAATCGAATTATATTTGGTATTCAAACCTCTATAAAGATGAGTAAACAATTATGATGGGAAATTCTAAGTCCATATACTTGTATCTTATTCATATTTGTGTGTGTATGCACATCATGCATGTGCTTTCTACATTATGCATTATGAAACACGTGTCAGTATTATTATTGTGTTTAAAAACAAATTTTTTAAAACATACATGTGTACACGTGTTATAAGAAAGATATGTTAAATTATTCCATATATTTAAAACATAACCATAGTAATCTACTTAATGTAGTTGTACGAAAACCACTTTTAATTTTCTGTAAACAAATACATCTATAGTTTTCTAAGAATTACATAGATGTTTACTTATTATTTCTTTAAGTTTTCTACTAAAAATTTTAAATTAATTACGTTATCAACTCATTATTTCAAAACATATTACCAACTCGTGTTACCAACCTATAAAACAAATTTACATTTTTTAATTATGGAAAAAATAGCTATGGTTTTGTGATGAACTTGTAAAAAAGTTATAAATACATTGTAACTATATTTTTTGTTGAACAATAACAAAATAAGCCACATGGATGTGATTTTGGGGTCCTCACGTGAGAGAGGAGTTTTATTCACTTATGTATATATTGATTACTAGTAGTGTATACTGTGTATATGCACATGTGTTTGCATGCGTGTATACCTGTAAATACTGCAGTTTTCTAGTTTCCTAAGTGCTAGTTCTCCAGATATGCACAATTAATGTATAAGTGTGGAATTATGTGTCCTATCTGCTTACAAGTGTTAGATTGATAAAATTAAGATGTACGATGTGCATTGTATATGATACTACACTCATATGCATATGACCAAATTGCATGTAGGAGTATGGCCCACCCTTAGAGATATACTTCACATTTATGAGTATGTTAAGCTATACACACACACACAAAAGCACAAACACACATCGCGCTAGAATCTGCACTACAATATTTTGATTTTTGTGCTTGAGATTCAAATCATTGTAGCCATGGGATCAAACTCAATTGTCAAACTTGCAGCCATCGGACCCAGTTCAGGAAATGCCATTCGATTTGAACGTAAAGTTTCTATAATAAAAACCTAAAACTTCATTACAGGTATAACAAGTTGTTAAGGGAAATACCTTATAGCAAATATGGGATATGAGGAGATGTACCCTTGCCTTACACTTTCATACTGCATCATCAAGAAAATAGGATCTAGTGGGCAAGGAGTCGTGTTCTTGGCATCAAAGAGGTGTGATATAAACAAGTTAGCAGCATGCAAGACTATTGCACGAGGAATAGAAGTGGTAGCTAGAGAGGTTGAGATCATGAACATGCTCAGTGGTTGACCAGGGGTGCTCACATTGCACGAAGTGATACAGGAAAGGAACTCACAAGCATGCCACTTGATGTTGGATTTCTGCAGTGCAGACCTAGTAAAACACGTAAACAACAATGAAGGTGGTTTGAGTGAAAAAGGTTAATCACAAGAGAGTGTCAGTGAAGCTCAGCAATTTCGGACTTGCTATGAGTGGATTTAGAAGATGCTCAGTTATCTGGGATGTTGTTGGGACTGCAAGTTACATAGCTCCAGAAGTCTTAACAGATGGTGAATACTCACCAGCATGCGATGTCTGGGGAATCGGACTCATCATGTATGCAATTTTGCACGGTGATAATGCATTTTCGAACATGAAGACCAAGGTGGTGGATGAATAGTTAAAGGCTCAATGCGCGAGTTACCATTGTTATTGGATTGGAGCAATATCACTCTGGATGCCAAGGAGCTTATACTTGGCATGCTAACTATGGATCCTGGAGGAAGCTCACAGTGGATCAGGTACTTTGTCATCCTTGGATATTCAAGTTTGAAGAGTCAGCAAAAATGAAGAAAAAAGAGAGACTCAGTGAATGTTCAGTATCACCAGGAGAAAAATAGTAAGAGAACACCCAACAGAGTCCTATATGTTAGTGAACGTTTGCAGAAAGGAAGTAAGAGATATTCACACCAATGTAAAACGTATTTTTATTGTTTGTTCCATATAAGTATGTCATTAAACTTACATTTTGAAATTGAATCGAATCTATAGTTTCAAAAAGAAAAAAAATAGTAAGAGAACACCAACAAAAAGAAATACAAGGAATCCTAAATATGTCAATTAAACTTACTTTAATCTACATTTCAAAATTGAATTGAATCTATAGTTTAATCTTTAACATCGTTAGTCCTAATCAATAAATTAATCTTACGTCTAGTTAGCACATGTTTTAATTTTATATGTAATAAACAATAATTTATTTTACCTTTACATATGTGAAATTCATCCAAAACTATCTAGCCTTCCCTACGTACTGAAACTTGAGACTCCTGACGAAGTTTATAGAATTAGTAGGAATGCATTTGTATCTTAGCAAATTTTGATTAAAATTTTATATAATATTAAATGATTTAATTATTTTGAATTCTTCATGTTAAGTTTAATTAGGATAACTAAATACATTAAAACACGTGTAATAATAACCTACAGTATGTAATTATTATGAACTAGTCTCGAAAAAATGTGGTGAAGCTTTCCATGAGGCAGGAAGAAAAGTCCGAGTTCATGGAGCTCATTGTGGGTTTAGGGTTTAGCGAGGAAGAGTGTCCACGGCTTAAGTTTGACATCAATGGCTAAGTTAGGACTAGGAATAAGGAGAGACACATGGTCTTCTAAGGCTTCTTTATTATAGTGTTCCTTCTATTATAACTTTTGTAGTAGGGTTGCCTGTAGTCCTCATAATGTAAACTCTTGGTACTAAGGTTGGCTGTGATGACTTCATCATCTAGCCTTGGGATTGGAAATGTTGGATAATGCACATGCAGATGATAATGAGGTGGAACGTGAACGAGTCTTGAAGAAAGTAAAAAGATTGTTAATCTGCAATGCCATAAATTGGTTCCCAAAGTTGAAGTATAAATTTCAAAGTGTACCCGGAATCCCAGATTCCTTCAACAAAATCAAATGAAATAGTATCTGTTTATGGTATGTTTTATGAAAACCAGTCGTGTTTTGTATTCTGTGTGCCTTCTTCTTGTCACATGGCTTCATTTATCAATAAGAATGATATGTATGAAATTTAGCAAATTTAATTTAGTATTGAAATAGCAAAACAAGATACTGTTTAGGTATAAAATGAAATTGACTCGCAAGCTCAATTTAATAATGTTTTTCTCAAACCAAATGAGGAGTAACCTTCTGAGTTCCTTACAAGGTTTGTCATGATTAGGTTACCTAGAAGTACGAGTTCTTTTCGTGCCATTTTTCCTCAAACTAACTCTTGAGGATGTGGAAGCAAGACTTGCGAATTTAATTTCTTGTTGATGTGGGAAAGCAACATATACAAGAATTCAAAACTTTATTCACATTTTTAAATCTCTAGAGAATGGCTATAATTATAGGGAATGTGCCTAGTCTACAGCAGCAAAATGAGATGCAGAAATTATTAGTTATAAACAGTGATTTGCTGCCAAATTTGTTTATAAATTAAATTATATAAATTATATATTAATGAATTTAATTAGCAATTATAATGTAAAATCGTTAGCATATGTCATCCAATTAAGTTAGTCTTAACTAACCATGATAATATTAATTTTGAATTGCCCGTGAAAACAACTTCGCCTCATTGCACTGGTCTATAGTGATATAATTGTGAGAAACTGGCCATGTTGCTTGAGTATGCATTAGTTAGAGTCATATAATTGTGAGAGCTACTAATGTGCATATGACCCGTGTTGCATACGAACAGTACAAAATCCTTAAGAAATATTCCTTTAGAAATTCTCGGCCCCGGGGTTTCTTTGAAGTCACACTCAACCAAGAATCCTTAAGGAATATACATTTGGAAATTCTTGGTGCAGAGGATTTCTTTTAAGTCGTTGCAGAATTGAACACAAGCGTGTTGTTTTTTGAATATAGATCATAATAAACCAAGAAGTAGAATGGAGTGTATGTATATAAATTTTGTAGATACCAAACTTTATGTTAATGTAATACCCATTAAATAACTATTGAAGAAAACTTAAAAATAATGAACACAATTAATTCACAACATCTGCCCTAGAAAAAAGTGCATTAACTTCATATTTTGAAAATGTCAGCTTTTAGATGAATATCTTTACAAGATCCATCGACATCATCTACATGATACATATCAATGCAATGCATGTAACTATGGCTAGGGTGTATTCTTTGACTTTGAAACTTGTCGGATGAATAATTAGGGTACTGGGAAATGATGACACTACATGTTCCACGAAATGTTATCATCGTAGGACAAATGGAATACATGTTCTAACAGTCCCTTTACCTTGTGATCAACATTGTCAAGCTTGGCTTTCAACAAATTGTTAAATGTAACATTTTTATTCGACTTGTCTAAAGCTTTTCGCATTCTTTTAATTTGCTTATCCTTTCTCATTGTTGTGATGTTTTTGGAAAAGAGAGTAGTTAAAATGTTCAACTTGGTCCATGTGGGGGTGGTCATGGTAAGTGTTTATCCAATGACCATACAAAGAAAGAATCTTATGTCAAATTTGTTCCTTTTGTGATAAGTTGAGGGTTATATAAATTCTTAGAAACTTTGTCCACATATTTTCCAAACTGATAAGCATGTTTTATATTACATGCAATAAAAACCAACGTTTAATGAATCAACCCAAACACAAATTAATTATCACAACATGGTACTATTGTGTGACAAATCTACAATTCAATAGAGCAATAAAACATGTTGTTATTTTCCCAAGTTGTCTCATTCTAGAACATCCAAGGAACTGCCCCATCTCTCTAAAATGAAAGGCCCCTATTGAAAATCCTCGACACTGAGGAAAATACTTAATGTGCCATCCAAAATAAACAATAGTAATCCTATCTTAAAATTAATCCTTGGCACCAAGAACAAAACTTAATAAGCCATTTAAAACTGGGTCATCTCACGATTAGGTGTTAAGTTTTCACGTTACAAGTTAGCTTGTTTCAGTCTCAAGTCTTGACTTGGGTGGTATATTTAATAAACAAGTAATAATTAATTAAAATATTTAATAAAAAATAAAGTTACTTATTTATGCCAGGTGTTGCCTCAATTAGGCTATTCCATAGAGATTGTGAATGTTGCTCTCAAGTAATAAGTAGTATGTGGCTTGTCAAGTGGCTTATCGAGCAGCTTGTATCAGAGGAGGTGCATAGAATCAAAAGAAGAGTCTACTGCACAATCTCCATAAAAAAAAGCCTATAAGGGATAGATGGATTAGAGCAACATCTACTCATAATTGTGGATTACATATGCAATGTTTCTAATCACATGTCAATTGAAGTTTGAAAGAGAATTATTCAATCAGTACTTCTTCATATCAAATGGAAAATGTTCTCGTGAGCTCTTTCCCACAAAAGAAGACCAAGTGAGGAATGAGATTCTTTCTAGCATCTCCAGTGGGCTTGCTCAAGTCAAAACAATGCATTCTAAGGATGATTTAGCACAACTCTTGCATGGCAAGTGGAAATAACATTCTAGGTAATGCATCAGTGGCTGGTCAAATACTTGGAATCCACTCTTGAGGCGTGGGCATCTAATTGGTGGAGATGGTTCATGGGCTGATTCAACAAGAGCTAGAAGGTTAGATGCTATCCCATATAATGTAAAAACACTTGTGCAAAAGTTTCGGTCTCAAGGAACACGGATTTCACCAAACATGAAGGATGTTATTAAGGAGCATGGAGTGTACTTTGATAGAGCAACACATATAACCCATTAACTTGAATGCACACAGGTGTGTGTGTGGTTCTTGTTTATATCTTGATATATCATACATGTATATGGAGTTTTATTTTATGAGTGTTTGAACTTAGTCTCTACAAGTAGTTTTGCTTGTCTAGTTTGCTCAGGATCAATTTCAAAAATACTCTGTTTAGCAGTCTGAAGCATACTCTGGACCAATTGCAATTGTCCTCTTAACACAATATACTTCTCTTCCTTCTCTGAGCCACCACCCTCCAAGATGTAACTATCTCCTTCTCAAGTCGCAGTTGTTGCTCCTCTTGAACCTTAAAAATTCTAGAATTTGTAATGAGCATTTGTAATTAGCTGCATTAATTTTTAACAGAAAAAGCATTAGTTACAAATTCTAGCTACAGCATTAAGTTGATCTTGCTTTAATTTGATTGTAGTTTGCATCTCAATCTCAGCATTATTCATCTTCACAATCCATGCTTGTATACACTCCACTTCTTCTTCTTCTTCTCTTCTTAACTCTAAAGATTGAGCATCTACAACTTGAGCACCTATTGTTACAAATTGGGCATTTTGCAGTAAGAGCTTGGCCATTTGCAATAAAAACATTTTCGGTAATGAAAGTCGTGCCTTGTTGAGCTATAGCAAGTCTAGCTTCCTTCTTTTGGTGCCACTTGCTCCAATATAAATACTTATGTAGGCTTCGTCTATTGTGTGCTAGTTCAAAGGAAATCCATATCACCTTTTGTTTCTTAAACTCTGTAGCAAAACCCCTACAAAATGAATTAGAAACTTCCCTAGTTTTCTTAATCACATGATTGACTTTCATTGCAAGCTCTTCAAATTCAGTTCTTGTCTTTTTATCTCGAACCTGAGAGAACTTCTTTACTTGATTAGCAACACGAACATTAAAAATCTCAAGAACCCATTCATCCTTTACATCATCCTTGGCTCTGCTTTCTATAATCCCACCGGTGTGAACCCATAATGTTTCTCCCAATCTTTAGCAGTAGCACACCAATGTGGATTTGCTTTTTTCACATAAGAAACATCAAGATTATTAAGATTTGAAGGGCTTTCTTAAAACAGATTTTAGAAAGATTTGATACACCAAGGATACTATTAGAATCTGAAGATCTTATAGCCATTTACAACTAAATTTAAAACAGAATACCTCCATTGCAAGAAAAACAACATTAATTATATTAAACATATTTTATAATTATACATTAAATAAATTATTAAATATATCCAAGTGTCTTGCAAGCTCTAGTTCCAACTCTTGGTCACCCGATCGTGAGATAACCCAACTATCAATATTAGTGCAATTTTTAAATCAATCTTTGACATTTGGTTGTCGGGGACTTTGTAAGCCAAAGTGGTCTCAGTGATAACTAGGATGTTTTTGGCAACACTCAACTTATGTGGGGGTTGGCAAAGGTTCGTGTTTAAGGGACTTGGAAAGGTTCGAAGTTTTGTTGGGAAGCGAAAGCACGAGCTAGAAGAGAAAGAGAAAGAGAAAGAAAGAAAGACTTTTGATGTTTAGTCGGTGGCAGGATGTAAAAGGAAAGGATGACTATTGCAAAATGGAAATACAAAACGACCCTTTATGATGGCTGCTTATCAAGGCAGAATGCCTTGGACTGATAAAGATCTATTTTTGAAAGGAAAAATACTTTCACCTCCATGCTAAGTAAGATCTAAGCTACATTAGGCTATTTTAAGATTGGATGCCATTCCAAAATTGGGCGCTCCTTGGTTATTGGTGCAACTAGAGGCACCCCTATTCCTTGCTACTGTGGAATAACCAGTTGAAAATCTTTTATGAATGTATGTTCATGTTGGATTACCCTTATGTGTTAAAAATGATCTCCTCTTATAGTCTAATTAACACTTGCCATATGGTCCAATAGCTGGCAGTCAACCATGTCACCATCATCCACCTAATTCTAAGAATCTTACGACCCCAACATTAATTCCATTGCCACGAAGTTCCTATGCCCATGGTCAGCGTTGTCCTCCTAATGCCCATATGTGGCCTCTTGGACCTCTTGCAATCTATTGAACCTTCTTTAGTCTTTCAGTCCTTCCGCTGAGCTCCTAAGAGCATCTGATCAACCCCCTACAGACCTACGGCCAACCTCCTGGGACATGCTGATGAGGAGCACCTAGCCGCTAACCAATGTCAAGGATTGATTTATCATTCCCAAAAAATATTGTAATACCTAAATGAAAATGTGTAACTAAAAATACATGAATAAGTCTGCACAAGCTGGGTATTTTATTATGTTCATCATATCAAACAACACCCACAAACTCTAGAGTAGGTGCACATTACAAACCCATAGGACAAATTGATGCTCCACATGTAATGTTCAACATGGGTCTAATACCTTGACATTTCTTATCACCCAATCTTTGTCATATACAACTTGCTCATATATCACCATTGTCTTGTAGCTCTAAAATTTATTAAAACTTTAATTTTGTTCTAATAAAGAAATTCTTTGGAGTATCTTTGGTCTGGTTTGACATTTTGGTGTACTCGTGAGAGTCATTATACTTTATTGGACTAAACGAACTTTCTTACATTGTTTAATTCCCTCTCAATAACATGGTTGCTAGGTGGGATACCTATTCCCTCCTTGATTGGTTCCTTGAGTGTACACGGTTCATAATTTAGATGGAGTTATCAAAATGTACATATTTAATGACTATCTTTGTATAGATGTTCAAGTTGATGTAAAGATTTATGAAATATACGTTTGTATATATCCTACGGTATATAAGTATTGACTCGATGCCACACGATTAAGTCCAAAGGCGCCAAATATAACATAGCCTTAGGGTTCCTAACATTGTATGTATCCTTACATGTCCTCGATCTATCCTAAGAAAATATCTCTACTTCAACCCAAAATATAGCATTAACAAATTTCACATCAACAATAGAGATTATAACCAACATTTAAAAGTGCAAAAATATTTAATAATAAAACCTTTTTCCAAGTAACACAAACCTTGAACCTGTAAATTGTAGGCACATACATCATATACACCAATTTATGTTGCGACGTATATTTCTAATGTCTTCAGTTAGAATTGTCACACTTTTGCTTCTTAAGGATTAAAGATTATATATATATTTTTTTTCAAGTAACTCTACTTTGCACAAATACGTGTAGCGTACTTTGCAATTTATTAAATGGTGAGTTGGTTCTTGTGAATTTAATACAAGATTATATGTTTGATTCCCCTTCCCTATAATCTTTTCAACATTAATAATACATATAAACTTGTTTTGCACTTATAAAAAGTGACAAGCACAACTACACACGTGATCTTAATAATATATATATATATATTATATATATATTATATATATATATTATATATATATATATATATTATATATATATATTATTATATATATATATATATATATATATATATATATATATATATATATATATATATATATATTAATGTATGTTTAAATTTTATATTAATAATATTAACATAAATTATAGAATATACAGATTTGTAAATATTTAATTTTAAAACCTTATTCTAAACTCTAGATGATGAGCAGCTCAAAACTTGGAGGATTTATCCCCAATTCTAAGTCAAATTTTAAATATATATTTTCATCTTACTATTATTATTGTATAGCGTTAGGATCATAATTATATTCTCTTATTCAGGAGTCATTACTGATAGTCTTTTGGATTCAACAGAGAGTGTGTTCTTTTTTATTCAACAAAGTCCACTCAATATAAATTCATGAATGAAAATTTTTTCATACGCTCAGATTTGGCACATTTCCACTAAAGAAGTATACTATATGTCAATATCTAATATGTATTATTTGATTGACTTAGTATAGTTTTGTCAATATCTCAATGACATATGTATTATTTAGCTTGACTTGACTTTGTATGCAGTCCCACGCACGCGCGCGCTACCATACACACTCCAGCTAGGATATTAATTACAGTGAAGGTATTAAAGATTAAGATATAATAGGCGTAATTCTTGTGAATTATAAATAAGTTTGATTCATATCTTATCCGGAATAAATAATCACAGGCGATGCTTGGTGTAATTATCAATTGGAAAAACCAAGTTTATGAATGAGTTGAGTGTGGGTGACAAGGTATAACTTCTCTTAGATCTTCTTAAATTAATCAAGTGTGTGAACTATTTAATGCCTGGGTGTCTGCATACAGGTTCAGACAGGAAGTACATCACACATGAGGAAATCTATGCTTTTGGCCCAAGCTGTGTCGATGGTGGGTGATGAAGTTAAAATCCTAGAACTTACCAGTGAACATTTTGTCCCAATCATGTCGAGTAAGTGAGAGATGTGAAAGTTGGCGATACTCTTTCGGCTTCAAATGCTTCCTTGCATACGACTCTTCCTTACATTATCAGTGGTAATGGAGTTTTATATATTGTAAGATTTGGTCTTATTTAAATGTGCAGGAATCTCTAAGGTGGAAAAGGATGGACTCTACAACCCATACACAATGAGCGGAAACCTAATCGTTAAAGATGATACAGTTTCATGTAGAAACTTCATTAAACTTACTATAATTTAAAACTATGTTTAATATTAAGTGCCATAACAAATAAGAATTATTAACAATTAAATCTTCACCAAGTAATCCCTAATAAATAAGTTTTTAGCATTTTGTCGTTGGCTCCTACGTGATGATAAATAATAAATAAGTTTTTAGCATTTTGTCATTGGCTCCTACGTGATGATAAATATTGATTGTGTTGAAGGGAATTGTAGTTAACACATGTGTGTTTGTATATACACAAACACAACACTTTGGAATGAAATATAAATGGATAAATCTGATGTATAAACATATTTAATATTGACACACTGATTTCTTATTCTTATAAAGTCTATCCACACTCACACACACTGTTATGACTCATATAACGAATTAAAGAATATTTCTTAAAAAGGTATAAGTTAGAGATGTACAAGAATGCAAAAAATATAAATCTAAGGTATAAAAGAGAATTAAGAAAATTAAGGAAGTCACATTAATATTATAAACCTTTTTAGATAGTAGCTGGTGGAGACTAAAACAACTGGATGGAGGTTGGGTGTTTTGTGAGGTGCCTAACACACTAAAATATAGCTCTTGGATTTTTTTACAAAGTTTTTGTATAGTGCATTTAGTGCTAAATAGTGGTGTTTAGCTGGTGATTGAGCTCCATTTTCTTGTACATATTTTGTCACATGCTTACATGGGTGTTTTATATGATATTTGATGTTACTGCTTTAATTCTGTATCCTGATTATGACATGCGTGTATTATGTAGAAAATTCAGCCATTCATAAGTATACATATATTAAATAAAGACTGACAAAGATACCTATGTATACATGATTATGTATACTCTATATGATGTAAAAAAGTGTATGTGTAGGATTTATTACTGATAAATTAAGTTTATTATAATTGTAACTTATAAGAATTGAAGCCAACTAAATTCATTATAATGACAATTTATAAGAAATAAATTCGCATCTTAAAACCATTTTTATACATTTAACGCCACATTAAGATTTAATAATCAGTTAAATGGTGTTCCCCACTCGAATATAGAAAAGTTTTTTTGATTAAATTACAGTCGACTGCTGTGGTCGCAAACAAGAAGAGTTGCAAACATCCACTAAATACACACACGCACTCGCGCACACACGAAATAATATAATCATATAAAGAATTCCCATTTCATTTAAACGTGTCAAACTGGATATCTTGTGAATCTTAAGAGACCTGAAATGCAGAGCAAGCTCAAGTATACTGTGCAGTCAAAATTATTGCAGAGGATTGTTTCATGGCCCAAGCGAGGACGCACCCATTCACTAGCTATGCATGCAAATAGGATCAGAAAGAAAATACAAGCACAGTTTCTTACCAGCAGCGAAAGACAGAGCTGTTCTGGATGACACGGAAACCAGAGAAAGCAAGAGTTTGTACAGCTCTAAGACCAGCACAAACAGATACAGAGCACATAGGAGATGGCTCCAAACACAAGACACTGTTCTTAAGTTCCATGCAAGAACAAACACAAACTCATCGGATCGAAGAAAAAGACAAGGCGGCTACCTACAGAGTTAAAACAAAACTAACGCAACAAGAAATGACTAGATATCGTTCGTAACACACAATTTCTAAGGCACGGACATGACACATCCAAAGGGCAAATTGCACCAGTCGCAATCGATTGCGACTGCTCCAGTGGTAAGAACAAGGATCTGAAACAATAACAAATTCAAGAAGACACGAAAGGAAGCAAAGAGAGAGGAAACAAGGAGAGGAGGAAGACATACCTAGCAGTTTGAGGTGCCTGAAGCTTCTGAAAAACTGGCACTTTCAGGCCAATCACTTCGTCGTATGTGAGCTCCTTCAGCTCTTCCACATACTGGTAGCCCTCTGCTTCCAGATTTTCCACACTACGATCAATCACGGCCGCTTTCACCTTGTCAACAGCCTTTTTTGATTCCAGAAATGCCCGCACGATCCGGCATTTCGGCGTCCACAAACCTTGCGTCTAGGGTTTTTCAGCACTCTTAGGGTCTTTAACAGCCGTTGGATCTTGTCAACGGTCCAGATATGGTCCGAATACACAATTCGAAAGTTCTTTAGCAGTAAAAAAATAATTAATTAATTCTAATGTGAACTAATGTAGAATTCCAGATTGAATAACAAAAAGCTGAAAAATTTAAAGTTGTTAGAGAAAACCCAAAGCAATTGAAAAACTAATAATAATAATATATTCATTTGAAAGTATAAAAAAAAAAAGAGAAGAGAAAAATCAAATTAGACCAATTTAGTTATATACAAGAGTGGGTGGTCCGGATCAGCAGTGCACACTACACGTGTGTGTACGCCGTATATACTAATGCTTGGCTGAGGGATTCCTGGGAATTTCGACTCAAGCTGATTTTGACCACGATTTGACGATAGAAATTAGTCTAGTTTGATTTTATATACTAATACTTGCAGGATTCGTTGGAATTTTGACTCAAGCTGATAGATGATAGAGCTCTAGAGTCTAATATACACGTTTTAGATTTATATCTTCTTTCATGGAGATGTTGCAAAAAACCAAGAGATTGTTCTTTAGATAAGAAGAGAGACGATTTAGAGCTTCTCTGCGACTTCTGCTTCTTACGACCTAACAGATCATCTCAAAAGCTAAAATCTATTAATGAAGATGTTTACCACTTTGGTTGAATACTTCATTTGTATACTAAAGAAATTTCCCACTTGTTTGAAAAATACTATTCTAAATGACATCATGGATGTCTCAACGTTGTTCAAGGCGAGACCAGCATGTTTTAATACCGAAATTGCCATAGCTTCTAGTACCAGTGCTTACAACATACATATACCATGGATCAGTATCCTCCAAACAAGATGTGGATGTGTGACAAGAATGGTCCTCAGCTGACTGTGGAACAATAGCCACATATAATATTATATTCCTCTCATTGAGATTGGAACTCAATCCTTCCGCTTTGTCAAAGGGGTGCTCTGCAATAACAGCTACCTACTGAATTATATATGAAAAATTTGTATGTTAATTTTCTATAATGCACACACTGTATAGTTCAGATTTTTTACTGCCTTCGTTATTTAAGTGTGTGAGCATATATATACATAATTTACACACAGATAAGGTGTGTTTATGTGTATGGTGTGAAGAAATTACGTTTTTAAAGAGTGAATAATCTACTTTACATATACATGTAAATTCATATTACATACGCATAGTGCATAGTACATATTACGTCGACATGTTAATAAAGTTTACTTAAGGTTTTATAAAGCATCTTTCGTAGTTCACACGCATGTGTTATTACGTGTATGTATGTTTATGTGTACAAGCACTAAGTTGAATATTTACATACGTGCATACACACATAGTAATTATGTACAGCATTATATATTACATACATATGTGTGTGCGTAGTAAAATGCATAATCAATGATTATCACTCATTTAGCTGGTTAGAGCACTTATTTAGTAAATAGGAGGTTTTGAGTTCGATGATAGTCATTATAACTTATAAATACATAATATGAAGTATAGACAATACATATTTACGTATATAAAACAGCATTATAAAATAGACTATACATTATAATAAATAATACATATGGTGTATGTGATGTAATAATAATTCATATAAACATGAAACAGCATAATAAAATAGATTATACTTTATAATACACATGTTTTTTCCTGGTTTTTAGTATTTGCCAATTAATCAAGTTTTAATTAATTATCACTACTCTGTACACCATAATCATCCCTTGCGTGTGTATGTGAAAGCGTGTATGTATAATCTGATAATATAATTATGTCGAAGATATATACATGTTACAAAAATTGTCTTTACTTATTTTATAATCAGCAGCTTTTTGTATTTCAGTTGGAATAAAAAATGTATCATAATATATTATATACACATTCTATATACATGTGTGTGTGTGTGTGAGAGAGAGAGAGAGAGAGTGATATAATATTAATACTATAGTTACATTGTACATACATATAAATAAATAATCATACAAAGATATAAAGGCAGTCATATATTATTATATACATCTCAATGTCTTATTATTATCATATACCTGCCATATACGAGAGAACCACGCATATACAGTGTGATATATAACATAGGCGCTCCAAAGATACTCAAGGAATATTCAGCGTGTTTAACCTTAATTGTAACAACTGTGAACCATATAGTGTTTAAAGTATTAAATAAATTAATAGTGTAAGGCAAATACTGGTGAGTATTTACCTTACAATAACAAAAAAGTTGAAGTTTCAAATTTGATATAAAAATATTTAAATCATATCCCGGATAATATCACTACCGAGAGCGAGACACTAATGGATCTCCCCATGTCTGACAAAGTGGTACGATCCGATGCCGGGTTCACATTGGGCTGGCCTTGTCCTTTAGGTTGATGGCCAAAGAGTAGTAGGCCTCCCACCTTTCATAGGGTTCTATCCAGTAATTTACCACTATATTCCTATGCCTTTCCCCTCTTTTTTTTTCTGCATTGATTATAATTTACCTCTTTTTCTATATAGACTAGAATACTACTGTTGTACTATTGGTAATGCTTGTCTGGTTTTATAATTGGAGAATAGACAAATACTATATGGTTCACAGTTTTACAATTCTTTGAAATGAGGAAGGGGTGGCGGGATTAATCCGGATAATACTTCCCCACTTTTTAAAAAGGGTGGCGGGATTAATCCCATCGATAATAACTTACTGAAACGGTGAAGAACTAACAAAATTAATTTTAAAGAGTTATGAGTATGATTAATCTCGCTCACCATTCTAGGAGGATTAATCTCACCACTCTTTTAAGATCTCTTTGAAATCTTGACTAGTTAAAATTTTTAATTAAAAAGGATATGTGAACGGGATAAATCCATAACGGTTTTTAGTGCAATCCTAATAGATCTTAAATCTTTAAAGTAGTTTCACCAAATGGCACATCATAACAAGCTAATATGTAATTACACCCATCATTTTTAAAGGTGAATTAACCTTGCCAATGCTTCTCTGTCTCTTAAATGGTTCCCGCTGAAAACATTGAGGGATTAATCCTGCCACCTCTTCCCTATCAGAGAGAGTTGTTGACAGGATTAATCCTGCTACTTCTTCCTTATTGGAATTCCATTGGAAGCATTGGCGGGATTAATCCCGCCAACTCTTCCCTGTCGGAGAGAGTCGTGGACAAGATTAATCTTGCCCACCATTCTATTAGGCGGGAAAGATGTGGCAGGATTAATCCCACCACCACTTGTATTAATCAAGCATGATAATCTATATTTATACATAATTATATATTATTACACATGTATATATATTAAGCACCCTTGATTCAAATTTTTTATATATTGCATAAATAAATATCATAAATGACACAATTATTTATGTACAGAACAATATGTTTAATACTAGAGATAAAGTATATCTTCTTTGGAACAACGAGA
Organism: Selaginella tamariscina; assembly: GCA_003024785.1. Classification (NCBI taxonomy): domain Eukaryota; kingdom Viridiplantae; phylum Streptophyta; class Lycopodiopsida; order Selaginellales; family Selaginellaceae; genus Selaginella; species Selaginella tamariscina. The sequence goes on from PUQB01000051.1 coordinate 731,611, forward strand.
TAGTTGGCACTAGAACTGTGGAAGTTTCAAATGATAATGCATCATGTCATAATATTACCTAAGAATCTTATGTGTACATATGGGTGAACACCATTTACAAACATGTTGAGGTTTCTCGAATGGAATTTGAAGAGGGTTCTCCTATATTATAGAATGTGGATGAAGTCAAGGCTGATACAGAGAATGTAGAGTCACAAATAAATAGTAGTACAAGTTCACCAAATGATGGTTTGCCTGCTGTGATAAATGAGGTGATTCTCTTTTTTCATGAGATCAAGGTTGGGAGGGGCATCATCACAGCTATAAATCCAATAAAAAGTCGTATCATAAGAGAAACTAGGGGCCTACTTTGTGAGTGTAGTTGTGACAAAGGTTTCACCTAATGGCACATTGCATCTTGGATCCCTCATGAGGTGCAAACATCTGAATTAAGACTGCGAGATGGTTTAACATATCAAAGGTTAAATTTCAATAATAACAACCGGAAGGATAACCCATTGGTCCTATAGTAAGAAAAAGGCAATTCATGGGTTGTAGATCTACCCTTGCAAGTTCTAGTAAGAGGGTCAAAATAGATCCTTCATCTTCGGCAAACGTTATTAGCATTTTCATAATTGACTACTACAAGAAGAAATGTTGTCAAATGGTAGACTCAAATGAAATTACCTAATGTAGATATGCCTTTCGTATGCTCACCCAAAAGTAAAGGCATAAGTTTGTATATGCTACACTAACTGGGTGTATTGATGGAATGGCCTTGGACATATGTTATCAGAGTACATCCATTGTATTTAATAAGGTGGCCATTTGCTTCAAAGTTTGGTACACTATATACGGGATCCCAAAGACCACCTTCTACTACCTAAGGGATGAGTGGCTAGATGGAGCACGCACCTCAGTACATGGGAACACTTGCATGGTCAAAACTCGCTCTCACATTATGGCAGCCATAGAGATACTTAAGGCTTTTGTGGAAGCAAATGCAGACAGGATGCCTCACAAATGACGAACCACAAATGCAAGGGTCAGGGAAAATCTCAAGGTTTTGCCTTCAATCTACACTCAATTGAAGCTGTGTGAACATGTGAACAAGTGCCTCAATTTGATGGGGCTCCAAGCAATCTGCACTGGTACCTTCAACAATATATGGAATACTCATTTTAAGGATGTGGAGATTGCAAAACACTCTAGCTTTTCCAAGTGTGACACTTGTACATCATTGAAGATTGCAAAGGCTTGTGCAAAAACTTTGGTGGAAATCACTGCTATTCAAAAGAAGATGGAGGCCCACATGATTGCACAACAAACTTGCTAATCTTAGTACTATGCACACTACATGCTTTTTATGTCACGCCCATCAAAATACATGTGCTTGATCCATGACAAGATGGATCATTCAAAGACCAGCATTCCAAAGCTTGTTGCAACACCAAAGTGCTTTAGAAATGTCATGAAACTTCCGATTTCATTGATATGTGTGCTAATACATGAACACGATTGTGAATCATATGGACACTTTTCACTTCTACGTTGGTCTAACCACTCCAATTTCACTATTGGGTCGTTGGCCATGTGTTTTAGAAACCTTAAAGCCCACTCACAAACAAGTTCTATGGGTGATCTCAAAATGAATAAACAACACTTTCAACCTTTGCATAATGTTCTCATGAACACGTCTGCACTTGAGGCTACTTGAGAATACAAGAGGCATTGTCAGCAACCTGCACAAAAAATAAATGGCCATGTTGAGAGTTCTAGTTTAGTGTAGGATTTATCTCACATAGTGTACATGTGTCCTTAACATCAAATAAGCTTCCTCGTCATTTGCTTTTACAGATGGATAATTGTGCAGGCAAGAACAAAATAGGTAAATCATTTTAGTTAAGGGTTTCTCAAGCTCATACTTACTTTTATTTTCTAGATATGTACTAGCATACTTATCAATGTTTGTTACCAAAGGTGTGTTTGAGACATTCTCGCTCTGGTTAGTTACACTCATAATGATATTGATGTTTTCTTCAGGTCTCCAACTCTACAAAAAGGACAAGTGCACTTACCTTACCGCATATGATGGATCTTTTTGAAAATTGCATTTACAAAAAATGTTGACTGAGGTGCCATGCTTCAAAATGTTTCTTAAGGAATATATTAAAGAGGGAAGCGATTCTTTAATTAGTTACCTTGTGCCATTATAATTCTCTTTCTCTATAAGAGATGGTATAACTATTATGCAGTACAAGTTACGACCATCATGGTTACTGAAAGAGGGCTTAATGCTTTTCAAAAGTGGAGAGGATGGAAAGTCACTTCTCCAAAAAGAACAACTAGACCCTATTCCATTGAGTGCCCACAAGAGCTTATTATGGATGACATTAAAAAATATGTGGCATGGTTTCAAAAATCGATACCAAAGAATTTTAATAACTTAAAATTATATAAACATGTAAGTTGTAACTAAAATGGGCATGGCTATAGTCCTATTTCATAATAATTAACAATTTTAGCTATTTAATTAGCATTTTCTAATATTAAAAGAATATTCTTTAGAATATATGTTTGAAAACAGAATATTCTTTAGAATATTCTATTTTATAATCGACCCTTTAATAAATTATAGCATCCATTGAACAAAAATTAATAACATTATAAAAGTAGAAGGTATTAAATTATATAATATTATATTTAAGATTGTATGAGCCTAATATAATAATTAAGGAAGAGCATAAGAGGTACATTATATAAATATTGATGTTGTTATTAAAATATTAATATTTAAATATAACATTATTAATTAAAAATTTAATAGTAATAATATATATATAATATACAAAATCTTATAATAATATAGTCAATCTTCCATATCGTTTTATAAATTTATATAGTTAAGTAAACAATTTGATACTATTATTAAAGAGTTTATAATAATTATGAATATTAAATATACGATATTTTATAATTTTGTAATTGCTTTAAGCTTCATAAAACATACATTCTCTTGCAGTTTTATTAATCGTGACTTTATCAACGCTTCTTGACATCCATCTATATCGAATGGATTTAACATTTATAAAACATGTTGGGTCTTTTTTATTGGGAAACCATGTTTTCTCTAGGCATCCATTATATCTTTCGCTCTCCTTCTCGTGTTACCTTTTTTGTGGTTTGAACCATGTAACCTTAACCATACTATTTTTTATGATTACTTTAGGTGTGTCGATAATTTGACCCATCCAAATAGGCTGATTATATGACACATCTGGAGTAATGAGAACCATCATTAGTTTTGAAGATCCTTGCAGCAATCAAAGTATGCTTTAGGTTTTTAGTTCCTTTGTCCAACAAAGTGTGGGGTTTGCACTTCCACATCACTATTAGCTTTTATATCGTCTGTGCTTAGTGATGTTAAACAACAGTCTCCCAATAGTCGACCACATGCTTATATAGTTCTGAGTAACCAGTTGTCTTATTAGAATTCTTTGGCATCGATTTTTAAACCCATGCCACATATTTTTTGATGTTATCAATAATAACCTCTTGTTCCTTGAGCTAGGCACTCAATAGAATAGGGTTTGGTTATCCTTCTGGGAGAAGTGGCTTTCCATCCTCTCCAGTTTTAAAGAGCATTAAGCCCTTTTTCGGTAACCACTCATGCTCTGATGGCTGTAACTTGTACTGCATAATAGGTATACCATCTCGTATAGAGAAAAAGAATTGCAGCGGCATAAGGTGACCAACTAAAGAATCAGTCCCCTTTTTTATATACTCCTTGAGAAATTTTTTAAAGTCTGGCACCTCAGTCACAAGTAAAGCACAACTGTTTTTGAAGATGCAGTTTTCAAAAAGATTCATCATATGCGGTAAGGTAAGTGCACTTGTCCTTTTTGTAGAGTTGGAGACCTTGTTGAAGAACGCATCAATATCTTCATGAGTGTGACTAACCATAAGGAAACTGAGTGTAATTGTTTCAAACACACCTTTGGCAATAAGCATTGACAAGTATGCTAGCACATATCTAGAAAATAAAAGTAAGTATGAGCTTGAGAAACCCTTAAATAAAATGATTTACTATTTTTGTTCTGCCTGCACAATTATCCATCTGTAAAAGCAAATGATGAGGAAGCTTATTTGATATTGAGGACACATGTACACTATTTGAACTAGATCCCTCCACTGAACCAAAACTCTCAACAGGGCCATTTATTTTTTGTACAGGCTGCTGACAATGCTCTCATATTCCCAAGTAGCCTCAAGTGCAGACGTGTTCATGAGAGCATTATGTAAAGGTTGAAGGTGTGTTTTTTTACGTTGAGATCACATAAAACTTGTTTGTGAGTGGGTTTCAAGGTTTCAAACACATGGCCAACGACCCAATAGTGAAATTGGAGTCACTAGACCAATGTGGAAGTGAAAAGTGTCCATATGAATCACAACCGTGTCCATGTGTTACACACATGTCAATGAAATTGGAAGTTTCATGACATTTCCAAGGCACTTGGTGTTGCAACGAGCTTTGGAATGCTGGTCTTTGAATGATCCATCTTGTTATGGATCAAGCACATGTATTTTGATGGGCGTGACATAAAGCATGTAGTGTGCATAGTACTAAGATTAGCAAGTTTGTTGTGCAATCATGTGGGCCTCCATCTTCTTTTGAATAGCAGTGATTCCACCAAGGTTTTTGCACAAGCCTTTACAGTCTTCAATGATGTACAAGTGTCACACTTGGAAAAGCTAGAGTGTTTTGTAATCTCCACATCCTTTAAATGAGTATTCCATATGTTGTTGAAGGTACTAGTGCCGATTGCTTGGAGCCCCATCAAACTGAGCACTTGTTCACATGTTCACACAGCTTCAATTGAGTGTAGATTGAAGGCAAAACCTTGAGATTTTCCCTGACCCTTGCATTTGTGGTTCGGCATTTGTGAGGCATCCTATCTGCATTTGCTTTCACAAAAGCCTTGAGTATCTCTATGGCTGCCATAATGTGAGAGCGGGTTTTGACCAAGTGAGTGTTCCCATGTACTAAGGTTCGAGCCACTCACTCATCTCTCCAACGGTAGAACGTGGTCTTTGGGAACCCGTATATTGTACCAAGCTTTAAAGTAGATGGCCACCTTATTAAATACCATGGATGTACTCTGATAACTTGTGTCTGAGGCCATTCATCAATACACCCAATTAATGCAGCATATACAAACTCATGCCTTTGCTTTTGGGTGAGCGTATGAAAGACATGTCTACATTGGGTAATTTCATTTTGGTTTGCCATCTGACAACACTTCTTCTTGCAGCAGTAAATTGTGGAAATGCTCGTAACACTTTCAAAAGATGTAGGATCCATTTTCATCCTCTTGCTGAAACTTGTAGGGGAAGATCTGCAACACATGAATCTACTTTTTTTACAATAGGACCAATGCAAGAACCTCTTCAAATATGAGTTGTTCTTCCGAGTTGTTATTATTGAAATCCAACCCAGAATATGTTGAACCATCTTGCCGTCTTAATTCAGATGTTCGCAACCTCACAAGGGATCAGGATGCAATGTGCCATTAGGTGAAACCTCTGTCACAACTACACCCACAAAGTCGGACCCTAGTTTCTTTTCTAACACTTTCCATTGGATTTATAGCTGTGATGATACCTCTCCAACCTCAATCTCATGAAGAAAGAGAATCACCTCATCCATCACAGTAGGCAAGCCATCATCTGGTAAACTCGTGCTACTATTTGTTTGTGACTCTGCATATTCTGTGTTAGCCTTGACTTCATCCAAATTCCACAATACAGGAGAACCCTCCTCAAATTCCATTCCCGAAACCTCAACATGCTTGTAAATGGTGTTCACCCATACGTACACACAAGATCCTTGGGCAATATTGTGACATGATGCATTATCATCTCGAACTTCCACATTCCAGTGCCAACTATCTCATTCTTCCAAAGAAGACATACTTTATCTCCAGTATTAAACATATTGTCCTGCACATAAATAATTGTGTTATTTATGATATCTGTTTATGCAATATATTTCTAAGAAATATGAACCACGGTTGCGTAATAATATGCATGTGCAATAATACATAATTATGTATAGAAATAATATCTCATGCTTGATTAATACAACTGATGGGCGGATTAATCCGTCCACGACTCCCTCCGACGAGGAATGGTGGGCGGGATTAATCCCGCCGCCGACTCTACCCCTTTGGAGAGAGTCGGCGGATTAATCCCGTCGGCGATTCCCTTCGACGAGGAAGAGTCGGCGGGATTAATCCCGTCGTCGATTCCCTTCGACAAGGAAGAGTCGGCGGGATTAATCCTGCCACCGATTCCTCCGGCGAGGAAGAATCAGTAGAATTAATCCCGCCGCTGAATCTTCCTCATCGGAGAGAGGCGGCGGGATTAATCCCGCCTTGGACTCCTCCGATGAGGAAGAAGCGGTGGGATTAATCTCGCCGCAATTCCCTCCGACGAGGAAGAGGCGGCGAGATTAATCCGCCGCAACTCCCTCCGACGAGGAAGAGGCGGCCGGATTAATCCTGCCCACAACTTTTACGACGGGAATAGGTGACGGGATTAATCCCACCACAACTCTCTCCAAAACTATGATTTTAAAGAGATCTCGGGATAAATCCTACCTACAAATCCTTAAAATAGGAAAGTGGTGGCAAGATTAATCCCACCACCCCTTCTCTGCCTCCTAGAATGGTTGGCGGGATTAATCCCGCTGACAATTCTTTCTAATAAATTCAGGTAACTCTTTATCAATTAAAAGAGTTATCGACGAGATTAATCCCGCCGCTCTTTTTTAAATGCGGAGAAGCATTGTCCGGACTAATTCTGCCATGACTATCAAAGAGATGGTGGCGGGATTAATCCCGTTACCTCTTCTAAAAGGCAAAAAAGAAATAGCCGGATTAATCCCACCGCCCTGGCTAACCGAGAATATTAAATTAAAAGGATATTTAAACAGGATAAATCCCTAACGGAATATATTGTAATTCTAATGCATTCCTAAACCCCTAAATTCTAATTTTAAGAGAGAATGTAGAGAGTGAATCTTTATACGTATATTTAAATTTGTTTATAATACTTACTTGTAAACAGTACTGAAGGCGCCGTGCTTTCTTATAAACAATAGCACCCAATTTAATGTCGCTCCTGAGCTGATCATTATCAAGAAAAAAGAAGATCTGAAGAGTGAAAATTACAGAAATGAAGAAACCCTTGTCGGAGAAAGAACCAAATCTGAATTTGAGTGGGAAATTAAATACATTTTTAATTTGGACCACTCATTCTTATATATAAATGAGGTTTTGGGCTAATATAATATACACATTTTTATATTCCAAGTTCTCACATTGGTGGAGGTGAGGGGCACCTCTAATTGTCCCTATGGAGTGCTCAAATTTGTGTCTTTTTAGATCTAGCTTTTCCATTGTCTAAATTTGTTTCGTTTTGTAGATCTATCCTTTATTTTTTCATCCATGGATGCACAACATGCAAATATGCATTTGTAACTAAAGTGGCATGATACGTGAAAATGGGAATATAAAATAAATTACTAATTAATACTTAAGTTTTAATTATTAATTAATCATTTAATTAATATGTAATTAAGCCTTAAATATTAATTAATTAATTAATTAATCCTTCAATAACCTTACTTAGTAAGGAATATTCCTAAAATATCTTAGAATATTCATATTATTCTAAAAATAGTTTACAATAATGAAGAAATACTATCAAACATAATTACAAATGAAATCATTTTCTTATCAACATGTTAATTTTTTATAAATACTTTCTTTCTATCATACAAAGAAATCTTTTCATTTTGTCTAAATCATCACTCTCCGGATTAATCAAATCATTTTGGTCAATATCTTGATGTTGTTGCCACCACTTAACACTCTCACGAATGCAATTGGGAGTTGCCATCCTTGTTAATACATAAGATGTGATAAGAGAAGGTCTGCATAAAGGCTCATCTAAAAACTGACGTTCCTTAAGAATAATATTATAAAGCGCCCGGTTGCTATCCTTCATTTTATAAAATTCAATATCACGAGAAAGAAAAGCTTCAGGAAATGTATGATACGGTGGATACTGCTCACAAAAATTTTCGAGATTCTTCTTTCTGAGGCACGTATCCAAGTAGTTCACTAGCTCATCCATGATATCGGTATCAGAATATGGATCGAAAGTGATTGGATGAATACAAGCAATGTTTTGGTTGAGCATAGCCTTCTGAGGAGAGTCGTCTACTACTAAGATATGTGCATTCTTCGTTATCCTTAAGCGACTGATCTCCCCATGAGTCCCAATTATTCTTTCATTCTTGAAGAAGTATGGCTTGCTTTCCTTTCTTATATTGTGAAATTCGAGAGGTTTATGACACATTCGCTGGTCAAAAATCCAATCTTTACGAATCACCTCTTCTGCAACACTACAATGTTTCTTAAGTAAACTCAACAGCGGTGTTAAGTTATGAATCTGCATGCATGACCAAATCCCCACAAGCGCACCCATCTCCTTAAGCTTTTGAAAGAGACGATCCAACCCTGGACGAAAAATAATATCATATCGAAATTTACCATGACAAGGAATGAAATCTCCTTGTTTGATTTCTGTTTTTCTATCCTGGGGCCTTTGTCGATGAAGCAGAACACCATTGACATCCAACAACACAATATGGCCATGAGTAACATGAGATAGCGTTGCCTCTTGAATACTTTGCAAATCACTTGTTTGCTCCCTTTCACATTTATCCGTTGCCACTATTCGTTGCCTATCCCTTCATCATTTAATTGTACATCATCCTTACAAGATTCAGATATTGCATGCGCTGAAGAAATTGATTTCGGAACTGAAGCCAATAAAAATGATGATGCAAAAACTGAAGTGGCCCCCATGGTAACGATGTTTTGAGCTGCATTATTATCCATTTCCTGCATGAACTCTGTCATTCTGACATGTGGCACAAGAAATTGTCGCCAAACCCCTCTCTTACCTCATGGCAATGCTGAAAATCCATGTTCTCAATTATTTCATTACATCTGCAAAATGATAATTAGCTGACCTTAAAATTATCAAGGTATATTATTTACCTTGTTAATGTGTGACCCATGTTTGAACTAAAAGCTTCATTAATCCTTGAGAATTTATTTTCTGTACAAATATAAAAGAAATATACAAAAATGCCTTATGTTACACTCATTTACAACTATTCATCACTCTATCAATTCATTATCAATTCTTCTTCGCTATTACCTTCTGATGAGGCGAAGAAGGTCTAAGCCGCTTGTGAGATGGTTCAAGATCTTCTGCATCTTCTATTGATGTTTCCATGGGTCCTGGAGTGTGCGAATGTTCTGTACTCCTCGAGATAACTTCCGGTCTAATATCTGATTGAAGTTCGTTCTCAGACTCCGAGATTGAACCAGATTCACCTTCAGAGCTATCGCACTTATCTGGAGGGAACTTTCTCAAATACGCCTTTATGGATTCGTTGGGGTACTCAGTTGAGACCCAATCTATCCACTTGTTCAGGTCCTCAACCATGGTCTTATCCTTTCAACGGCAAACACACATGTATGCCGAAGGTAACACTCCTTCAAGACGGACCCCCTAGTGCAGTAGTCAAAAACCCACGCATCACTGTGAGGACCCCTGATCAAGTTGACGATGCTCCGTGCCGCTTGACTTGTAATGTTTGGATAACGTACATTGCCGAATACGTCACTCATACCTATCGGTGTATCGGATGGAGGTTCAGGGCCGTTGGAGTGCAAACAGATGCCTGGCCAGTCATTTGGAAGCTTGAAATTGTTTGGCGCATTCCTAACAACCAAGTGAACAACAGTATCAATGCACTTGGGATTAGCATCGTTCATATAAAATCCTGTCCAACGATGTCTATTCTTCTTGGCGAAGGCGAAGGCAAAAGTATCGGTGACATGAGCAAGAATCAAGAAATAAATACCTGAAAAAGTAGGTATCAGTGAAGAGCGCAAGCATGAATTCAATAATAAATACCTTCTATGTATATGCTTGCACGGCTAAGTTTCTCCACCAGATCCTCTAGTGCCCTATCTGTCGAAAGATTTTTTGACACCCGCCGATCCATCACGAACAATTGAAACGGTTTCCTACAAGCAGTGATGTTACCCATAAAGTCTCCGAATCTAACAACAAACATCTGTAGGGCTTGTCGTGATTCGTAGCATCCTCCTTTATAAGGTTCAATTCGGTTCTCCGCTGCTGAAGGACTGCCATAAGAGAAGGCGTCATCCCAATGTTCTCCTTTTGGCGTTGGCGTGCAATAGATTCTTGCCTAGATCTTCCGATTGGTTCACCCATTCGACAAGCATATCATCGTTCGTCACATGCAAATATTTGCTAACCTCTTCATATGTTGAAGTCGAGGTCCAACCCAGTTTGTGGCAGTGTATTCCCAACCACTCCTTGAAATGCCTGACCGTCTTCAACTCCATTGCCTTGAGATGAAAAGGAGAGGTTGGGCTGCTGTTATTAATTTGTAGTTTGCCATCGATCACCAAATCAGCCAAGACTTCCATCTCCTCCATCGTTGTTCCATTTAAAGGCTTCAACCATGTGAGCTTGAAATCGTTGTCTACATCCTTTGTAGATTGAACAGACTTAGCCTTCGGCGTCTTACTGGGTTTCTTTGCAGACTTTTCTGAGGGCTCCCCTTCACTTGTCTGCTTCTTCTTCAGTGTTCCTTTTGAAAAGGATTCCATAATCCCCAACCATTTGGCAAAGATCCTATCTTCGGGGCAAGAAATCAACATCATCAGAAATGATGTTTCCTTCCCGCCCACCTGGGCAAAATCAACTGCTGCAATTTCTTCAACTCTCTGAGGAAAAAGACAGATTAATATACCGGCGAGATAAATCCCGCCCAAACAATTTGCTTACCCGGTATTCCGCAGATTGTGTATTCCCTGCGGTAGCTCTTTGTGGTCGCTGAAGAGATTCCCACACGGCTCGCGTGTGTTTAAACTTCTCCCATATTTTGCTGTTGTAGTGGTTGGTGTCGGCAGCGTCCCATTCCGCCGATAACTTATGGTACTGCTCGATTGTGAGATTCGGCTTAGCTAAAAACGCCGATCTTTTTGTCAGCTTCTCACGGGTATGCTCGGAAAGTTTTGTTGCCATCGTTCCTTTGTTGTGTTCATCGAGAAGTCGTTGGGCTGCCGTTATTGTGTGCTGGCCACTAATGATGTAGTACTTGATAGATCTTTTTATTCTCCGTCTGAATCTTCATGAGTTGTTCTGGTGTTGTGATCCAGACTTTGTCAGCACCCTTCCTTCTTTCATAGTATGGACACAAAACAGCATTATGTGGAACGGTATAAGAATTGTCGTCCTTCATCTTCTCCATGAGCTCAGCTACACGTTCCTGGTTGAGTGGCCTGTAATTGAAGTTTGGGTTGACGCTGCAATATTTAACCCTACAAGGATAAATCTTATCATCCAACATCATTTCCTTGTGACTTATTGCAGCATGAGATGCCACAGGTGCAGCTGACAAAACGATTGATGATTTTCTTTTGCGATCCGAATCAACATGTGTGATCCCCGACTGCAGCTGTTCTAGTGTTCTCGGCACACTTCCAGCTCCCGAAGCTTCCTAAGCAAATTGAACGTGATCTGTAGAGAACCTGAGACCGAGCCACCTCTCAATCTCCCTTATGATGTCGCTGTGTTCTTCTTCAATGTGAAGAGGGAAGATTGCCACTTGCTGATTTTCTGTATTGTGAAGCAATATCTCCTGACAATACACCTACTCGATGAGTCTGAAGATCTTCGAAGTAGACATCCAGATGGATCCCCTCCATAGATGGGCTTTCGTTGAGTTGAAGAAGAACTCCAAGGTCAACATCATTAGTGAACACGTGAACGTCATTATCCACAAGTCGACAAAACCACCCGAGATTAATGTTGTAACTGACGACCTCTGGATCCGAGAACGTGACATTGGATGGAACAAGGCATATCTGTCGAGCATCGTCCAATCTGGGTTCGCAGCCTGCTTTCGGGTGCTTGACTAGCGAATCTACTTTCCATTGTTTTGCTTGTCCATGAGATGTGACAGAGGTTAATTTGACAGCACCATGGTTGCTCCAATGCGCTTCCCATTTATCTTAAAATATGGCCAAGTTGATTCCAGAATCCCCCTGCCCATCTCTTCTCCTGCTCTTGTCTTTAATGTCACCTCAATTCCACATCTGAATACAAAAATGATTAGTTCAAGTATCCGAGTATAACAGATTTTATTTTAATTCTTACCCAGAATTTGACGACGACTCCATACTAATGACTCGATCTCCTTGTTTGATCAAATCGTCCTTCTGCAAAATAATACACTATAAATATAAATTATATAAAAACGCACACACACTTGTATAAACCCGAATATACAAAAATAATACACAGAGAGAAGTAGACGTAATTAACTGTCCGAAGTCACATTTGTGTTAGTGCAAAAGAAAGATAACATTTCGTTTTAGAACCACCACAAATGTGAGCTCTGGACAGTTTTACATAGATTCCTAGCTTTTACTCGAAATATTATGAAAGATGATAAAAGTAAATAAAATGAGATATGCAACTTATATATACTAATACACATATATATTCACATGGAAGGATTAATCTCGCCACCCCTTCAATGCCTCCTGAAAGAGTGGGCGGGATTAATCTCGCCACCTTTCTGGAGGCCTTGAACGGGAGTGCGGAATTAATCTTGCCACCCTTCTCGGTCTCAGAGAGAACTGGGCAGGATTTATTTCTCACACCCCTTCAGTGACTCCAGAAAGGAGGCGGGATTAATCTCGCCCACCATGTAAGGGATGGTTAAATGAATTTCCCCCCTTCCCAATTCTCTCCATTGGTATGTTGAAACCTTCTACGTCTCAGACAGAAACGTTTGGGATTGGTCCGACTCACCAATGGAGAAAAAAAGGAAGGGTGGCGGGATTCATTCCTCCAACAGGCATTGAAGACTCGGCGGGATTAATCCCGCCGCCCAGGGCCTTCACTCGGTCCCTATGCGGCGGGATTAATCCCGCCGGACGCCAATTCCCTGCGCGGAATCGGGCGGGATTAATCCCGCCGCCTAGGCACTTCAGGCAGGCCAATGGCGGCGGGATAATCCCGCCCGATTCCGGCAGGGATTGGCGTCCGGCGGGATTAATCCCGCCTCCCAGGCCCTTCACTCGGGCCTTAGTCGGCGGGATTAATCCCGCCGAACGCCAATGCCCTGTGCGAAATCTTGCGGGATTAATCCCGCCGCCTAGGCCCTTCAGGCAGGCCAATGGCGGCGGGATAAATCCCGCCCGATTCCGCGCAGGGCATGCGTACGCGGCGGGATTAATCCCGCCCACCATGTAAGGGATGGTGAAATTAATCCCACCACCCTTCTCAGTTCCCTCCATTGGTATTTTGTAAACCTTCTCCGTCTCAGACAGAGTTAGTCGGGATTGATTCAACATACCAATGGGGTAATGAAGGTTCGGAGATTAATCTCGCCACCGGGTAATGAAGGTTCGGAGGCTAATCCCGCCGCCCTCTCGTAAATCATGCGCTCACACATATATATTGGCTGCGGCATTTTTGAACAGGGATGGGTGGGGGGGATTAATCCCGCCGCTTATATCCTGCGGAAGTGCCTGAGCGGGATTAATCCCGCCGCCCTCCGCGAAGGGCATGAGCGTGGGGCCGGATTAATCCCGCCGTTCATGTCCTGCGTGAATTCCCTGGGCGGCGGGATTAATCCCGCTCTACGACAAACCGAAGAGCGGCGGGATTAATCCGCCGCCCATGGCCTGCGTGAGGGGCCTCGGCGGCGGGATTAATCCCGCCGCCCATCCCTGTAAATGCCCTGCGCGGAATCCGGCGGGATTAATCCCGCCCATTAGAACCTTCACACAGGCCATTGCCGGCGAGATAAATCCCGCATTCCGCGCAGGGCATGGTGAGCGGCGGGATTAATCCGCGCCGAGGTCCAAGCATATAGCGGCGGGATTAATCGCCGCCGAGGCTATAACCTATAGCGGCGGGATTAATCCGCCGCTCGAGGGGCTTAGCGAGATAAAAACACACACATATATATATGTGTGTGTATATATATATATATGTATGTATGTATGTATGTATGTATAGGAGTGTACGTGTGTGTGCAAGAGATAGATAAATAAATAAAATTATACAGTACTGGTACACCTAATATATGTGTGTACATAGGTATATATATGTGTGTATATGTATATCGTGTGTATGCGTGTGAGCGAAACAAATAAAATCATACAGATAAACAAACACACACACACATATATATACACAGGAGTGTGCGTGTGTGTGCGAAAGATAAAACTAATAAATAAATAAAATTATACAGATAAACACAACATATATATGTGTGTATATAGATATATAATCTATAGAGAAAGAGAGAGAGTCTGTGAATATATAAGCATATATATAAACTAGTGTTGTATGTATGTATATATGTATATAGGTATATATATGTGTATATGTATATTGTGTGTATGCGTGTGGTGAGCGAAACAAATAAAATCATACAGATAAACAAACACACACACACACATATACATACACAGGAGTGTGCGTGTGTGTGCGAGAGATAAAACTAATAAATAAATAAAATTATACAGATAAACACACACATATATATATGTGTGTATATAGATATATAACCCATATGAATATATAAGCATATATATAAACTAGTGTTGTATACTATTTGTTAATATGCATTGATATATATATATATATATATGTGTTGTGTGTGTGTGTGTGTGTGTGTGTGTGTGTAAAGCAGTGCGCGTGTGTGTGGGAGAGATAGATCAATAAAAAAAATTTACAGATACTGGTACACATATATATATATATATATATATGTGTGTGTGTGTGTGTGTGTGTGTGTGTGTAAAGCAGTGTGCGTGTGTGTGGGAGAGATAGATCAATAAAAAAAAATTTACAGATACTGGTACACATAATATATGTATGTATATATGTATATAGGTATATTATATATGTGTATATGTATATCGTGTGTATGCGTGTGTGAGCGAAACAAATAAAATCATACAGATAAACAAACACACACCCACACACACATATACATACACAGGAGTGTGCGTGTGTGTGCGAGAGATAAAACTAATAAATAAATTTATACGCACACTCCTATACATATATACATACATACACACACACACAACACACAGATCTCACCTGTGTGCACAGCCGCCGCCGCCGATTTCACAGCCGCCTCTTGAAACCCTAAGAATATACCTAAACCCTAAAGGAATTAAATATATATATTAACCCTAATAGAATATTCCTTCTGAGAATATACTTAAACCCTAAAAAGAATAAAATATAGATTCGCCCTAAACGAATATTCTTTCATTATATTATTAGCGCGTGCGTGTGCGTGGGTGTATCACATACACCTCAAAAATATAAATCATGCAGGGATTTAACATGTGTGTGTCCATGAGAGTGTTAAAGTTTCATGTGTATCAATACATACATACACATTGCATATATTAATACACATAATATATACATACACACGTGTATACACACAGACATACACACATATTAGTACATAATATTAGAGAGACCGAGTACATATTATAGATCATGCATGGTGTATATGTTTGAGAGAAGAGAGACAGTACATATTAACATGGATCATGCATGGTGTGTATGTATGAGAGAAGACAGAAAGTACACATATATACATACAGAGTACACATATATACATGCACACGTGTATACACACAGACATACATACATATTACATGAGTAAATTCATTGTGTTACATATTAGGGTTTAGGGTTTGCTCCCAACAAGCTTAATATAAATATTACACATGTAAATTCAATGTGTTACATACAGTCACACAGATTGAGTACATATATCATACATGCGTTGAACATGATGTTTTCAATAAAGAAGCAACCTATTTCTTCAGTTTGGTTTAGGGTTGTGCATGTGTGTGCATATGTGTTTTTGTAAGTTCTTGTAATGCGTGTGTAAATTTATGATTGTGTTTATATATGTGTGCAAAACAAACATCGAATAATTAAGAAAATAATATTAATAAACACACTAGGAACATATTTTAAATTATACATAATAATATATGATTTTATCTAATATATAGCCATATATAGTTTTAATAATATATATTAATTTAATATTGATAAAAAGGTTTAACATTGAAATATTCTTGAAATAATAAGAAATTAATTGAGAAAATCCCATTAATATATACAAATGTAAATTAAGTACTCAAATAATTAACTAAATTAATTATCATAATCATGTTTAATATTGGAATATTCTTGGAATAATAAGAAAATAATAAAGAATATCCCATTAATATAAAGAAGATTAATTACTCAAGTAATTAAGGAAATGATATTAATATATATATTATTAAAACTATATATGACTATATATTAGATAAAATGATGTATTATTATGTATAATTTAAAATATGTTCATAGTGTGTATTAATTTAATATTGATAATAAGGTTTAACACATGAATATTCTTGAAATAATAACAAATTAATTGAGAAAATCCCATTAATATATACAAATGTAGAATAATTACTGCAATAATTAAGAACAAGACTAATTTAATTATGATAATCAGGTTTAATATTAGAATATTCTTCAAATATTAATAAAATATTAAAGAATATCCCATTGATACTAGGAAATGAAAACTAAATACTCGAGTAATTAAGAAAATAATAATAATAAACAGACTATGAATATATTTTAAATGATACATAATAATATATCAATTTATTTATTGTATAAGTATATATTTATATATATATATATAATATAAATATACTTGAATACTAAGAATGTAGAATATAGTCTAAAATTTCGTAATATTAAACAGCTTGAATCACTTGAATAACATTAAATGCAATTTTAAAATACTCATTGGAACTGGAGAGTATATATGTCAGAGTGTCGGATATTTGTGTCAACTCATCTTAAATTTTATTTTCTGTTCTTTTTAAAAAATTTGAATTTCTGACATATGTATTGTCGGTCTGACATGTAAATTTGAAAATGCATTTAATTTCCCACTCAAATTCAGATCTGGTTCTTTCTCCGGCAAGGGTTTCTTCATTTCTGTATTTTTCACTCTTTAGATCTTTTTTTCTTCATAGTGATCATCTCAGGGGCGAGATTAAATTGGGTGCTATTCTTTATAGGAAAGCACGGCGCCTTCAGTGCTGTTTACAAGTAAGTATTATAAACAAATTTAAAAATACTTATAAAGATTCACTCTCTTACATTCTCTCTTAAAATTACAATTTAGGGGTTTAGGAATGCATTAGGATTTATATATTCCGTTAGGGATTTATCCCGTTTAAATATCCTTTTAACTTAATATTCTAGGTTAACCGGGCCGGCGGGATTAATCCGGCCATTTCTTTTTGGCCTCTTCGAAGAGGTGGCGGGATTAATCCGCCACCATCTCCCGGGCAATGCTTCTCCGCCACTGAAAAAGAGTGGCGGGATTAATCCCGTCGATAACCTTCTCAACTGATGAAGAGTTACCAGAATTTATTAGAAAGAGTTGTCGGCGGGATTAATCCCGCCAACCATTTTAGGAGGCAGGGAAGGTGGCGGGATTAATCTCGCCACCACTTCCCTGTTTTAAAGATTTGGGGACAGGATTTATCCCGAGATCTCTTTGAAATCATAGTTTTGGAGAGAGTTATGTGCGGGTTTAATCCCGCCACCCATTCCCCGTCGTAAGAATTGTGGGCGGGATTAATCCGCCTTGGACTCCTCCGACAAGGAAGAGCGGCGGATTAATCCCGCCGCCTCTTCCTCCTCGGGGGAGTCCGGCGGGATTCCCGCCAACTCTCTCCGGCGAGGATGAGTCAGCGGGATTAATCCCGCCGACTCTCTCCGAAGGGTTGAGTCGGCGGGATTAATCCCGCCGGACTCCCTTCCTCGTCGGAGAGTCGGCGGGATTAATCCGTCGGACTCCCCCCGAGGAGGAAGAGGCGGCGGGATTAATCCCGCCGGCTCTTCCTTGTCGGAGGGAGTCCAAGGCGGGATTAATCCCGCCGACTCTCTCCGAAGGGGTTGAGTCGGCGGCGGGATTAATCCCGCCGGACTCCCTTCCTCGTCGGAGAGAGTCGGCGGGATTAATCCCGCCTTGGACTCCCTCCGACAAGGAAGACCGGGGATTAATCCCGCCGCCTCTTCCTCCTCGGGGGGAGTCCGGCGGATTAATCCCGCCGACTCTCTCGAAGGGGTTGAGTCGCGGCGGGATTAACCGCCGACGTTCCTCGTCGGAGGGATTCTGGGCGGGATTAATCCCGCCCATCAGTTGTATTAATCAAACATGAGATATTATCTCTAAACATAATTATGTATTATTGCATATGCATATTATTAAGTAACCGTAATTTAGATTTCTTAGAAATATTGCATAAACAGATATATAAATAATACAATTATTTATGTGCAGGACAATATGTTTAATACTGGAGATAAAGTATGTCTTCTTTGGAAGAATGAATAGTTGGCACTGGAATTGTGGAAGTTCGAGATGATAATGCATCATGTCACAATATTGCCAAGGATCTTGTGTGTACGTATGGGTGAACACCATTTACAAGCATGTTGAGGTTTCGGGAATGGAATTTGAGGAGGTTCTCCTGTATTGTGGAATTTGGATGAAGTCAAGGCTGACACAGAATATGCAAGAGTCACAAAAATAGTAGCACGAGTTTACCAGATGATGGCTTGCCTGCTGTAATGGTGAGGTGATTCTCTTTCTTCGTGAGATTGAAGTCGGAAGAGGCATCATCACAGCTATAAATCCAATGGAAGCAGTGTCAGAAGAGAAACTAGGGTCCGACTTCGTGGGTGTAGTTGTGACAGAGGTTTCACCTAATGGCACATTGTATCCTGGATCCCTCGTGAGGTGGCGAACATCTGAATTAAGACGGCAAGATGGTTCAACATATTCTGGGTTGGATTTCAATAATAACAACCCGGAAGAACAACTCATATTTGAAGAGGTTCCTTGCATTGGTCCTATTGTAAGAAAAAGGCGATTCATGGGTTGTAGATCTTCCCCTGCAAGTTTCAGCAAGAGGGTAAAGATGGATCCTACATCTTCCGAAAGTGTTACGAGCATTTCCACGATTGACTGTTGCAAGAAGAAGTGTTGTCAGATGGCAGACCGGAATGAAATTACCCAATGTAGACATGTCTTTCGTATGCTCACCCAAAAGCAAAGGCATGAGTTTGTATATGCTGCACTAACTGGGTGTATTGATGGAATGGCCTCGGACACAGGTTATCAGAGTACATCCATGGTATTTAATAAGGTGGCCATCTGCTTCAAAGCTTGGTACAGTATATACGGGATCCCAAAGACCACGTTCTACCGTCGGAGGGATGAGTGGCTAGATGGAGCGCGAACCTCAGTTCATGGGAACACTGCTTGGTCAAAACCCGCTCTCACATCATGGCAGCCATAGAGATACTCAAGGCTTTTGTGGAAGCAAATGCAGACAGGATGCCTCACAAATGCCGAACCACAAATGCAGGGGTCAGGGAAAATCTCAAGGTTTTACCTTCAATCTACACTCAATTGAAACTGTGTGAACATGTGAACAAGTGCCTCAGTTTGATGGGGCTCCAAGCAATCTGCACTGGTACCTTCAACAACATATGGAATACTCATTTTAAGGATGTGGAGATTGCAAAACACTCTAGCTTTTCTAAGTGTGACACTTGTACATCATTGAAGGCTGCAGAGGCTTGTGCAAAAACCTTGGTGGAGATCACTACCATTCAAAGGAAGATGGAGGCCCACATGATTGCACAACAAACTTGTCGGTCTCAGTACTATGCACACCGCATGCTTTCTGTGTCACGCCCATCAGAGTACCTGTGCTTGATCCATGACAAGATGGATCATTCAAAGACCAGCATTCCAAAGCTCTTTGCAACACCAAAGTGCCTTGGAAATGTCATGAAACTTCCGATTTCATTGACAGGTGTGCTAACACATGGACACGGTTGTGAGTCATATGGACACTTTTCACTTCCACATTGGTCTAGCGACTCCAATTTCACTATTGGGTCGTTAGCCATGTGTTTCAGAAACCTTGAAGCCCACTCACAGACAAGTCCTATCAGTGATCTCAAAGTGAAGAAACAACACCTTCAACCTTTACATAATGCTCTCATGAACACATCTGCACTTGAGGCTACTTGGGAATATGAGAGGCATTGTCAGCAACCTGCACAAAAAACAGATGGCCCTGTTGAGAGTTCAGGTTCAGTGGAGGGATCTAGCTCAAATAGTGTACATGTGTCCTCAACATCAAATAAGCTTCCTCGTCATTTGCTTTTACAGATGGATAATTGTGCAGGCGAGAACAAAAATAGGTAAATCATTTTACTTAAGGGTTTCTCAAGCTCATACTTACTTTTATTTTCTAGATATGTGCTAGCATACTTGTCAATGCTTGTTGCCAAAGGTGTGTTTGAAACAATCACGCTCAGTTTCCTTATGGTTGGTCACACTCATGAAGATATTGATGCGTTCTTCAGCAAGGTCTCCAACTCTACAAAAAGGACAAGTGCACTTACCTTACCGCATATGATGAATCTTTTTGAAAATTGCATCTCCAAAAAAAGTTGTGCTTTGCTTGTGACTGAGGTGCCAGACTTCAAAAAATTTCTCAAGGAGTATATAAAAAGAAGGAGTGATTCTTTAGTTGGTCACCTTGTGCCGCTACAATTCTTTTTCTCCATACGAGATGGTATACCTATTATGCAGTACAAGTTACGGCCATCAGAGCAGGAGTGGTTACCGAAAGAGGGCTTAATGCTCTTCAAAAGTGGAGAGGATGGAAAGCCACTTCTCCCAGAAGGACAACCAGACCCTATTCCATTGAGTGCCCAGCTCAAGGAACAAGAGGTTATTATTGATGGCATCAAAAAATATGTGGCATGGGTTCAAAAATCGATGCCAAAGAATTCTGATAAGGCAACTGGTTACTCAGAACTATATAAGCATGTGGTCAACTATTGGGAGACTGTTGTTCGAGAGTTGGAAGGGCCTACTGTCACAAGTACAGAATTGCAACACCCTTTTGGCCTAAAACAAGGTGGCGAGAGGAGATTGAAATGACATCACTGAGCACAGACGACATAGAAGCCAGTAGTGATGTGGAAGTGCAAACCCCACATTTGTTGGACAAAGGAACCAAAAACCTAAAGCATACTTTGATTGCTGCAAGGATCTTCAAAAACTAATGATGGTTCTCATTACTCCAGATGCGTCATATAATCAGCCTATTTGGATGGGTCAAATTATCGACACACCTGAAGTAATCACAAAAAATAGTATTGTTAAGGTTGCATGGTTCAAACCACAAAAAAGGCGACACGAGAAGGAGAGCGAAAGATATAATGGATGCCTAGAGAAAACATGGTCTCCCAATCAAAAAGACCCAGCATGTTTTATAAATGTTAAATCCATTCGATATGGGTGGATGTCAAGAAGCGTTGATAAAGTCACGATTAACAAAACTGCAAGGGAATGTATGTTTTCTGAAGCTTAAAGCAATTACAAAATTATAAAATATCATATATTTAATATTCATAATTATTATAAACTCTTTAATAATAGTACCAAATTGTATACTTAACTATATAAATTTAAAAAATGATATGGAAGATTGACTATATTATTATAGGATTTTATATATATATTATTACTACAAATTTTTAATTAATAATGTTATATTTAAATATTAATATTTTAATAACAACATCAATATTTATATAATGTACCTCTTATGCTCTTCCTTAATTGTTATATTAGGCAATATATTATATAATTTAATACATTCTACTTTTATAATGTTATTAATTTTTGTTCAATGAATGCTATAATTTATTAAAGGGTAAATACAAAATAGAATATTCTAAAGAATATTCTCTTTTCAAACATATATTCTAAAGAATATTCCTTTAATATTAGAAAATGCTAATTAAATAGCTAAAATTGCTAATTATTAGGAAATGGGACTATAGCCATGCCCATTTTAGTTACAACTTGCATAAATCTTTTGACTGTGGAGCAGCTACTCATGCAATTGCTAGATGCCATGCGGGTGCAGTTGAACAATCAGACTCAGTTGATGGCAACATTCACAGCCCATGGTACTATTCCTTTTACTTATGCTGCAAATCCTCAAGTTCGGCTAGATTTCTTCTGTGAAAATCTTGAGGATGATGTGTACCATTGGTTTGATCACTTCACTATGGTCCCCACATATCAATCATGAGATGATACTCAGTATTTGCATGAGTTTTCTACTTGTCTTCAAGGGACGACATTATAATGGTACAATGGCATGAACACAGTAACTCATGGGATTGGAGTATTCTTCCAACGATCTTCAAACATGCATTTGGGCATGCTGACAACTATGATGATGCTTTTTAATAGTTGTATTATATTCATTAGAACCATCTGAGTCGGTGATGCAGTTTGGTGTTCGCTTTCAGAACCTTTTACTGCATGCAAAGCCTAACATATTGAAATGCATCAAGCTAGGTATGTTGTGGCCAGCACTTCGTCAAGACCTTATGAGGCTTGTGCATGCATTGGCTCCAAGGACTCTTGACGATGCTTTATGGCTAGCACAATAGTATGAGACATCACCTCTCCCACTTGCAACTTCCCATTTTCTAGTTCCACTTCATATTGGGGATGGTCCTACTTTGATGGAGGTTGATGCTATTGTTGCCCATGTACTAGCACAAGGTTGGGACCATGGATGTGGATGTGCCGTCTGTTGTTGAGCATTTGATGAGGTTGGACACACGTATATGTGTTGTAGACATTTTCCCGATTGGCGTCCTCCATTTCCGGGGTGAAGACCTTGGCGTCAACAATGTCCAGTTGGCACCGTTGCAGTGGAAAGTCTTGATGCGATGGATCTTCTGGGAAATGAAGAATTGCACGAGTAAAAAAGGGTCCTCGTGCGAATAAGTTGGTGACCCCTCTGTCTTTCTTTCGGGAGTATAATCAAGGGGTTCATTCATCACCAGTTCATCTGGTCTTTACTTTTCAAGCTCAATTCAATAACGCGGCACGTCTTGTTTTTCTTTCCATGTTGGTTGATGCAGGCTCAAGTTTGTCTTTTATTCCTTAGTCTATTGCAACACATTGTAGTCTTAATTTGCACTGTGCAATCTTCATTCTTTACGGCAACAAACACACTCATGCTTATTCACAGGATTATTATTTGTGTGGACAACCATGAGCTTCAGCTTTAATCTTTGCAGGTGGTGCCGAGTCAAGCTTTTGACCTTATTCTTAATATGGATTGGTTAACTCGCAATCATGCCAAATGTGACTTTGAAAAGTCTCCCCCTTGTTTGACTCTTCTTCACTTTTACCTTTGTTTCATCACTTTTGTTTCACTCTTACTTTTTATCATTTTTCCTTCATGCTTTTCTATTCTTTTTTTGTATCTCTTAGATGATTGTCGTGATGTAGTCGTTGATCAACTTAAAAAAGAGTATGCTAATTTTTTTAACTATGACTTATTATCTGGAGCCAAGATTGCAACACATCACCCTATTTCAATTGGGGATGTTAGGTCAATCAAGGTACATGTTCGGCGTCAATCACAGAAGGAGCTTAAGATCTTGCAGACAAATGTTAAAGAGATGTTGGAGAAGGGTGTTATTCAGAAGTTTAGAAGTCCTTGGGTGTGCAAATCTTATGTTGTGATGAAGCCAAATGAGAGCACATATGAATATTGGCAAGTTTTGATGGCTAACATGAACATTCTCAAGATTGCTTTTTAAACACCATTTGACTTGTATGATTCATGGGTGATGCTTTTTAGTTTGAGCAATGCTCCAGCAACTTTTCAACATATAATGGATGAGGTTCTTTGTGATATGTTGGAGGTGACTACCGACTTCATCAACAATATTTTAATCCATTTAGAAGAAACATGGGAAGAACATGTCTATGATGTACACAAGGTTTTAAATCGGTTGCAGGAAGTTGGTTTGAAGTTAAAGTAGTCTAAGTGTGTGTTTGGATCCAAGAACACCACTTATCTTGGCTATCGCATTTCTCGTGAAGGTTTGCAAGTCGATCTTGACAAACTTGTTGTAGTTCTGAAGTAGCTTACGCTAAAGTGTGTGAACGATGTGCAACACTTTCTTGGCAAGGTATAATATCTTGGGCATTTTATGGATCATCTTTCGGATCATACTGCAATGTTGTGGGCGTTGCTGAAGTCGTCAATGACATCTCTTGCCTAGTCTAAGGATTACGAGTTTGTGTTTGTAAATTTTAAAGAGTTGTTGACAACTGCTCTAGCTTTGGCATACCCTAATTACACTCATTCCTTCATCTTGTGCGTGGATGCTTGTAACATCGGTCTCAAGGGTGTATTAATGCAAGAGAGTACAAGTGTACCTGGTCAACATCATCCCATTGCGTACATCAGCCGTATGTTGCAACTAGTAGAGGTGAACTACTCCATGATAGAGAAGGAGTGTATAGCAATGGTTTGGGGTTTTGAAAAGTTCCATGCCTACTTGTATGATTCTCGGACGTTGTTGAAAGGCAATCATGCTACGATTACTTCGTTGTTAAAGTAAAAGAACTTGGTTGGCCATACTACTCGATGGGTTTTGAAGGTTTAAATTTACGACTTCAAGGTTATTCATTACCCATGAAGTTCCATGGCTGATATTGACACTCTTTCTCGAGCTCCTCTTTCACCTTCTTTTTCTTTTTTTGTTCTTAAGAAGTCAGTTGTTTCAGTATCAATAGACTTTTGGACGAGGATTCGATACAATCAGGTGCAGAGTTAGATTTGCCTTCTTTGAATGAGGTTCAAAAAGTTCAAAAGGTTGAGCCATGAATTTAAAGGCTTCGTGTGTCAAGCCACGATCCAGGAACCAGGAAGAGAACAGGATTCCAAGAACAGAAAGGCTTGACTCAGAAGTAGGACCGAGAGCAGGACATGAACTAGGAATAGGAACAGGACGGATCTAGGAACAAAACAGGATCAGGATAGGATCCGGGAACAAGACAGGAAAGCGCAAGACAAGATCCAGGAACAAGATAGAAGCAGGACAGGATCCAAGAGCAGAACAGGATCCAGGAGCAGGATAGGGAACAGGAGCGAGACAAGAGCAGGGACAGGAAACAAGACAAGAACAAGACAAGACGAGATTGATCGTAGTAAGACTGGTGTTGATAGTAACTGATTGTACAACAATTAGGTCGGAGCTTTTATGCTCACAACTCCAAGAGCTAATCTAGGCATGAGTGCAAAAGTGGTTGCATGCATGCAAAAGTGATTGCATGCATGCAGAGGCTAAGATGAGTCCACATGTCCCTTATCCTCTAGGCATATCCTGTGGCATATATCCTGCAACCGAATCCTGTGTCCGGAATCCTGGTAGGAATATCCTGTAGGAAATCCTGCAACCCATATCCTGTATCCGGAATCCTGTAGGAAAGTCCTGCAACCCATGTATCCGGAATCCTGTATTCTGTATCGGGTCGTGACAGCACCTCCTCCCTAAAGACGAGTTCCACGAGTCTTGGGACCTGGTTTAGCAGGATAATGCCGATGGAAGGCAGCAACCTTGGAAGAAGCATGGAGTAAGTTGGATGCAGGTTCCCAAGTGCGATCAGTAGGCATACCCTTTCCAATCCACCAAGTATTGGAGTTGGTGACGATGAAGACGAGAGTCAAGGATGGCTGCAACTTCGTACTCAGGTTCAGTGTCAATGACCACAGGAGGGGGAGGAGAAGAAACACGACCGGGAAGAGAAGAAGGATGATACGGCTCCAACAAGAGGTGTGAAACACAGGATGAAGTTTCACCGTGGATGGTAACTCGAGTCGGAAAGCTACAGGATTTACCTCCGCCACGATCCTGTAAGGGCCCAATCGTTGAAAATCCAACTTAGAAGAAGGCCTGTTGGTGCGAATGTGTCGACGAAGAAGCCACACGAGATCACCAATCTTGTATGCAGGTGCCGGCTGACGGTGAGCATCAGCATGATGCTTGTATCGTTCCTGTGCCTGCTGAAGATGAACCTGGAGATCATCCTGTACCTGCCGAAGATGCTGAAGACGATCCTGTACTGCAGGAGCGGAAGAAGGAGAAGCGGGAGGAGCAAAGTCAAAACGTGGATGGTGGCCTGTAAGAGCAAAGAAAGGTGTCTGTCCTGTAGATGCGTGATGGAGTTGTTGTAGGCAAACTCCGCCATTGGAAGAAGGTCCAACCAGTTGTCCTGCTGGTAACTGATGAAGCAACGAAGATACTGTTCTAAGGTCTGAATTGTGCGTTCGGACTGCCCATCGGTTTGTGGGTGATATCCTGAAGAAAGATCCGCTTTAACCTGTAGACTCCGAAGAAGCTCTCGCCAAAACTTGGACATGAATTGTGGACCTCGATCGGAAACAATGCTCTCAGGAAGACCATGATGTCGGAACACCTCGCGGATCACCAACTCGGCAGTTGTCTGACCTGTAGCTGTCTTGTTGCAGGGTAGGAAATGAGCCTGCTTGGTGAAACGGTCAACCACCACAAGAACTGCATCAAATCCACGAGAAGGAGGAAGATCTGTGAGGAAATCCATAGAAATGGATCTCCAAGGAGCAGAGGAACAGGAAGAGGACGAAGAAGACCAGAGGGTGCATGATGAGGCATCTTCGACCTGCTACAAGTGTCACAACTCCGTACAAACCTCTCCACAAAACCTCGCAACCCAGGCCACCAATAGTTGCGAGTCACCAACTCCACTGTCTTGGCCACACCAAAATGTCCTGTAGCCGGGGTATCATGACAATCCTGTACCACACGAGTCCTGGAAATACCAACAGGAACGTACAGGAGACCTTCCCGGTACAGGAGTCCATCCTGTATGGTGAACAGGTTGTAGTCTGGACGGGAACTGGAGGAAGAGGAACTTGCAACGTCAGGATGAATGTGTGAGAACACATTCTTTGCCAAGTCGTCTGTAGCCAACTGCGAACGGACGTCCTGTAGGAGTGTTGAATTTGCTGGAGCCTGATGAACCTGCAGTGCCGCAACGGCGATCAGGACCCAACAACACTTGCCTTTGACAGTCAAATGCAGGATCGCCCGGGCTTGGTGCAAGGTAAGAGCGCCTAGACAATGCGTCCGCCTTGCCATTCCGAAAACCGGGCCTGTAGACGATGACGAAGTCAAAACGTGATAGGAACTCTGCCCACCTAGCCTGTCGCCGACTGAGAACCGAGCCGTTTGAAAGTACTCCAGGTTCTTGTGATCCGTAAGAACTTGTACAGGATGTGCAGCACCTTCCAGGAAATGCCGCCACTCCTCAAACGAATCCACAATGGCCTTGAGTTCCTTGTCATGAATCTCGTAGTTGATCTCGCCGACAGGAACTTACGAGAGTGAAAAGCTACAGGATGAAGCAACTTGTCCTCTCCAACTTGCGATAGGACGGATCCTACTGCAAAATCCGAGGCATCTGCTTCAATGAAGAAAGGATGAGAAGGGTCAGGATGTGCTAAAATCGGAGCTGTCGTGTCCTTGAGTGTTGTGAACGTGTGTTCCGCCTTGTCGGACCAAGAGAAAAGTCCTGTGCGCTTGGTGAGTTCTGTGAGTGGAAGTACACGCTTGGAGAAGTCCTGTATGAACCGCCTGTAGAAGTTTGCAAAGCCAAGGAAACATTGTACATCTCGTACCGACTTGGGCCTCTCCCACTCCACGATGGTCTTCACCTTGTGCATGTCCATGGAAACGCCAGCAGGAGAGACGATGTAGCCCAAGAACTCCACCGAATCCCTATCGAAAAAACACTTCTCCAACTTCGCGTACAGGCCATGCTCGCGAAGCCGCTCTAAACTAGTCGTACATGCTTGTCATGTGCCGCCTGGTCCTTGGAGAAAATCAAGATGTCGTCGAGGTAGATCACCACAAACTGGTCCAAGAAGTCACGAAAGATGTCGTTCACCATGTGTTGGAACACGCTGGGGCATTGGTAAGGCCGAAAGGCATTACCGTGTACTCAAATGTCCAAACCTTTAGGGAGGAGGTCCTTCACGTCATCCCTCAACCCAAAACGGAAGTGTTCGATCAATGCAGTCTCGTCCCATGGAATGTTCATGCAAAGTTGCTGAAATTCGGACGCATAGACGGAAGCTGGTTGGGATCCTTGAGTGAGCTTCCGTAACTTCGTGCATGCAAAACAGTACTTATCAGGATCTCCAAAACAGGCTTCAAAGGCAGCCATAAAACCTTCAAAGTCTTCCATTAATGGGTCATCACGCTCCAGCAAGGGAGCAACCCAAGCTCGTGGAGATCCACTTAGTAAGGATGCCAAAGACCCACCTTTTGAGCATCAGTCGAGTAGCTCCGTGGTTGCATACGGATTAAGAGCCGGATCTGATTCAGGAAACCTTGGAAATCGACACGATTGCCACTGAACTTCTTTGGCATGCTAACCTTCGGCTCCGAAGAAAAACAAGTGATTAATATTTTAAGTGGTGGATAAGAAGTTGCATGAAAGCCCACATGACGGCCATGATATCATTGAAGTTCGATGAAGAGGGAACCACCGATGCCTGGGAGAGAGCATGTGCAGCAGCCTTGGAGGATGCATCAGCAGCTGCATGTGCCGCATTGGTGGAACCTTGTAGGTCAGTGACCACTTGGCGCAAAGTGGCCAACTCATGAAGTAACATTTGGTGTTCGCGTTGAAAGCGCTCAAAATCAGCCATGATCTAGGAAAGAAAAAGGAGGAAAATGAAGGAAAAGAATTAAGAAAAAGGTAACTGGAAAACGGAGAACTATGAAGCAGTTACTATCAAACTGTCAAGCCACGATCCAGGAACCAGGAAGAGAACAAGATTTTAAGAACATGAAGACTTGACTCAGGAGTAGGACCGAGAGCAGGACAGAAATTAGGAATAGGAACAGGACGGATCTAGGAACAAGACAAGATCAGGATAGGATCCGGGAGCAAGATAGGAAAGCACAGGACAAGATCCAGGAACAAGACAAAAGCAGGACAGGATCCAAGAGCAGAACAGGATCCAGGAGCAAGACAGGGAACATGAACGAGACAGGAGCAGGACAGGAAACAAGACAAGACGAGATTGATCATAGTAAGACTGGTGTTGATAATAACTGATTGTACAACAATTAGGTTGAAGCTTTTATGCTCACAACTCCAAGAGCTAATCTAAGCATGAGTGCTAAAAGTGGTTGCATGCATGCAAAGTGACTGCATCCATGCAGAGGCTAAGATGAGTCCACATGTCTCTTATCTTCTAGGCATATCCTGTAGGAATATCCTGCAACCGTATCCTGTATTCGGAATCCTGGTAGGAATATCCTGTAGGAAAGTCCTGCAACCCATATCCTGTATCCGGAATCCTGTAGGAAAATCTTGCAACCCATATCTTGTATCCGGAATCCTGTATTCTGTATCGGGTCGTGACATCGTGATGAGTTTGAAAATCTTGCATCACTTGTTAATGACTTGCCTTTCAGGCACTTACATTCACAATCTCGCCTTCATGATGAAATTTTTTAGTTTGTGAGGACTGATCCAGATGATCATTTGCAATTAATGGTGCCTTCAGTCTTCGTTCCACGCTTCCTCCATGCTTACCATGGCTTTCCTGTTCTTGGCAGGTACATGACATCATCATGTGATTGAGAAGCTACACAGATCATTTTATTGGCTAGAGTTGCAAGAAGACATGATTAATATGTGCGTAGTTGTGTGGGTGCCAAGCTCGCAATACTCCCATGTGTACTTCGTAAAGATTGTTGAAGTTAATTATAATTTCTCGTCCGTTTGAGTTGGTGACATTTGATTTAATGGGACCTTTTCCGCAATCGACTGCTAGCAATGAGTATGTTATTATCATGTCCAATTGCTTAACTCGTTAAGTAGAAGTTGGTGCTCTTGCTAGTGTGATTAACTTTATTGTTGGCCACTTTCTCCTTAATTGAGTCGTGTTCCAACATTCTTGTCCAAAGCGGATTCTCTCGAATAATGGTTCTGCATTTATGATTGAGGCATTTCATGTCTTAACATCTCAGTTGGGGATACACAACACTTTCATAGGTACTTATCATCCTCATATAAATGATTTAGTGGAATGGCTCATCATGACTTTCAAGGGGATGATCACAAAGTACGTGACCTTTTAACATTTAGATTGGGATGGTATTTGCCATTTCTCCGATATGCTTATATGTCACTAGGATATAGAGTTTCATGGGTACTTCATCATATAAGCTCTTAATATATGGTCATGACCCAATGTTGCCAAACAAAGGTGGGTCTACCTTTTCACTTGCCATGAGTTGCTAATGCTATGCCTGGTGGTATTTGATGAGCATTCTTCCATTGATCCGAGTAGAGTTTACAGAACATTTGAATTATGTACAAGTGGGACAACAATGGCACTACAACTCTCATCATCCACCTGCGGAGTACAAGATGGATGAGATGGTGTTAATTCGTTTTCACAAGCTTACAATACGTGGTTTAGCCAAAAGTTTCCTTGTTCAGTGAAAGGGACCATATCGAGTCATGTAGCAAGTAAGGCTGCAAGTTTATGAGGTTTAACACGACATTCAATCCAATCCTCCACAGATTATGTATGTGCAACAGTTGAAGCGTTTTGTGTAATGGGTCAGGAATAAGTTATGCTACTTACAAATCCACCAATGCTTTCTCTCAATGTTCCTTCAAATCCACGATTATCTACTAGAGAACCCTAACCACCTTTCATCTTTCAAAAGAGGATGATGTAAGGTGCATGTGTACAACTGCATGCATGCATACTATTATTATAGTGGGATTTTAATAAGCGTCGTATCGGTTTCAATATGAACCACTCATTCCTAGTGAGGGTTGTGAGTTATCACAAAGGGATATTGTAACAAACATTAACTAATGAATATTAATTCTAAGTATTGATATCCATATAATAAAAGAATATATATTAAAGTATATTCTAGCATTGTCTCGGAAAGTCATATCCAACAGTCGTGCTGCCCACGGAATTCTGTGGTTACAATTGAACTGGAATATTTTACATGGTAGATACCTTGGAGTTGTTAACTTCTAAGCTAAACTATTTATGCTTGTCACATGCATAACTCACCACGTGTTTGAACTTACATGTTTACATAATTTGCTGAACATATATACATATATATGTGTATATATATGCACGATTGGAACCAGTTCACGTCGGTCTGCTAGCCGCCTACAATGGTTGGTGACAATTGAGCAGGAACTTATTGAGATCTAGATTACTTAGCCGTCCATTCATTTACTGTGTACGTCATTGCCACGTGTTCAAATTTACTTCAAAGGTACATTAGGGCCTTCATATATCCAGGAAACTAGGGCTGTAAGCGGCACTTCGAAGAAGAGCTGAAAACGGTAAGTTTATCTTCGTGAAATTCCATGTTCTTACAATCGCGATGGCGCTGTGTTCTTTTCTTTCCATGGAGCTTTGTGAAGTTTATCAAAATTCCTGCTTTTCATGTCGATCTTATGTGAAATCCCGTTCTCGTCTTTGTGATGCAGCTTTTGAGCAGATTTTAATGAAATCTTTCTGTTTTGAAGGAGAATGGGAAGCAACGGCTATGGCGATTACACGGCAGGGACAGAGCTGGAGCGAGAGCCGTACTGGCCGGAATCGAAGCTGCGGATTTCAATAACGGGAGCCGGAGGATTCTTGCGTCACACATAGCGAGGCGTTTAAAGGCGGAGGGTCACTATATTATCGCATCGGACTGGAAGAAAGAACGAGCACATGAGCGAGGACATGTTCTGCCACGAGTTTCTCTAGTTGATCTCCGTGTCATGGACAATTGTATGGCGGTGACAAAGGGCGTCGTATGTCTTCAATCTGGCCGCCGACATGGGGGGTATGGGGTTTATCCAGTCGAATCATTCCGTTATTATGTATAACAACACCATGATCAGCTTCAACGTGCTTGAGGCCTCTCGCATCAATGGCGTCAAGCGGTATGTTCTTGCATACTCGTATATATATTTCATACATATAAATATACTCGCATATATACGTGTGTTGTTATAAGGACCAAAACTTCAAAGGCATATATAATGTATATTTCATAAATCTAAATAGCTATACGTCTAGTAAATCACCGGCTTATTCTCATTTACGACACACACACACATATATATCCATTGCCTTGTGTTATGACACTGTTCAATAAAACAGAGACAACACACACACCGCATAAACACAGAGGGAGAGGGGTTGTGTGTGTGTGTGTGTGTGAAGTTCCATCTTTAATATACACGTTATATATAGATACGGGTATTGTGTATGCGGTGTGTGTAGGTTGGAAAAGTGCCACACTTTTCTGATAAAGTTGTTTGTTTTTTCATTAGATTTTTCTACGCGTCAGTGCTTGTATTATACCCTGAATTTAAGCAGCTGGAGACCAAATGTCAGCCTCAAGGAATCTGATGCATGGCCTGCCGAGGTATGCTAGCACGACACGCGCACACACAATGCATATTGATTGTTGTCGTAACAGCCACAAGATGCGTATGGGCTGGAAAAGCTTGTGCTCAGAGGAGCTTTGTAAGCATTACACGAAGGATTTTGGTATCGAGTGCAGGATTGGGCGTTTTCACAACATATATGGGCCGTACGGGACGTGGAAAGGCGGGAGAGAGAAAGCTCCAGCTGCTTTTTGCAGAAAGCTCTGACTTCGACGGACAAGTTTGAGATGTGGGGTGACGGCAAGCAGACAAGGTCTTTCACATTCATTGACGAATGTGTGGAGGGTGTTTTGAGGTAAATATGTTTAGTATGTATATATATATATATATTATATATATATTTACATATTTGGATTATACATCAGGCTGACGAAATCGGACTTCTGTGAGCCTCTTATATTGGGAGTGACGAGATGGTGAGCATGAATGAGATGGCGGAGATTATATTAAGTTTTGAGAGTTATAAGCTGCCTATTCACCATATTCCTGGACCGAAGGTGTTCGTGGTAGGAATTCGGATAACACTTTGATAAGGGAGAAGCTTGGCTGGGCCCCGTCCATGCGTCTCAAGGTAAGTTTGATAGTTAATAATATATAAGAAGGGTTTAAACAATTCTTATTGCAACAATCACGCACGCACGCACGTTAACATCATGACACGTTGTAGTCTGATTATATGTGTGGTACAGGATGGGCTTAGGATTACATACTTCTGGATCAAAGAGCAGCTAAAAAAGGAGCAATCTGAGGGACATGATTTGGCAGCATACAGTTCGTCCAAGGTTGTGGGGACACAAGCACCTGTGCAACTTGGTTCACTCAGGAAGGCAGATGGAAAAGAGTGATAAATGTGTGTGGTTGCAACATACATAATATAAGTTTTTATATATGGAAAAGACTGATAAAATGTGTGTGGTTGCAACATACATAATATAATGAAAATTTTAAAATTCTTGTAAAGCGTTTGCTATGTTTATTCGTTGAAATTTTGTGATTATAAATAAAACACAATAGTGGAGGGCCCATAACCATAGGGGTCCCTGGATCGAAACCAGGCTTCTCTAAATTTATGTCATTTTCTTTTACTTTTTTGATAAAAGTTGTGTATTAGGAATAAGCATATTTGACAAAAGTGTGTTTGAAAGAAACGCATCTCTAAGTTTATGTCATTTTCTTTTACTTGTTTGATAAAAGTTGTGTAAGGAATAAGCATATTTGACAAAAGTGTGAAAGAAACGCATCTCTAAGTTTCGTTTAATTTATGTCATTTTCTTTTGTGTACTAGGAATAAGCATATTTGACATGTCAAATATGCTTATTCTTAATACGTAACTTCTTTCAAGAAAGTAAAACACACATACACACACACACACACACACACACATATGTATAGATGTATAATGTGTATATATGCATGTACGGTACATATATTCTACTCTCTGTGTTTCTCTCTTGAAAGAAACGCACAGAGAGTAGAATATATGTAGAGTACATGCTTTATACAGTAAAACCTGTCTAAATTGGACTTAAAACACTTCTAAATTGAATTTGAATTTCATAAGTATAATTAATAAACAATTAAATAAATAATTTTTATGTATAAATACACACACACACACACACACATATAATATCACACGTAAAGTATGTAATAATTAAAAGATCGTTCTCTCTCTACACATTCACATGTTGTGTATAATATATATGTATGTGTATATATTGTCATATATATATATATATATATATATATATATATAAAAGAGAGAGACACTAATAAATTATAACTAACGATTCCATACAAGAAAATAACAATGGAGTGACCAAAGAATTAAAGATTTAACATATTTTTTTAATTAAACATATTAAGTAGGTGCACCTTTATTATATATGTTATTACATACATTTGTAAAAACCTTGTTTAGTAACCGGTTAAATAAAAATTATGCATTAGTAAAAAAAAATTTAATTCAATTAACCATTGTAATGGAAAAACATATAGGTATTAATAATTAATTATGTGGTAATTTACCAGGGCCGAGTAACCACCCACTAATACAAAGTGGGCCTTAGACTTAGCATCTCTCCCTTCACATTCACACACACACACACACACTCCATCTACATGTACAGTACTGTCAGACCCCAGTCACTTGTGTAAAGTTGAATTGGCCTTATATTCATGGGAATAAACTAACTGATTAAGAGGAAAGTGTGCCATGTGTACACTTACGTGTTGAAGTCCCATGCACTCACATACATTTTGGGAAGATCGTTTATCAAGAAGCTACACACCTGATAACAAATTTTTCCACATATGGAGTGTTCCTTAGTCGTGTGTTTTGGAGAAATGCTGGTAGACTTTGTGCCAACAGTGTCAGGTAAGAATAGCAAGAGAGACTGTAAGACTTACGAAATGGCTGCCGGGGGAGCACCAGCTAATGTAGCAGTTGCTATCTCCAAACTTGGTGGACACTCGGCGATGATAACCAAAGTTGGAGATGATTCCTTCGGGCACATGCTGGTTGAGATGCTCGCTGAGAACCGAGTCGATACCAGCGGCATCGGGTTCGATTCCTCTGCTCGCACTGCTCTGTCGTTTGTTACTCTTGGGAGCGATGGGGAGAGGGAGTTCATGTTTTACAGGTATCAAAACTCATGTTTGTACTGTTTATACTCACGCCACGCTTCTATTAACTAGTGTGTGTGTGTAGACACACCTCCACGCATCTATAAACTAATGTGTCTATGTGTGTGTGTGTGTGAGAGAGAGAGAGAGAGTCCAATCAAGATACATATATGTATATATAAGTATATACTTTAGAATGCGCTCGCGACACACACCTCCACGTATCTATAAACTAGTGTGTGTGTGTGTGTGAGAGAGAGAGAGAGAGAGTCCAATCAAGATACATATATGTATATATAAAATATATACCTTAGAACGCACGCGGGCGCACACACACACACACACCTCCACGAATCTATAAACTAGTGTGTGTGTGTGTGTGAGAGAGAGAGAGAGAGAGTCCAATCAAGATACATATATGTATATATAAATATATACCTTAGAACGCAAGCGCACACACACACACACACACACCTCCACGCATCTATAAACTAGTGTGTGTGTGTGTGTTTGTGTGTGTGTGAGAGAGAGAGAGGAGAGAGAGTCCAATCAAGATACATATATGTATATAAAAATATATACCTTAGAACACACACGCACACGTATCTCTTTTAAACAGGAATCCAAGTGCAGATATGATGTTAACCGAGTCCGAGATCCACCCAGAGATAATCTCACGGGGCTCAATCTTCCACTTCGGTTCGATCAGTTTAGTATCAGAACCATGCAAGTCCGCACAACTGTGTGCAATGCGGCATGCAAAGAGTTCGGGACTCCTCCTGTCTTACGATGTAAACCTCCGCCTGCCACTGTGGCCCTCACCCGATCAAGCATATACAGAGATCATGGAGGCGTGGAGATATGCAAACATTGTGAAGATAAGTGACGATGAGCTCGATTTCCTCAGGAAGAACGAGGCTGAGAACACCGTGGAAGAGCTCATATACACATTCTGGCATGCTGAACTTAAGCTCTTGCTTCTTACCGAGGGTGCAGAGGGTTGTAGGTACTTTACCAAGCGGTTTAATGGTCGGGTTAAGGCGGTTAAACGAGTTGAAAGCATTGATTCTACTGGTGCTGGAGATGCGTTTATGGGTGGGTTTCTGTTCAGGCTCTCTTGTGAAATGGATTTGTATGAAGACGAAGAGAGGCTGAGAAAGGCCTTGGAGTTTGCAAATGCCTGTGGCGCGCTTGCTACGACACAGAGAGGAGCTATACCGAGCCTTCCTTCACAAGAGTCTGCAACCAGGTTTATGTGTAGTGCTGCATAGATGTGTGTGTGCGTGTGTGTGTGTGAAACAGATATTTCTAGCAAATGAAATTGGACCATGAGATTAAAAAGTATATAGAAATACAATTAAGTTGTACTGTTTACAAAGATTTTCATTGAGATATTTAATAAAATAAAAATTAAACAATATATTATACATATTAGTTTGTTTACTATATTAATAATATATATAGTACATATGCGTATATATGAGCTTTTGAATATATAAATGTATGCGAATACACACACACATATATATAATTACAATTATATTTATGCTCTCTGCACAACTAGAGTTAAACAACGATAACACGGGTGTAACTTACGTTCTGAAATCAAGAGTATTACATCGACGTATGCATGTTTAGAATATGTAGTATTATTGTGCATATTGACATATTCACATTATTGGTGTGTGTGTGTGTGTGTGTGTGTGTGTGTGAGAGAGAGAGAGAGAGAGAGAGGGTGTAGTATATCCATGGAACTGATGCTATGCCAGCTATGGTATATCCATGAGATGATATTCGAACAGGGAATATACCAAATAGATCCGTGATGAAACCCTAAACCTTGGCTGAAGAAACATGGTGGCATGGAGGCTATGGCGCTTCTGGGTCGCCTCACAATTCTTATCACAATGCGTCCAGGAAACCACAAGGTGAGAAAGTGCACAAAATCCCTCAAATTCAGGCATGCGATTGGGAGGGTTCTTCGAGCATCATGCTCGTCACAGTCCCAGAACGATGGACACGGCAAAGCTACTCCGAAAATATCGAAATTGTCGAGTCCAGACGAGAATTCTACCAAAATTTTCTCTTCTGAGAGTGATTCAGCGAACCCCAATGTTTTCATAACATCCAGTAAGAAATGATGTATGAAGTAGAATAATATGTATATAATATAATGTACACATACACATGCATATGATATATACATCTGCATAAACAAGTACATTTATACATATAAATTCGTATAAACATGTTTATACATACATGATGCTACACACGCACACACGCACACCCCTGTAGTATAGTACTAAGTTATAGAGATCCACTATATTACTTCCGCATAGGACATTCAGTAATAAACATTATCAGTATCTAGCTTATATGGGATTTTTACCATGTTTATCTTTGTTATATATGATTTTCTGTCCTTTAATATACCATACACTATAATATACATGTGTGTGTGTGTGTGTGTGTGAGAGAGAGAGAGAGAGGGAGACTAACAGAATATGATATTCCTATTCAGAAGTGAAAATTCCAGAAGATTACTTGGACATGGTGAACGTATTCTCTCCGGAGAAGGTTGTAGTTGCCGCTCACTTGACAAAGACCCCCACAGCAGAGGCAATGGTCACCGGCATAAAGACCGCCGACTGGCTCCTCAAAGGAATAAAAGCTGCGCACGGGGTGATACTCCTGCTGCAAGCCGATGGTGGAAATGTGGTGGCTCTGGGGTCTCCTGATGGGATTCTTCTGGGGATAAAGGCTGCCAAAGTTGTTATTAAGGGTGTGAAGATGTCACAGAAGGCTCTCAAATCGCGTGGTGTGAAGAGCCTCGGGTTTGGTGGCAAGTTTAAGGATATGATGAATGGGATGAAGGCTTCGTGGGGTGCGTTGGATGTTGTTAGGGGTGCCAAGGTTATATTCTCTGCGGTATGTCACCCACCCACCCACACACACATAGTGCATATATACAGTCCAAATATCATGTGCATCTTGAATACACCTTTATGATTGTGTTTTTAAGCTGTTAATGCAGTTTTATATATCACACACACACATCAGTGTGCCACTCACACGCGTATAATATCATGAGTAGGTCCATTACTTTGCATATTATGGTATCTAAGGTTTAGCACTTCATTACAGCCTAAAGCTGTTAATGAAGTGTTATTTCATATCTTAATCATACACATACGCAATATATATATATATATATATATATATATAGACTTTACATAAGCTTTAAGTTATATAGTATGTTTGGACATCATACTATGCATATAAATGCAAGTCCCTTCACTAAGCTTACTAGCTCATCTCTCTCTCTTTCTTTCTTTCTTTCTTTCTGTATATATTTCTAAATTAACCAGTAGGCTTAGTGAAGAGACTTGCATTTATATGCAGAGTATGACGTCTAATCAATACTATATAACTTAAAGTTTATGTAAACTATGGTTGGGATCTCAGTAAAACCATATATATAGATTTAAATGTATATATACTTTGTAAGGGCCTCAAAGTATATGCATTTCATTATTATATTTCTTACTTATACATTTGCGTATAATTATACTAGGTCTTCAGCGGAAGGCTTGCCACATCCAACTGGAACCTCGTCGTCAAGGCATATGAAACCTCCCGGGGCGCAGTAAACACAGTGGAGGCCCTGACTTCTCTCAGGCTGGGATTCTTTACCAAGGGGTTCTTGGGGATTAAAGGGGCAATAAGTGGGATCGGAGTCATGATCAAGGCATGGGTTGTTTCAAAGGAAATTATATTTTTGATCAAAGGACTTGGATTTTCGCACGGGGCACGCCAGGTACTTAAATATATACATGAAATACGTCAACCGTACACACACGAAGAGGAGACAAGTAAGAGAACTGAACAGGAACAAGTTCAAGTTCAGGTCGAGACATGTTTAAAGTCAGAATATGTTCATTTTGGGAAAGACAGGCATATAGTTAGAGAATTACAGGGAACACTGCATCTAAACCGAATCAATGAAGCTAGGAAACACCGGTTTTTGGAAAAGGACAGGGAAATGTGGATCTCCTTTCATAATGTGGCTAACCGCTGCAGTGGTTCGTCGGACTTAGTGCTTCTGTTATCGGTTCAAGGACTAGCACACATTCAACTGTAACACACAGTATTCTACAGAGGTAATAATTCTTTCTTGTACACATCTCACTATGCTAGATATTAATTATGATAACCACTAACAATAGTGCAACCATATTGTGCGTGCGTGTGTGTGTGCGCGGGAGAGAGACAGAGAGAGGGAGAGAGAGCATGAGAGTGTGGGAGTGGGTTATAGTGATATATAAATTAAAATTAAAATATATCAACGACTTGGATTTAAAGAGTGAAGATTCTAACGATTCAGATTTCACGATTTAGCAGTCATATTTTTAATATTTAATAATAGATTATACCATTACAAAATATACTATTTCCACCAATAACATCCATTAGATTTTAGTATATATTCTTTTAGTGCTTTTAAACTTTACATTACATATGCCTTCCGTTGCTTATTTAAATCAAAAAGTATATACTTCTCTTTCATTAACGTATACTATTCAACTCCCCAATACTCATCCAAAGCAAGTGAAACGTCTTTCTTTCTTTATTTAGTTGAACTATTAATATATATGTGTGCGTGTGTGTGTGTGTGGAAATACACGTGTGAAACTGTGTTTTGGTATTTTCCCGTTTATAGTTTCCGGTTCATCGTATTTTCCGGAATGGATAGAGATTAACAACAAGCCACCACCTGTCTCACAGGCGATTACAAAGTTAACAGCTACTTGCATATATCCACGCGTCTTTATTTGGTTTTGGATATGTATATAAATAATATGCACAAAAAGTGCTCAATAGTTTTTAATAAATTAATCATATTTGAATATATTAAACTATTGTTGTATTAATTAATCAAAATAGTGTTAATTTAATGCTATACCGACCATATAGAACTGTATAATGTAGTTTTGGAATGTAGCTAAAGTAATCCAGACGTGTCATACAAGTTTGATATCTAGATATATATATATCAAGAGATGTTGTTTCTAAACAAGTTACAAGAGATTTTATTTATTTTGCTAAGGACACCGTCCTTGTCTTTAGTGCCAAAGACACATGTCCTTGTTACAAGCCTACCAGCAAAATAGATAGGAACACGTAGTCCACCCAAGACATATCCCAAGCAGCTCCAATAATGCAAGCAATTGCACATCCCACTTGGCTCCTCGTCCGGAGTTCCATTCCAATCCGATATTACGTAGCAATGTGGAGAATGTGATCCGTACAGCCGTGCTTTCATGAACAAACACGTAACGTATACATACGCCAAGGGTTTATGTCAGGTACGTCGTGGAAGCGTAGCCCATACAAATCCACCGCCCGTACAACTACTCCCATAATGCAATCCGTACAAGGGACCGTATGCGTAGGGAGCCCGCGAATGTCCGTACCAATTCCGTACAGGAACACGGAGTACGATCAAGCGGTGTATTCGCTATCAACATCAGAAATGGAGATTAGAAACTTCATTTAGAGCACTGTTACGATGTCGTGGCCATTATAGAAAAGAAAGTGGGCTTTAAATATCGTTGAATTTTACACACTGTAGCACGCCGCATAGCCGCCTCTATTCACACATATAATAACATAGTTTTTCTTGTCTATTATTTTTCAGATCATGAACTTAATATAGCGTGTCCATAGACACACGAAACTCAACTGGGAACGCTTTGTATAGTCTTAAGCTGTTTAAGGGGCGCTAAAACTCTCTATATATAGAATTATGTCGTGACACTTGTAATATGGTCAAATGTCCACTTAGCAAGTCCTTGATCAGCGTAATACGGTCACCTGGATCAGCAAGTGTACGGAAAGCTTGAGTACGGGGGCAAAAACCAACAAAATGGGAGGTTGAACATTCTAACGGCTATGATCTGTAGCCGGGGACCAGCCAACGGCTGAGATGACTTTTCTTATCTGACTTGGTTGGCAGTTTCAAGTTCTGGTCGTGCGACTGGGGAAAAACTATAACATAAAATACGAATTGTCTGGCACACGGGCCCTGTTCTCAGGAAGGACAATAATACACATACACATACACATATATACATACATACACACAACAAAAGGCGGGATGAACCAAACTCTAAATTGCACCAAACAAAACACACATATACACACAAGGTGTTTCAAGGTTCATACACACTCAGTTCGATCCACACTTTTTCTAATGTTTGTATTTCCCACACGAAGCATTGACCACCAGACAAAACTATGTACACTTAGTCACGATTCAGACGGAAATACACTACGTGGAGAGAAGAATGAGCCTAGGATTGGTAGGCCTAATCAATCTCATAATGTCGTCCTTGCCAGATCCCTGTAGCCTTCTCAAAGCACAGAACCTGGCTCCGATCTGGGCCGAGGAAATCCCTCGGTTTGCTATTGAAGAATGTGAGGATCTTACTACTGGCAACCTGTAATATACAATCGTCAAAACCCGTAACGAAGACAGATCTATAGAGAGTAAATAGAATACTTACGGGACAGGGACGGATGCAATCTCTGGCTCATCATCATATGAGGAAGACTCGTCAGTTGCGTATGAGACTTGGTGGAGTCGGCTTGGCCCTCGGACACGGCATCTGGTGCACGTCTTGGAGACCTGTTGTACAGGGGCGGCGGCTTTGCAGGCTGATGGAAGAAGGGCTTGGGCCGGGGAGCAACTGCTGCCGGAACGGGTTGGGGGTGGACTGAACCCTGGTGCTGCTGTGATCTGTGCATTCGGCACCGGAACGATCCCGGATGCGTCGTGGGGGCACACAGGCATGTCATCTTGGGAGCAGCAGATTGGCCCGGAGGAGATCGACCCGCCAGAGCACGGAGTGCAGATGTCTTCATAGCCCTCACCCTCTCGCTCGACATTCCGGATCTTGTGATTGCGGGTTCCTGGGAACGACAAAATGGGAATTATGCATATTGGATCTAGATATTAAATCACGACCAAAGTGGATTAGAACAATTTCTATCTTCCGAAACTACACTGCCAAATTGTTCAAAGTGTGCCCCCTCCTCCCTTTTATTGGAGAAGAAGTTCACCACTACCGGTGAAAAGAAAATGACCACGGTACGAAATGAGCCACATTATACGGAAATTCTACTGGCGGCCACGTGGGAAGGCGGCTAGTATGCGGTGTACACGTGGCAAGGGACACGTGACGAGCCTGGATAATTGGGTGGCCATTCAATTATGTAGCCGGGCCTATGACATGAGGCATTCCGTAATTGACCGGCAATGTTTTGGTCTTTAAGTTGTCGTTAGTTAAATCACACATACACGTATACACATATGCGCGTGTATGTGTTTCTTAGGTCGTTCGTGAGGCTTCATGAAAATGTAGGCCATTGCAAGGTGTGTGTTTGGGTGGCAAATGTTGAATGGAGTTAGAAAAGAAGACGAAATCAGTGACTTAATGCCGTAGTTAGACCGCGTCCTCCGATTGCCGACACACACAAAAGAGACTTCTAATTCTCAACTTGTATGCTATATTATATTATATAATCTATATACATCACTATACACATCCACTT
This sequence comes from Selaginella tamariscina, assembly GCA_003024785.1. Lineage (NCBI taxonomy): Eukaryota > Viridiplantae > Streptophyta > Lycopodiopsida > Selaginellales > Selaginellaceae > Selaginella > Selaginella tamariscina. Next base: position 774,546 of record PUQB01000051.1, read on the forward strand.
ACATCCTGTAGTCTAATTATGTAACTACATCTGTTATAGATTGTCCTATACAATAATATGCATAGAATTTTAGTACTAAACTCCCACTAAACTAGGCACCATGCATGCATATGATAGTGTAAATGGAGGGATCTGATATGATTTAGGTATGGACAAGAGACAGTATAAGTGGAGGAAATCCTGCAGTTGCTCCATAACGCTCTACATGAATCTCATTTACAATGTCCAAGGGGCACGTAATTCCTGGACAATACGAATGATGGGGACGAATATATATATTATATATCGACTTGAAGTGCTCTTTTGGGACCACATCGTCCGTAAAACAATAATCTTACGGTCGATAGTCCGTGTCCACATTTCCGAGCCCTAAAGTCAAACCACGTACACGATGTGGCAAACTTACGTATTAATAAACTTTTTAAAAGAGTATAGCTTTTAATTTGTAAAAATAATGAAATATAATCGAATGCTTAGGTGGGTAAAATGACAAAGTTTATGATTAAGCAAGTAAGAATGTTTGCTAACAAGATTATATTAATCAAAGTAAGCCTTTACTTTGTTTCCATGTTACGGGGCAAGGAAGAGTCCAAAGGAGCCACATTGAAATTGCCGCAGACACATGTAAATGATGAAATGGATATATATTTATACGTATATGTATATTATAAGCACCACCTAAACCAAAAATAAGAATTGGTCGTGGGACAGCCTGTCCTTATACTTTCATAAGGCCCACGCTCACATGTACATACGTATGTACGTGTGTATACATGCACATACGTGCACCTTTGGTGGATCACAGAAAGAACTTGCCCTAGAAACATGGAATCTAGGATCTGAAACTGTAGATGATGTCCATATAAAAGATGCGTGGCAAAAGTAAGCTGTTGAATCTTTCATTAATGTGTGGTGTAAGTATCTTTAACTGCATATATTCTATAATTATTGAATATATATATATATATATATAAAGAACCACAACAATGCAAACATTAACTGGATTCACATGTATGCATATATTATGTAGAATTTTCTAGATCTCATGCGTGACTGGATAATATTCAACACACAGACATTGAATGGTTCAGATTTCATGACTCTCTGTATATGTATTTTTACATATATACTCCTACATGTGTAAAGGGTAAAGCAGTAGAATAATTCAATGTTTATATAACGTACAAAAGTTGGCAACGATTGAAAATGAAATAAAACAACTCTTTTTCATTGACAATTATAAGTTTTTTCTTTTATTTTTTTTTTTAAAATTAATTATTACGTCATTCCTCAACGTCATTAACATGTACAGAATCGCATTCACACCTAGGGTTAGGTCTGTCTAAGAAAGGGGAGCTTTCAAGGTATGACATTCATTGTTTTGTTTTATATATGTGCATAGACACACGCATACGCACACGCACACGCACACATATGTTTAGTTTATATTTTTGTGTTCTGGGCACACCTGAAATGGTGTAAATTCCCACACTGGGTCCATGCTACTGCAGCTGAACGTTTCTAGGCGGTTATTTGTCCTTTGTCATGAATCTCTCAAAATTAAATAATTGAATATTATAATTAAATTTTAAATACTTTATATAAAGCTACCACTTGTTTAAGGTTGTCAATGTATATCATGTCATGTGGTCCAGTGCATGCCAACCATGATTCATTGTTATGTTTATCATATATATGTGTGTGTTTGAAGATATTATGGTTTTCAAGAAGCTGTAATGGTGGCTGGCCAACAACATGTTGATATTGATAGTTACTGCACACACACACACACACACACACATACACACGTAGCATCTTTGGATTCCATCTTTTATAAAGCTTAGTTTTTCTTTCTTTCAGTGACTAAAACAGTATGTGAAACAAGGAAAAACAGTTAAAAAGTCTACACATATAAATATATAAAACTTCATCTCCAAATATATATCCAATAATATATATCATTGCACGCTTGTATAATTTCTTGAATTTCGAACCAATACATACGTGGGGTACCATTGCAAGAAACGATGTATGTATATAGATAATATATTATATACCTACATGTATGTACGTAGGTAAGTGACAGCTTTGAAAAAGTTTATAAAACTGTAGCAACATGGATAAAAGCTAATTTTCTAGATGGATATGGAAGAGCTAGGTTAGGGATGTATACATAAGTCATGAAGATACACTCTAAAGAAAAACACATACTTTACACGCGCACGCGCACAAACACACACAATGAGACACAACTAGGAAGAAAACTACAAAATGTTTAGCCTGATACAAAGATACACTTGGTCATTCTGGTGCCAAAGAGAGCACCAGCACAGTTCTGAATAAGAATAGCCAAGCTGCTGGTGGGTTTCTTAGGTGGATAAAACTGCTGAGATTGGTACTGAGGTGCAATAGCAGGCCCAAACTGGAGAAACTGGTGAAACGTGGAACCGTTAAGTAGCAAGTCGCCCGTAGATTGAATAACTGGAGTCATGTCGAAATCCGCCCCAGCACCTTGAAACCATGGTGTTACTTCTGCTCTTCTCGCTGCCACAAACACGTTTGCTTCACTCTTCACTTTGGCTCGCGCTCTTGCCCCGATTGCATAGTATCCCCAGTTGGTGTACAAGTTGTTAATCACGTGACAGTATCCCCACCTGAACATTTCATCAGCTAATCACACGCACGCACACATATACACACGCACTTACCTGCAGTGCGGCATGCGTTGCATGGAGTCCTTGAACCAGTTCCTGTAAACAGTAACTCTCATCTTCTGGTCCTGGATGTCCGCATCAGAAGCACCAAGGAGCATATTGAAGTTGGGATTTGAGAGGAAGCAGTTGGATATAGTAACATCAGTGGAGCCTTGTACAACAGACACAAGGCCAAGCTTTGCATTGAAAGAAGTAATGTGGTCCACCCAAACCTTACTGCTGCCTGCAAATATATGAACAGTGTCTGTCTCCCCTACTGTATTTATCTGGAAGTTGTGTAGTATGACGTTCTTCACTCCTGCAAGCACGATCGACCGTCCATTGATCGTGACATTCACTCCCCGGCCGTCGATCGTGGTCGAGCTTCGAACCCACAACATTTCAGTTAAGGTGATAACCATGGACTTTGCAAAGGTTATCCAAACGCCACCTTTGTCATCTCCTCCCAGAGACACACCGTAACGTAGACTACCTGGTGACGGCGTAACCGCGTTGTCGTCTGAGTTTGTTACTATGTATGACTGGCCCTTTGCACCGCCGATCACTCCGGATGCAAATCCGATGACGCAAATTGGAAGCTGCTTGCCTTTACCGCAGCTGTTAAACTGGCAACTCGTTCCATCTGGTGTACTGCATGACTTGGTAGGCGTACTAGTCGGTGTAGTCGTGGCTGGAGTGACACCGGGACCTGACAGAGGAATTATGACATATGTAAACCTATACAGATACATACAATTTTGGCTTACCTGTTCTTTCAGGCTGGAACATAACGTCCCCGGTTCCGCCTTGACTCTGGCTAATGAGGAACTGGAGGGGCTCTTCGGTTTCATCTATGTGAGCCAGTGCTTGGTTTGTGAGGAACAGTACTGCTTTCCCAGTGTGATCCTGGAAGGAAACGCATCATACACACGCACACATGCGCACACGCACACCTTACCTGTGGTTCGGCTTCAAGAGCTACATTGCAGTCTTGTACATTCTTCTTTGCAGTGGCAAGATGGGTCTTGGAGCTACCATACTCATCCTCTAGTACGTAAGTCTCAACAAGGGAAAGAGCGGCAATAGCTGCATTGATCTGCTTCTTGCACTTGCCCACGCTCACTCGCGCAGACTCCGCCCTCTGCAAGTAGAGCTGTGCCTTCTCAATGCTCGCTATCACCTCCTGCTCAGAGGTGTCTGTGATGGCCTGCTCGTCCTTCTGTTGCTGTGTTGGCTCCGTTTGACCGCCTTGTGTTGGCTGTGGAAATGTTTGCTGCAATCCTGGCTGGGGAAAGTCTAACGCGATAGGTTCATCTACTGCAGAAACGTTCACTGCTTGCAAAAACGTAGTAAGTAGAATCAATGCAATCAATGGCTTCACTTCCATGTTTACACAAGCTGTTCTACGGGGACGAGCTCTGCATTTCAAAGAGGTGTCTTTAAAGGGGCACCTTTTGAAATTAGGGCTAGCGCGGACTAGACTATCAAGAAAGCCAAGTCGGATGCTACTTTAATATCAGGGCATTTGGTCTAGTGGTATGATTCTCGCTTCGGGTGCGAGAGGTCCCGAGTTCGATTCTCGGAATGCCCCACCTTTATATTCTTTTATACTTTTACAAAACGCGTACATTCGGGGAATATACGTATAATTGTTTGAGTGTAGAACGCGTACATGCAAGGAATATACGTATACTTGTTTGAGTGTGAACGCGTACATTCGGAGAAGATACGCATAAAAGAGTACATGCATACACATTCATTTGTGTCTTATTAACCACTTTCATTTTAAAATTAAGGAATTAAAGAAAGGACTTAAAATTAATACAAGAGCTCTTCAACTCCAGGTTCTCTCTTTAATTCTGTCTGTAATAACGGGGAAAAGACAGAGAATGTATATAATTAACAGAATCAGACATCATTATTAAGTAAATATCATAACCTCTCTCTCTCCCTCTCCTCTCTCTCTCTCTCTCACACACACACACACACACACACACACACACATGCGCGCGTGTGTGCGTTACGCTATATTTAAACGTTTTGTATAGGTGAGAGCTGAGAAATTGTTGGCAAGAGCCCGACAGGACTCTCAGAAGATCGATTCTCGTTCACACGAGCAGACAGAGAAGAACATTGCAGATTCTTTCACACTGTGTGTGTGTGTGTGTGTGTGTGAGAGAGAGAGAGAGAGAGAGAGAGAGATGAACTTATTAGATTATGTGTGAATAGTTAAAAGTGGAGATTGAGGAAGACAAGAAATAAGAGTTGAGCAGATGATTGTCATTGGTGAACTACCTGCTGAAATTGAAAGACAATATTAGCCGATATTTTTAATTGATTTTTTATACATGCATGTATGTGAAAATTTATTAATAATGTTTATCGGTAATAAATAATAAACACATTTGTTCATTGAGTATAATATACACGATTACATATACACATGTTATATAGCCGTATAAGTTATGCACAACGATCCTTATAACATTCTGCGTAATGTAATATTATGACTTTTGAAATAAAATTCTTTGATAAAGGAAATTATTGATCTAACAGTTTTCTTTCCAAATTTTATAGACTCACTTACAAATAATACTTAAAAAAGAAAAAATTTATATATACCAAATTATATATATAAATGAAATGCATTAAGCCTAAAGGTCCTTTTCATGTATAAAACGAGACATCTGGATACATAATAACATCAGTTTTTGAGTTAAGCTCTCTCTTCCCTCTCTGATATCTAGTGGAAAAACTATATATATATATGTGTGGTGTGTGTGTGTGTATGCATTTGCAAAATATTAGAGTCGTACATGAAAATTCCCGTAATATGTACTTCTTGCATGCTATAGTACCATCAAATATATTGCTTTTTATATTTCGTGCATACACATGATTATAATCTTTACGCACGCGCGCGCGCACACAATTATATATATTGCATATGCATCTCAGCACATTTGCACGTTTGCACGTTTTCTTTACGAAGGGACACTTGCAGAATGGGCCCCTTATTAAGACATGTATATATGAAATTGATTCTAAAGGGTTTCTTGCATATAATTTTTTAAATATTTTTAATTAACATGCATGGAAACCCATCCATGTATGTATTTAAATAAAGAAAACATATTAATTTGAATATTAACCCTAACAAAATTTATATTTTAATTAATAAGAATTCACATTTAATTTTGATTTTCCTCAACAGTAATACATCCTAAATCTTTCTTAAAAAGTATTAAAATTAAGGAACTAGCCCTAGACAACAATATTTAAATATACTCAGATTTCATTGTCATTTATTAAGCCATGGTATTTAGATTATACTAACTTAATTTAGATGAAAACTGGTTGTACCATTAGTTAGAATATTTTTTCACTCTAATAAATTAATTAATTATACAAAAACATATAAACAACTTAGGAGTTAAATATCTGTTAATATATGTAGATATATATATCAACCTGATTGATATCCACATAAAAAATTAATATTTCTGAATTTATATAGTGTACCTGAGACATTTTCAGTGGCCTCTCTCTCTCTCTCTCAATGGATAAATATATAAATTTTTATGATTCAAATAGTTTATATTTTTGATGTTTAAAAGTGAAATGAAATTGGGAATAGTTAATTATTTCTCTTAATAATAGTTAACAACCATGAAATGTTTGATTAAAATGTTTTAAATTTCTAAATTTACAAAATATAGAATGGACTACCATTAAAAAGCCATAAAACCAGTTTTATGTATATATACTGTATATATTTAATTAGATACTATATACATTTACGTAATATATATTTTTAATTTACCAGTTAATAAAAAACAAATTATCTGTAATCTTTGTTTCAAATTTAAATTTAAATAGACTTTGAAAGCTCAAATATAAATTACAAATTTATACCTATAATACATTTGAACAAAATACAATTTAAAAAATAAATCTTAATAATAAAATTTTAAATAATTATATGGATAATTATTTTTAAATTAGGTCAAATAGGCATCATTTGTTGTTTCATCTCACACTAGGGTTCTTCGTCTGTGAGGTGGGTGTTCTTCATTTGGTTCCAAGAGAGAAAGAGAGAGAGTGTGACCCTGTTTATTTCAGGATGAAGCCGTTTCCAATGTATATTGGGGGAGATATAGATGATCAGAGTGCAAGCGTAGCCATGGATATGGACATCGATGGGGACGGCCTGGATTTACTGGGCGATGCCGTTGCCGACACCAAACCATACGATCTTGATTTCTTCAACAATTTTGAAGATGATTTCGATGATTCTGATATTGCCTGAGGTATGTGTACTTCTCTGCACACACACACACGCACACACGCATGTGTGTGTGATACGTAATAGATGAAAATTATTATGAAATATCTTGTTTTAGGACTGATCACAAGGAAGAAAATGTATTTAAAGTCTACTTTAATATAATGTGAAGCAAATTATAATATAACTTTGCGTGCGTGCGTGTGCGTGCGTGTGCGTGTGTGTGAGAGAGAGAGAGAGAGATTTGAATCTCTCTCTCAAACGCTCTTAAGCAGCTTTATCTCCTACCATGACTGCCTCCGACTTCTTAACACACAAGCACAGTGTATTCGGATTTGATGGTGACTTAAATACGCATTCAATACAAAACAAGTGTGTGTGTGTGTGTGTGTGTGAACAGTGAAGAGGAGTATATACAGGAGTATATTATCATATGTGAGTATACATACAGGCTGGATGGAGATATTCTAGGAAGATTCTCTTTTTCAGTTCGAGTGTTCTAGAATATACCAGATCAAAAGAACTTAGGGATTCCAAGAACCCTAGTTTTCCAAGGGTCGCAATGCACATCTTCGTGCGGAGCTCGAGCGGATCGAAGTCTATGGATGTCTCGCCATCGGCTAGCGCCAGTGATTTGATCCGTATTCTTCTTCCAGATTCATCGCATAAGGATTTCTATCTCTCTCACGGAGGTAAGCTTCTCGGCTATGGAAGAACCCTGGCCGATTCAGGCATCAGGGAGCACAGCACGCTGCAGCTAGGAATTAGGCTTCTCGGAGGAGGCGGCGATGGCGGTGCTACAGGTGCCGAATCCAGGGATTGCTATCTCAAAATGTATGCTGACAAGAAACCGGACAAGGTCGATCCCAACGAGGCCAGACTCGCGAAATGGACCCGCTGTGCTTTGTCTTCGGAGGCGCTCACGCCGCCGTGCGTGGTCGATGTGCTCGGGAACGTCTACAACAAAGAAGCGGTGGTTCATGCGCTTCTTACAAAATCCCTGCCGAAAAAGTTTAATCATATAAGGGGCCTCAAGGATCTCACTAATATTGAGCTTGCATCGATTCCTGGTGTTGGTGAAGACGCAGAGACTAAGTTCCAGTGCCCGATTACTGGGCAGGAGTTCAATGGGAAGTTTAAATTCTTGGCTCTCAAGAAGTGTGGGCATGTTCTTAGTTTACGGGCTTTCAAGGAGGTTCAGTCGAGTTCGTGTCTGGTTTGCTATGCGGACTTCACGGAAGAAGATAAGCTTCTTCTGAATGGTACAGATGACGAAGTCTCTGCATTAAGAGAGAAGATGGAAGCTCAGAAAGCTAGCAGAATACAAGCGAAGAAGGGGATTAAGGAGAAGAATGGGGATGTGAATGGGATTAATGGGAAAGCTGGGGAGACAAACGGAAAGGGGATGAAGAAGCTGTTCTCAAAGTGAAGAAGGTGAAGACTACGATCCATGTACCTTCAAAGGCTACATCGGATGTGTACAAGTCCATATTTACGTCTTCAGGGAGCAAGAACAAGATTCAGGAGACGTATTCATGCAGGGCCCTACCCCTTGGAAGGAACTAGGAGAAACGCAAAGGGTACGTAGCTCATTCTGATTTAGTATGTGTTTACAATAACCACAATATAAAATACAAACTTATTTCTTGAGAATGAAGTATATACTTACTCGATGTTGCTGCATTATTTGTATATAGATAAGACTTCTGAGTATATATTGTATAGATATGTGATCACGACATAATATACGGCTGCTCCAGATATTTTCAAAAATATTTTTAGTACATTTTGTTGTTTGTTCTCTCTCTCACACACACACAACAATTTGTGTGTAGGCTAGCATAGAATACAACTAGAGATAGGCACGTCTATGATAGAGCGTTTGTATGTTATATAATATACAGATTATATATACATAAACGTATATTTATGATATATTTTTAACGAGTATGTCTGTACTGTATAGATATTCGCTTTATAGTGAATGATATATTAACACGGATCATCGTGGTATATTCTCTATATATATATATAACTTGTTTGACAAAATTTTGTCGTGATTTATAACCAACCGCATGAACATCTAATACTTACATACCATGAGGACAAAACCATGATAGAGAGAATATTACTAATTAGTGCGTAAAACTATAGCTCTAGATCAAGCTTCCTCTTCTTGGGGATGGGAAAATCAACTATCACGGAGCTCCCACATTTCGGGCACTTTGGATCCGACGGTGAGATCATCACGTACATTAAGCACCTTTTGCAGCCAGTTAGAGTGACTTTGGGCTCTTTTCTCCCGCTATCCGGTAGCAGCAACAGACATGGAGAATATCCGTTGGGAGATTCCTGGAATCTGGACTCTTGAGATTCGTGGAATATCCTGGGGGAATGTTCTGGGGATCTAGTTTCCTGATTGCTAGAGAGATTGAGCTTCAAGTCGAGCTGCTCGTCTTTGGTTCGTGACTGTAACAAATCCAACGACATGTGTACATCGTTGCTGGCAATGTTGCGGGATCATCGTTTGTGGTCTTTCCTGTGTTCCAATTGATGAAGAAAACGGTTCCTGACTGCAAGTTTGAAGAAATAAATAAATCCTTTTATTTGAATAATATTATAGATATTAATAGAAATGTATATTAAGCAGAAGACATCAGCATTACTATGCAGAGACAATTTTTGAATACAATTTAATCATATCATATGTACATGTGTAAACTGTCTGTGCGCGTGCCTCTATGTATACATATGTAAAGAAAGTAAACTGCATACACCAACATGGATTGTACTAATGTGTATGAATTGTAGAAATGAAGAGAATACCTTAAGATCGAGGCGCTTTTCCCACCCGCTTGGAAGAGGCAGATCCTGTCCGAGCTCGAGAAAGTCTGACTTATCGACGTTGTCCGAGGAAACAGATGAGGAAGAGGACGAGCCGGACGAGCCCCCAAGGAGATCGAGTGTATGTTTGTCACGGCTGGATGACTCATCGAACGGCTTCCCGAGCATCATCTCGAGCAGCTTCTGATGATCGTCCCCCACGCCCGCTTCTTGCTCATACTGTTCTTCATATGGGGGAGCCCGTTCCATCCCATCTCGAGTGCTACTGCCATGAATACTACAAATTCGATCAAACTATAGAATTGATCAAACTATATGCAGTTGTAATGAGGATAGGATGAGAACGGAAGGGAATTGAGGAAGGTTTTAAGTCAGTAAGAGTAGAAGAAGTATATGGGCATTCAATGCTGCCATCTCCCTCACGCTACGCACCAGGGGACCCAGGCAATTAACTACTACATTTACTAGCTTGATGGGATGCATCTTCAAACATTCCACCCTTATGCCCTTAATACAATACACATTACACACACACTTTTGCCACCTTTACCATAATGCACCTATACTAAACCTCTATATAGCCTGACTTTCCTTTTATACTAATACTATGATATGATGGGACACGTACATGATCACGCATCTATCTATATCTATATGAATTTTAAGCTTCACCTGATATGAGTTTTATTTCTTAGCCCCTCCTAGCCTTTTATTGATTATTAAGCCTCCACCTAGGAACCCTTATATACCAGCTTAATCAGCCGTATTCCAACTTAATCAACCGTATTATACGATGTACTAAGTATAAAACCTAGGTTAATGGAGAATATATATTTATCTGGAGGAGGCAGCAAGGAGTTGATTGCACAAGTATGATTGCCAGCTGCCCTGGCTATTGGGTTTGATGACCCTTTAGTGCATGTCTTGAATGGCCTCTCTCTCCAAATTTCCAGGTATCCCACTAAATGCCGCTATCTTACTTAATTATGCTGCTAATTACACCTTAAACCTTTTGTGTGCATACTACGTAACAATCAATCAAAAGGGCATTTACTACCACCACCTAAATGCGTCAATGGGAATATGACATTGTATACTGTAAATTATATATTCACCTACTTTTGCACCCTTTTAACCATTTTAAGGGCAAAATGTTTTATATATATAAAAGGATCGTGGAGTGTGCTAGATAAATGTCAAATAAATCGCTTACCTACCATTTTCTCTTTGTTTACAATGCATTGACAAATTTATAATTTCATATAATTGCACAAAGTAAATTGGAATCTTATCCATTGACTCTATACATTCACCCTTTTTGTAAAGGGTAACGTTACATTATAAATCCTTAAACCCTAGGTTTAAGGGTTAAGGGAGCAAGTGTAAATGCATGAAAGCAACCCATGTCAAACCTCACTTTATTAGAGCCCTTAAAAAACCTGCAAAAGGATCCTGCAACAAGCGTAGTTATGATGCTTTGAAGAATATAAACACTCACACTGGAGTCCTTCAGACAATTAACTGCCCTTTATATGTACAAAATATCTAAAAAATAACTAAAAATGACAGCATTTTTATATTAAATTCACATAATAATGAGCAAATTTCCATTCTCTGCCACTGTGACTATGGTGTGAAACCTCTCTCTAGTGTGTCAACCCTATAAGAAATGCACCATATGTCCTTGACTAACATGTAAGATCTCTATACAAATTCCTAAATCTTTAATTTTTATATTAGCCAATAAAAAACAAATGCAGAAGTACACAGTTTGAAAGCAGTCCAACCTTCACCACCAATACAGACACATATTAACCACGCACAGAAGCTACGCACACAGGCCTCTAAATGTATAGCCGTAAGTCTCCTCATTAGAGCACCACTGCAGTACATATGTATATTTATATAGTTAATTTAAAATATTCAATATTTCTCACTTAATATGCTTACCCTCTAAGCGTTACAAGCATAAATACATGTGTATGTGTGTGTATACATATATATAGGATTAGGGCTCCTGCGGTGGTATATATATGTAGTGTGTGTATGTACATTTTCTTATATATGTAAAACACAAAAGAATATAAAATATAACAACATAGGAGTATATGCATATTTTTCAGACCATGCAGAACCCCACGTGTGTACAAGTTTTGATCAAGACGGTCCCTGTATCTTTCTATATATGTGAATACTTACCTTAAGATATACATACATTTGTCGTGTTGTGTTGTCTTAGACAAAGGATAATGTCCCTTTAACCACGGCATTCAAGTAGCACCTTGCTCAATATGGTACATATATTAGTTTGCATATATCTATACATTAATTTAATTAATATGTTATTATATAAATCCTGTATATGTAATCATCTTAAGAGTTTGCAATTGACAATGCCAACTAAAGCATTCAAGTCTGTATTCAAAATGAAAGAGATAGCCACATGCAGTGCTAAAAAAACTCATAAACGTCCAAGTTAAAAACTAGAGAAGTAAAAATAAGCCTTAAAAGCCATCTTGTACACACACACATGCACATATCTAAGGGACGTGTGTGTAAAAGTTAAAAGAAAATTCTCATATACTGAGTTAGTTGATTGTTGGGATGGATAAGTCGAAATTTAATGAGATTCCAGTATATGCCATTGGCGAGTTATGAAGCCACGTACACTTAGGTTGGGATACTTCTGTTCTCGTATTACTTATTACTGATATATAATAAATAAGTAAGCAAATAATTTAAAAAATGAATTATATAAATGATAAGGATCAAAGCAAGAAAGAAATGCCGAAAGCAACCCCTTTCCATTCCCTGACTCAAATTTAAGTGTCTCCAATAAAGATGGGTAAGGAGTAAAAGCATGCAGGTGTCCCACATAAAACATATATATATATATATATATACACACGTAAATGTATGTATATATTACACACGCCTGAATTGACAAACGTGAATGCAGACAAAGTTCAACTTAAACAATGACCCACACGTCCATTATCTATATTTACACCTGCTGGTGAGTTTTCCCACCAGTTAATATAGATATATGCACATGCATCTGTGTGTGTGAAACTAATATTATAAGGTAGTGCGAAATCAAAACAATATGGCATTACACTGCCTTCCTTGTGTGCGTTTAGATAACTGTAATATGCAGTTATAATGACAATAAACGAATGCAGGTTCTTGTGTTGAATACACACGTATACGTGTGACACATATAGACATGTTCATATACGTGTGTGCTGAATGCACACGTATACGTGTGACACATATAGACATGTTCGTATAATATATGAACCGTCAAGAGAATGGAAGAGTCGCTACGACTTTCACGTACACTGGGCACAAAATTTAATAAATATGAATGCGGTCTGTGTATGGCGACAAAACAAAGGTCATAACATAAGAGAGTGGACGAACCTGTCTCAAAAACCACGTTGGATCGTATTCAAACTTCGTGGAATATTCGCTCGAATTGTGCTATGTTTCATAAAAATAATAATGTGGATGTATGTTAAAAGAGGTCCATTCTGCAAGCACGGAACAGTGTATAGGTCGAAATCCAATCCAATCGGGAGTGAAGAACTAACTAAAGAAACAATTTCAGAATCATCCGTTCTCTGTTGCCTGTTCCCAGGTACCTTGAATGCCCGATTTAATTCCATTTAATATTTTTTTCTTTTTAATTTTTAATATCCACTTAAATGCATGCATTCATTACTATTTAATAACTTCGTAATAAATTTAATGTTTATTTATATAAGAAAATGTTCTTAGTAATTGACTTTAGGGTTTGTCCTTCTTTTATAACAAAAGACAAACCCTAAACCCCTGTTTTAGGGTTCTACGAAGCTATGGCGCAGGAGCTGGAGGAGCTCGTCTTCTTTCTTTCGTCGTCATCGCCGAATGTAAGTGCCTTTATGCACACAATGTGTTGTGTGCGTTTATGCGTGCGTGCGTGCGTGTGTGTGTGAGCAGTTTAAATTTGCAGCTTAGAAAAGGGGCAGTGGAGATTGTTGAAGGATTATCAGGTACAGAAGATGGTACTCAAAAGCTTGTCTCAAAATCTGCTACGTTACTCCCTGCACTTCTCAACTTGATATCTGAAAACAAGGCAAGCATTTCATGACATATGTATGTATGTATGTAAGGTTTGTGTTTAGATTGTTGCGAAGCTAGCAGCTGGGTCGCTGGTTAATCTTTCACAAGACGAGGAGGTTGCAGAGAAGCTTATAGAATTGAAGGCAATTACAAGAGCGATGGATTTGATGGGAAAGCACGGTCAAGCTGTGGATAGACTTCTCATAATGTTGCTTGTCAACTTGACTAATCTTGAAGAAGGTGCTCGACATCTTCTCCAGGTAAAATCTTCTAAACATTGACTTATAGATACATGTACAGTAAGAAAACACGTATTTTTCCTACGTTGACAGTTAGTCCGGTATAACTTTATTCATATGTATGTTGAAGACGGATTCTTGACGGTGCTCTACATTAAATGTATATATCAACTATCAAAATACGCTTTCGCTCTTAAACTGAACCATTTCTTACACCCAACATATATTCCACTAGGAAAGTGATGAAAAACTGCAAGGATTATATTTGAGCCGACTATGAGGTTTTTTACCCGCTCTCCAGACGAAGGAACGATGGTTCGTGCGTGCACATGTGTTCTGTGTGAGTTGTTTAAGTTACATTAATTTTGTGTAAGTGATGTGTGTGTGTGTGTGTGTGAAAGGGAGCCCGCATACTAAAGAGTATTAATTACGTGGCAAAATCGAGTGGAATGCCTTCTTCAGTTGTATATGTTCTATTGGCTCTTCTCTCTCTCTAACACATTTATATATATGCAGGCGAAGATGGATATGAGCATGTGGCATCGATCCTTGTAAATGTAACACGTATAGACACGGGACGCAAGTTACTTCTGGACAGCAAACGAAGCTTTGAAGATGGTTCTGCATCAGAGTGACTCCCCAAGTCTAGTTCGCAGGAGAGGGGTAGGACCGTGTCGCGTGTGCCCGTGCATGTGTGCTTATTATTATGTATTTGAAGGTTATCAGCACTGTTCGAAACTGTTGCTTCGAAGCTCAGAATGATCTACCTAGCCTACTCGAGTTATCTGAGCTTTTGTGGCCTTGCTTGCTGCTTCCAGTCTCAGGAACAAAGGTTGTATGCATGTATAGTGTCATATATTGTGATGTCGCATGCACACCCACACACACATGTATATACTCAACGATGTAACAATCTTGTACAGGTTTATAGCGAAGAGGAGAGGGCAAAGATGCCAATGGAGCTATCTTTTCCACTTTCTATTGAGCGGCAAGTGGAGTATGATTCTCAAATACGTATGGAAGCCTTGGATGCCATTTATCTGCTTGTTATGCAGGTATTATAGTGTGTGTGTGGAGAGAGAGAGAGAGAGAGACTAAACATGGTTTAATTAGGAGGGGGGATTAAGAGCATTTTGGTCATTAAGCGGCCCGGATATCATCAAAGCCGGATATGAAAACGAAGAGGATCCTAATGTCATGGACAAATACGAACAACTGGGCTCATTGGTATGTACATTACATATAGTTTTATACAATTATCATATTATACATGTTTCTTATGCAGGTCATCGTCCGAAGCGAAAGCACACAAAGTTAGCATGAAACTAGGATTGTTTTCTTATTAAATTAAATAAAACACATTTTTCATTCTTTTAGGAGTCAAAATTGACAAACCAGCCGCCGTTTAGAGAATAGAATATCTGTGAGAATATTCACAGAATATACATCTCTCTACTGGTCAAAGAGAAGAAGATTTGGAGTTCTAAGAAAGGGTGCCGATAAACACGATTTTTTTAATATACCTAACAACAGGGGATTTTGGGGGCGGCGAGGGGATTCTGGAGAGAGGGTGTGGCGGCCATGTCGAAGATTATGGGATATGCGGAGCTTGCGGAGCACAACAACCGGAAGGATTGCTGGCTGCTCATCTCTGGGAAGGTATGAGCTTTGTGGGTTTTGCTCGATCTGGTGTAATTTGGCTCTGATCTGTGTGAATCTGTATTGAATTGTCGTATCTGTGCAGGTTTATGATGTGACCAAGTTCTTAGATGATCATCCTGGAGGCGATGAAGTCATTCTTTCAGCAACAGGTATTTTCTTTTTCCTTTTATAACAAGGTTTATTTAAATAACTTTGTTTTTAATATTGTTGTTATCATTATTAATAATGATCTTCATCAACCTGAGAGAGTAAAAAATGCATTTGTTTATTATGAACAAACAAAAACACTCACATGTGTATATGTTTAAGTATATGTATGTGCATGGGGGTACAACATACTCACACACCTCTCTCTCTCACACACACACACGTTGTGGGTACGCAGGAAAGGATGCAACGGATGACTTTGAGGACGTAGGACACAGCAGCAGTGCAAGGGATATGATGCACGGCTATTACATTGGGGACATAGACTCCAACACTCTCCCTGCAAAGCCCACGTTCAAGCTGGCAACCCAGGATGCATACAACCCGGACAAGAGCACTCAGTTCATCATCAAGATATTGCAGTTTCTGGTGCCCTTGGCAATCTTAGGACTCGCTGTGGCTGTCAGATTTTTTACCAAGGCTTGAACCATTAAATCTTCCCTCTAATAAGCTATTCTTCGTTATGTTTTTCTAATGTTTTCCCAATTATCAATTAATTATATTATTCTTCCTAGTTCTCTTTGTGTATGTGTGTGCGCGTGTGTGTGTGAGAGAGAGAGAATTTGATTACAGTGACGAACCTCAAAGCGATTGTTTCCCAGAGCGTCTAATACAAAGCCAAGTTCTAGGCTTCACGATATCTTTGTCTATGGTACTCGGAATATGCCATGAACCATTAGCAGACTCCTGACAAAGCATGTCTTCTTAGAACATATATACAATAATTCATATTGACAAACACAGACAGTTTATAACACACACGCACACACATATTATATATTATATTATATATATATATCATAATATCGAGCAAGCAATGCACCTGGATAGTTACTGAGTATGAAGGTGGCCAAATGTATCGAATCGGTAGAAGAAAGCGGGCCTGTCTCATATATATTAGAAGAAAAAAGAATAATAATATGTATTATAATAACAAATATTTATATAGACTACCTGATGCCGCTCTATCCATTTTGGCATGAACCTCTTACTAAATATTCTGAGTGGCTTCTCAAAGTTGTCATTTGTCACAAGCAAGCATTTGTGCTTGGCAGCAGCATATAAGCAGAACCTTGAAAAAGCACATAATTAGCCTTGTTATCGTATTATAATGTCATAATATATGTACACACACACACATGCACACGCACACACACTAGGAGGTTTACCAGCTGGGGTCAACACTTCGGGTCACCGTATAGAGCTCTTTTCTACATCTTAAGTTGTAAAGAAATAGTTTAGCGTCTGGAGCTGGTGAACTTGCATTTGCATGGGCACTTTCATGGTCCAATACAATTAAAAACCTCAGAGAATGCATTTGTAACTCAAACACTGCTGACTTTAACTGCATGAGAGATATGAAATATATTTATATAACACACACACACACACACAATAAAATAAATAGGTAAATACTATATCATGGAAAGAAGCTCGCATGATGTATTTGTTCTTGGAGTCTATGAAGCATTTCCTTAGGCTCTCCCCGTCCACTACAACATCCAAGGGCTCTGATAAATCCACCCAGTCCTGCACTAGCCATGCAATGAATAAATTACATATACCCCCCCCCCTCCCGTAGTGTGTTAAGAAGAGCTTTATGGACAAAATGTAACAATTATCTGTGAAACGAGAACTCACATGAAAAATGTCAAATTTAAGACGGTGAACACTCTTCCTCGCCACACCCACAATGCGATCGATGAATTCAGACTCATCTTCCTGTCTCAAGTTGTAAGTAGCGAGCTTCTCTCCACATTTCTTACAAACTCCATCCTCACTTATACTATAGTTTGCAATACATTCTATAGTAAGTTATTAATACAATATAGTGTGTGTGTGTGTGTGTGTGTGTGTGTGTGTGCATGCTCACCTGGAAGACTCTACATTCCACCTTCCCCTTCCAACCCAGCCCAGTCCATGCCAGACACCTGTGTATTCATAAGTTCGTTGTGTCTGTAACAGAATAGAACAAACCATTCATCTCCATAGCATCTTGAATATCCTGGAGTTTTGGGGGCTCCCGCTCATACACCTTAGCAGCAGTGTCACTCTTAAACCATCTTGCAATGGCCTCGTAAGTTGATGTAGATAATTCCCTTCCTTAAACATAACAAACATGAATATACGTCTAACACACACACACACCACACACACCTGTGTTTCGTAATCTGTGGAGTTCACAATAAACTGCATTAGGATTGGCAGCTCTCACTCTCTGGTCCCCAAGAGTTTTCTGCGGTACGTTTTCATCCCTTTTGATTAGCGGTTCACTTTTGATGGGTAATCTCTCCCGTTGAGCACTTATGGCCTCTTCCTTCTCTTTCCTTGCCTCCCTCCTCAACCACATGTTCTTCCTCGACCTCTTGATTGCATTCCCACGGGTTAACCTGTGCTTCTTCCTCCTGTTCTTCTTGTACTTGCGAGGTTTTTTAATCACTTCCTGAGCGACTACGCTTATTTGCCTCGAGAAAACGTACCTTGGTGATGCAATTCTTGAGATCGAGCGATGAGATTGATAAGTATTAACAGGAATTTGACGTGTTGATTGGCTCGAGAATCTTATGATGTAGTGATTCCCATGAATAAATGACTCTTGGAGATTTCTAATATACCTGAGACTCGCCAGTAAAGAGGTTGAGGGAAGCCGCATTCTCCTCGTCGCTTATAGAACCCTAAACCCACCATAGTCGGGAGAATATTCTCTATTCCTTGTAAAATCCGATTGCATTTGAACAATTTAAAATAATTAGATTTTAAGTGTTTAAAATTTGCTTAAAATGTTGGAGGCTCGCTGATTATGAGTTAGAACAAATAGTTCTATTTTAATATTTTAAAATTATATTAAATATTTAGGAATGCTTTATTATTATCATTCTATTACACCGACTTTATATCCCATACTTAAACGTTATAAATGTTTAACCCAAATACAAATGTATTAATAATAATAATAATAATAAAAACTTTATTATTTAGTATGAATAGAACTTTAATATTTTAAAATTGTTGTGAATCTTGTCAATAGTTATAACCTATATTAAAATCTTTTAGTTTTGTACATATTAATTGTATTTATAAATTCTTTATATGGTATGCTAATTACTTTTAAAAGTTAATGTTATTTATATGAAATAGTCTTTTATCTTTTTCAATACTAAATATGATACTTGACATTTGTCTATGTTGCCATGTTGTCAATGTAATAAATCATATTCATTTATGTGAATAATTATTAAATTATGTTAAATGTTTAAGTTATATGAGCAACATACATAATAAAATATAATTTGTCCTAAAAGTTTGAAATGTGTGCCTGCTCTAGGGTTTGTGAGTTTTATTTAATATGATGTTCATCGTATTAAATAAAAAATCAAAAAAATAACAGACTTGTCTTCGTATTTTTAGTTACACATTTTAAGTTAGGTATTAGGAATCCTCAACTTTGAGATTTATCCTACTAGTCACTAATTCCAATATGTTTTGAGAATGATAAATCAATCCTCGATGCTAGTTAGCAATTAGGTGCTCCTTAACATGTCCTTAGGAGGTTGGTTGCAGGTCTATAGGGGGTCGACTGAAGGCCCTTGGAAGCTCGACCAAAGGACTGGGAGACTAGAGGAGGTTCAATAGACTACAAGAGGTACATGAGGAGGCCACATATGGGCATTAGGAGGACAAACCTGACCATGGGCATTATGAACCCTAGTTATGGTAGTGACAATTGCAGGTTAATAGCCATCATAAGATTCTTGGAGGTAGGTAGATGATGGCAATAGGGTTGACTGCAAGTGCCAATTAGACTATAAGAGGAGATCATCTTTGACACATAGGGGAATCCAACAGAAGCATACATTCATAGAAGATTTTCAATAGGTTCTTCCATAGTAGCAAGCAAAAGGGGCGCCCCTGGCTGCACCAGCAACCAAGAAGTGCCCAATCTTGGAATGGTGTCTAATCTTAGAATAGCCCAATATAGCATAGATTTTACTTAGCATAAGACTAGGCTCTTCCCCTCCATATGGGAGGCAGAAGTATTTCTCTTTCTAGAAATACATCTTCATTAGTCCAAGGCATTTTGCCCTTGGTTGGCAGCCACTATAAAGGGCCGTTTTGTATTTCCATTCCGCAATAGTCATTCTTTTTTTTTATACTCCTGCCACTGGTCGAACAACAAAAGTCTTTCTTTCTTTTTCTTTTTCTTTCTCTTCTAGCTCTTGTTGTCGCTTCCCAATAGAACTCTAAACCTTTCTAAGTCCCCTGTCACAACCCGATACAGGATGCAAGATTCCAGATACAGGATACAGGATGGGTAAAGGCCACCCGTACATCACTAAGGGAGGTGACCAGGCTTTCGCATTGAAAACCCATAGTGTCAGAGTTTTTACCTGGTGCCACAAAGGTGACTTGCCAAATGCCAACCCTAAAATCCCCTCTTTAGAAACCACACAAAATCTAATAAAGTAACCCATATTAGAAACCCAACCCTTAGGAACTTAAACCCCTAGTTGACCAAGTCCATGAATGAGGCTCACCTTGTGAATCAGGATACGCGGACCAGCCAAGCTATATGTATCGTTCCTAACTTGTTGTGGTTGAGGCGGCCAGAGCAAGGCCTCAACCACTAGTTCTATAGAATGTGAACTCGAGCAATGCCTTTGAGCTTACGATTGAACCAAGGAATTTAATTAACTCCTTAAAAGTGACGTACCCGATCACAAAGTTAAGATCATACCAATGATAAGGATAGTCTAACCCAAAGGTGGGATGTACCCATGTCGTGTGGAAGTTGGGGCAGCACAATGAAGAGTTGTGCCTTGACGATATAAGCTTAACTTGCACCGATAGGAGATCAACAAGTTCTCTTTTGAATCCAAGAAACCTCACTACATATACTCTACCTTAATTATGTGATGGAGCCCCCCCCCTGCCCCCCCTGTTTTCCTAAATGAGTAAGTGGGCTAGCACGAAAATGCCAATCCTTAATGAAAAGAGATGCCTAACCTAACCCTAAACCTAACCCCTAGGGGGTATTAACCCTAGGGTTAGGTCAACCCTAGGGGTGTCCCTAACCCTTTTTGACAATCTATACATTGTAGAAAACCTAACTTGGAATGTCAAATCAAGGGAGAGTTTTCTAAATGAAAGTGCTAGCTTCACCTAGAGTTTCTTGCAAATACCTAATAACACTCGGCTGGACCATCACTAAATACTCAAGTGCATCTACATCTAGGGTTCATTACATAATCCAGTAGGTAACAATAGTCAACATTCAAAGTAAAGAGTCGAGTCATAGTAAAAACTATGATACAATCCTTGCCTTTAAAAATGTCAACGTCCTCGTTGACAGTCCAACTCTAAGACTAGACTAGGTTAGAGAAAATTAACCAAAAACTAACACTAATCACTCTATGCAGAGTCAGCAAAAAGTTCACAAGTTCCCTTGCGTTAAACGAAGCTAAGTACTTTAGAACCGTTGTTCACTGAGTGACAACACAGCTGTCGGAGGCACCACATGCAACATGAAATCACTTGACCTTTTGCATGTCTACAAAGTTTGTCACCCGACATAAACAACAAGTTAATTAATTTTCTTAAGTTAACTAAAATTTATATTGGAAGCCTCTAGTTAATGTTGTATGTCGGCCCTTAGGTTAATAAGAATAAAGTTCACTTTATTTCTCATCATCATTACCAACAGTTTGAGACCTTGCCTCAAACTCCTTCACCAAGTCCATCGCGTATTCAAATTCTCCAATAGTTCCCATGTCAATTCACACGCTGAATAACCCTTTCATTTGACGAGATACTTGAACTTACGTTTTCGTGGCCCATAAACCTTTCTTGTGCTCAATATGGATTCGACTTTGTACTCCTTCTCTTCACCAACTATGTCAGAGTTTTTACATGGTGCCACAAAGGCGGCTTGCCAGGTGCCAACCCTGGAATCCCCTCTCTGGAAACTCCATGGAGTCTGGTAACGTAACCCGTATTAAGCCCTTAGCTGACCAAGTCCACGAACGAGGCTCACCTTGTGTATCAAGACATGCGGACTAGCCAAGTTACATGTATCGTTCCTAGCTTGACGTGGTTGAGGCGGCCAGAGCAAGGCCTCAACCACTAGTTCTGCAGAATGTGAACTCAGGCAATGCCTTTTGAGCGTGCGAGCAGGCTTTCAGGCCAAGGAATTTGACTAACTCCTTGGAAGTAACGTACTCCCGTCATAAAGGCGTGATCTTGCCAATGATAAGGATAGTCTAACCCAAAGGTGGGACATACCCCTATTGTGTGGAAGTTAGGGCGGCACAATAGAGGACGACACAAGCTTAGCGAAAACCTACTTTGAAACGTCAAACCGGGGAGAGTTTTCTAGAAGGTAAGTACTACCTTGGCCTAGAGTTTCTCAAGGTACCTAGTGACAGCCGGTTGGACTACCCCTAAACACCTAAGTGCACTAAGCGGGGCTGTTTCTCACTACAACTAGGTTCGTCACACAACTCGGTAGGTAACAACAGTCAAACCCCAAAGTAAAGGGTCAAGTCATAGTAAAAACTATGACACACTCCCTGCCTTTGAAAATGTCAATGTCCTCGTTGACGTCTAACTCCAAGACTAGACTAGGTTAGGAAAAATTAACTGAAAACTAACGTTAATCACTCTATGCGGAGTTAGCAAAAAGTTCACAAGTTTTATTACCCCTCTTGCATTACGCGAAGCCAAGTATTTTTAAAATCGTCGTTCACTGAGCAACAACTCAGCTGCTGGAGGCACCACCTGCGATAAGAAGTCACTTGGAGACTTTTTGCACGTCTGCAAAATCTGTCACTCGGCACAGATAACAAGTTAGTTAAAACTAGCTCAGGGGGCAAATGTAAGTTATTGTATCTTTGTGGATGTTTCTCATCCTTGTGGAATGGTTCGAGTAAATTAAACACATTGTGTAATGTTCCCAACTCCAAAGGAAGATCTATTTCATAAGCCACCTTTCCTACTCGCTTTACCACCTTGTATAGACCTATGTAATGCAATAGAAACTTCCTCGAAAGAGTCGCTAGAACCTTTAGGTTTCTGGTACTTAACAATACCATATCTCTAACCTGATACTCTATATCCTGTCGATGCTTATCGTACTGCTGACGATACCGCTTGACGAGCAGCTTTCCATGTCCGATACAACTATCCAATGAATTCTGCTATAGAGGGAACTCGACTGACACCATCTTTTGGTAATACTATACTTTGAGGAATATCACCCTTATTCCTAATTAACACCTCCATTAGGCTACACCCAATCGTAGTATGTGCTGAGTTATTATAACATATCTCAGCCATATCAGTTAATCACCTTGAACATAGCATCTAAGATAGTCCTTGACTTGTCAATTCACCCTCTCTGTTTGACCATCTGTTTGCGGATGGTAAGCCGTACTGAACTTCAGCATCATACCAAATTGCTTAAATAATATTCCCCAAAACTTCCCTGTAAACCAAGGATTTCAATCTCAAATCATGGTTTTCGATAGTCCGTGCACTCTTACGACCTCGTGGAAGAACAACTTCACTGTTTGTTTTGTATTCATTGTCTCTATATTTGGAATGACATGAGTAACCTTTGAAAACTAATTGACCACCACCATAAGGGCATTGAAACCACAAGATTTTGGCAATCTCGTGACAAAGTCCAAAGTAACACTTTGAAATGGCTACTTTGGATCGGTATACACTGCAATTTCCTAGCTCATTTTGCGATCGATTCTTCACTTGTTGATGGGGCATGTCTTAACATACTCAATAACGTTGTTTATCATTTTCAGCCAATAAAAGCCCTACCTAGCAAAGCCAATGTCTTATGTCTTCCACCATGTCCTACCAAAGGAACATCGTGATGTTCTTTTAACAGTTTTTGTCTCCATGTCCCTTCTAGAACATAAAGTCTTTTCTCTTTATAATAGAGAATTCCATCCCATGCAAAATGCGCCGATTTAAGTGCATCCATTTGACTTTTTATTCTTGTTGGAATATTACCATCTTTTGGTAATTGATGAACATGTTTCCTCTTTGCTACTAAGTTAAGAGCCTCCTTAGCAAACTTGTCTTAAAAATACGCCGTCACGAATTCATCCACCAGAGTTGACACTAGTGCTGACATAATACGAAGATGACCCTTCCTACTAAGTGCATCAGCTACCACATTGTCTTTTCCAGCTTTATGTTTGATTTCAAGCTGAAATCGAGTTAACTTCTATTGCCATTTAGCATACTTCGGTGATAGCTTTGACTGCGTTTCAAAGTACTAGCTTAGAGTTACACTATCCGTCCAAAACATAGTGCCATGAGTTGCAAGGAAGCAACAATAACATACATCTCTTTTTTGTGAGTAGGCTATCAAATTTGCGCTTTTTCGAGAAAAAAGACACTGAATGTCTTTTCTATTGTAATACACCACCAATTGCAAAGTTAAAAGTATCACACTCTACCTCAAATGGATCTCTAAAGATGGGCAGTTGCAAAACTAGCTCAGAAGAGATAGCTTCTTTGAGTTTGACAAACGCCCGTTGGCACTCTGAAGTCCAATGCGATGGAATGTTTTTCATGAGATTTGTCAATGGTGTCACTATCTCCGAATAACCTTTTATGAATCTTGGTAATACCCTGTCAGACCAAGACATGATCTAACTTCATGCACGTTTTTCAAAGTCGTCCACTTGATAATAGCTTGAATTTTCTTTGAATCCATGGCAACCTTCCCACATGAGATGAGTGTCACAAGAAATCTATCTTGGTTTGACCAAATGCACACTTATTTTCTTTAGCATACAACTGGTTCTCCCTTAATCTCTGAAATACCTTTTCCAAGTGTTCGCATATTTTTCATTGTCAAACTGAAAACCAAAATGTCATCAATATACATCACTACAAACTCGTCTAGATAGTCTCTAAACACATCATCCATCATTATGTAAAAAGTTGCTAAAGCATTGCACAACCCGAATGGTAAAACTAGAAACTCAAATGATCCATAACGCGTTCGAAAATAGTCTTCTTAATGTTATTCTCTACTACCCAAATCTAATGGTACCCAGATCTCAAGTTTATTCTTAAAAAATACTTCGCTTTTGATAACTTATCAAATAAGTCATTCACTCACAAAAGAGGATACTTATTTTTAATAGTTATTGCATTCAACGTTCGATAGTCCACACACATCCGCATCGTACCATCTTTTTTTTATTACAAATAAGATTGATGCACCATATAGCGATCAACTAGGTCAAATATGTCCTCGACCAATCAAGTCTGTTAGCTGTCTCTTCAATTCTATTAACTCTTGAGGATTCAACCGATATGGGGCTCTTACCGGTGAAGACGAATCTGGCAAAATCTCTATCATTAGTTCACACCTCGACATAGAGGTAACTCAGGTGGCAAGTCTTCCAGCAACACGTTCTTACACATGTTCAAGACTTCCAAAATAACAAATTCTTGACCATCCCTTATCTTTGACTTCACCAGTATCCAAAAACATTACAAAAAACTACACATTCCCGATGTTTAACTGCCTTATGCAACTGAGTTAAGGTAAGAAATATATGATTCAATCCTTATCAAGTAGAGTTTCCATCTTGAGTGTCGTTTTTCTAATGTCCTCTTTATTTGCTGCAAGTGTGATTCGATTATCTCCGGAACCCCTCATTTCGTTTACATGTTTATAAAACCATTTCATACCCAATACAAAGTCAAACCCCGTTATATTCAAGACAATTAAGTCTACCTTAGCCTTTGGACAGGAATTGCCCTTGTTATATTATTAATATTTTGAAAACCTTTGTCAAAATTAATCTTTATTTCACTCATCTTTATTACATCCAAATTTAATCGACGAACTAGACTAGTCGATATAAAATATATGTTACTCCAATATGAATCATTATTCGGATTCGGTCCCTTTGTATTCTTCCTATCAAATATAACAAAGGGTTAGTTTTGTCTTGAATAACGAATAAGGCAGGTTGTGTTTGATATAACATTACCTCTTATAACTCATCTTTTGGATCTTCAAGCATTTCAGGTTCAACAACTTTCTTTTCTACCATCGCCTTGAAATGACCCAATTGTTATGAGGATGCCCGACATTCTCTAGCAAAATGACTAGGCTTGTTACAATTATGACATTTTGGAACACCACCTATGGACTGTGGGGGAGCAGACTTTGGAGCCGAGCCCTTGGCCTGCTGAAGTGGTGGTAACACTAATGATTTTCAAAATCTGGTGGGTCTTGATGTGTTTTGAAAACTTGGAATTACTGACAAAGGGACTTGCACTTCGATTTGATAGTGATTGAGTTGGTCTTCTATCAAACCTTTTGAACCCAAACTTTGGAGAAAATCTCCTCGGTTTAGGTTTTGTTTCCTCCCCTTATTGTACAAGTTTTCTAATGACATGCCATAAGCAACCTTTTGGCCAGGATGGAAAGGACCATATGAAGTACTAAAACCTTCAACAGTGGTCAGGTTCTACTAGGAGCCAAGCCAATGGGCAATTGTTATAATGGAAGGTTAATGGCAATCACCTCAAGCCGAAATCCTAGGATCTCCTTTCACATCTTCTCATTCAAGCTAGCCATGAAGTAACTTCGAGCTCCATCATCACTCATATTTGGCACCAAACATTGTACACTTTTGAATTGATAAACATGGTCCATTAGACTTCCTCAAACTCCCTGTTGACAAAGTGTCAAGTCAACATGCAATCGCAAATCGAGGTCATCTAGCATATATTGCTTTTTGATCTTCTTTTTATATGTTACTAACTATTTTGGTATCCACGTTCACCTTCAACAATTGCCACCAAGTCTTAGCTTCTCCTTTAAGGAAACTACTTGGTACATTGCAAACCTTTTTGTCTTTCTCACGAAAGTAGCCTCAAAATAGCTTTTCATATTATACAACTAGTCATCCAAAATCTTATAATCCTTTGAATCCATAAAATCCGAAGACTTGACCGGTTTGAACTTACTAGGACCTCCATCTACTTTTGTCGAAGAATCTGATTCAAAGGAACCTGACTCTGAGTCATCCTTCTTCTATTTTCGTGCGTCTAGCTGCAGAACATCTGGTACTGAGACATTCGTCGAAATCCGAACGGCGACATTATTGATCCGGTCATTCAATCCCAAAACATCCCCTCGAAGTTCATTTAGGGCATCCATCATTATTTCCTGCCAACCAGGCCGCTGCCTAACTCTAGGGGTCAACCTGGATTAGCTTCATCCATCTCCTCATTTTAAGCCTCTACAATAGCCCTATCTGCCTCAAGCTCTAGTTGCTTTTTCTTGCTCATCGTATTGAACCCTAGTTTCAACACTCGGAGAATATGCTTGGAATAATCCCAATATGAAGTTGGAAACACCCTGCACAGGTTGTACACCCCTGCACAAGCTTGAACCAACATAAGTCTTTCAAACATACCTAGAATCTCATGCCAATTCATTGAGCAAGTGTTCTTCAAAAATTAATAACCCTCATGATCAAACTCTTTGCACAGAATACAGACATGTTAATTGAAAGTGATAAAGTAAATAAAAAATTTAGAGTTATCTAAACACTAAAACACCCTATGACTTAAGGCAGTCCTACTGATTGCATAAAACTTGTTCCAATACCAGTTATTAGAGTTTTTACCTAGTGCCACAAAGGCGGCTTGCCAGATGCCAACTCTGGAATCCCCTCTCTAGAAACCCCACAAAATTTGGTAAAGTAACCCATATTAGGAACCCAACCCTTAGGAACTTAAACCCCCAGCTGACCAAGTCCATGAACGAGGCTCACCTTATGAATCAGGATGTTAGAGTTTTAACCCAAAGGGCTAACACGTGGCAACACGTGGCTGCCAGGTGGCCATTCGGTGTCATCACTCTGTGTGGAGCAACGCTAAGTTTCCCAGAACAACCCAAACGACCCCTAGGATTAGACTTTAATGCCCAAGTGGACAAGAGACTTAGGGTTTAGCCTAAGTCTCCCTAGAATGTCTGCCCCCAGAACCCTTGAGGGATAACCTTAGTTGACTTAGGGTTTAGCCTAAGTCTCCCTAGAGTGTCTACCCCCAAAACCCTTAAGGGATAACCCTAATTGACTTAGGGTCTTGCCCTAAAAGACCTAGACAGGCTCATGCCCTAACCCCCATCAAGGACGTGTGTTCCACACATACCCCCGTGACAGAGCTAAGGCATCGTCACTTACCCCTTAAGGAATCACCCTCATCCGGGAGTACAACCCCTTTAGGGCAACAAGGGATACCTTGAACCATGACTAACCCCTAAGGGTTTGAGTGACCAAGTCATACCCTAGACCTAGGGTTAGTACTTAGTGAGGACACGAGTGTGCGCCATAGGTGGACATGAGTGTTCTGCTAAGCAAACTCCCTAAGGCTAACCCTAAGCACATGACCTTGCGAGTGCCTCACGAAAGGGCTCTTGCTAACACGCTTAGGTTGTTCAACCCTTGAATTCCAAGGAGAACACTCCCCTAGCCAAGTGTGTCAAAGCACACCTAGTTATGAGACTTAACCTCCCTTGAGCGGATGCCCAAGGCTTAGCACCCTAGTGCAAGCACAAACATGTCTGTTTGCTAAAGTATCCAACCCCTTGGCAACAAGCTTATGACATAACCCCAAAGGGCGTGCCTTGAGCGTTGTACCATGTGACGTTTAGCCCAGTGTCACATCTCCATGTGACACTACCTTTCCCGATGTGGGTTATCATGCCATAGCCCTTAGATTCGAGAGTTGCACTAAGTGCCATAAACGTGGCTCCTAAATGCCAACTCTAGAACCCCTCAATTATCCCTCAAGACCTGGTAAGGAAACCCTTGTCAATCAAGAATCCACAACCACATTTGGACAAGGACACGAACGTGCCCTAGTTAGTTATGAGTGTTGCTCCTAGCTTGACATGGAGGAGGCTGGAGACAAGCCTCAACCTCTACTTTTTACGTGCATCTTGGCAAGACCTCCCAGGCGTGGATTCGCCAACGTTAAGGGTAAGCTACCCGAAGGTGGGACGTAGCATCTGGAAGTTAGGGCGGCACAACAGAGGGTTGTATCTTAACGACACAAGCTAAAGCTTGCACTGGCAGAAGAGCAATGAACTCAGTCATGAACCCAGGAGCTCTCCTACGTATACTCTACCTTATTTATGTGACGGAGCCCCCCTCCCCCCCCCTTCTTTTCCTATATGTGTTAGTGGGCTGGCACTAAATGCCAGCCCCTTAGTTAATGAGATGAGTTTGCACACTAACCCCTACCCCTAAACCCTAACCAAGGGGGTGGGGGTTTTAGGCATGGATTAGGTCAACCCTAGGGGTGTTCTTAACCCTATTAACATGCCAAACTCATCTTAACTAGGACGTCAAAATCGGGGGTGGGTTTTCTAAAAGGTAAGTGCTACCTTCGCTTAGAGTTTCTCGCGACATTTAAAGATAGCCGGCCGGACTACCCTTAAACACCTAAGTGCACTAAGCGGGGCTTTTCTCACTACATCTAGGGTCCGTCAATATAGTACAATAGGTAACCACAGTCAACGTCCAAAGTAAAGGGTCGAGTCATAGTAAAAACTATGACACAGGATACATGGACTAGGCGAGCTACATGTATTGTTTCTAGCTTGCCATGGTTGAGGCAGCCGGAGCAAGGCCTCAACCACTAGTTCTGTGAAACGTGAACTCGGGCAATGCATTTGAGCTTGCACGCAGGTTGTCGGACAAAAAATTTGACTAACTCCTTGGAAGTGACGTACCCGGTCACAAAGGCGAGATCCTGCCAACGATAAGGATAGTCTAACCTAAAGGTGGGACGTACCTCTGTCGTGTGGAAGTTGGGGCAGCACAACGGAGAGTTATGCCTTGACAACACAAGCTTAACTTGCATTAGTAGGAGGTTAACGAGCTCTCTTTTGAACCCAGAAGCCTCACTACATATACTCTATATTAATTATGTGACGGAGGCCCCCCCCAATTTTCCTAAATGAGTAAGTGGGTTGGCACGAAAATGCCAGCCCTTAATGAAAAGAGATGCCTAACCTAACCCTAAACCTAACCCCTAGGGTTAGGTCAACCCTAAGGGTGTCCCTAACCCTTTTTGACAAGCTATACCTTGTGGAAAACCTATCTTAGAACATCAAACCAGGAGAGAGTTTTCTAAATGGAAGTGCTAACTTCACCTAGAGTTTTTTGTAAATACCTAATGACACCTGGTCGGACCATCACTATAAGTGCACTATGCGGGCCTGTTTCTTCTACATCTAAGGTTCGTCACATAATCCAGTAGATAACAACAATCAACCTTCAAAATAAAAGGTTCAGTCATAATAAAAACTATGACACATAGTTAAGTGTTGGCAAAAAACATCCTAGCAACCATCGGGACTACTTACACTCACACTCACCCCACATCTGACTTGTAGAGTTCTTAACAACAAGACGCCGAGGATTGATTTTAAAATTGCATTAATATTGATAGTTTTAGATGGCTTATTAAGTTTTGTCCTTGGCGCTAAGGATTAATTTAAAAATAAGATTACTAATTTTGGATGGCTTATTAAGTATTCTCCTCGATGCCAAGGATTTTCAATAGGGGCCTTTCATTTTAGGGAGATGAGGCATCTTGATATAGGCAAATCCTCATCGTTGAGGAGTTCCTTTTGTTTTGGAATGGGGCAACCTAGGAAAACAACATGTTTTATTGTTGTATTGCATCATAGATTTGTTATAATAATGCCATGTTATGATAATTAATATGTGCTGGACTGGTTCATTAAATGGTATTGCATGTAAAATGATACATACTTACCAATTTGGAAAACATGTGAACAAAGTTTTTAAGGATTTACTTAACCCTTGACTTGTCAATGAAGAAATAAATTTGACACAAGAGGAGATTGAATTTTAATAAGAGCAAGATTCTCTCTTTCTATGATCACTGGTTCCTTTGCTCAAACACCCATCATGACCACCCCCACATTTGAACATTTCAACTACACTTCTTTTCAAAGACATCCCAACAATGAGTGAGAATAAACAAATTAAAAGCATGCAAAAAGTATTAGATAAGTCAAACAAGAATGTTACATATAATAATTTGTTGAAAGAATCTTGACAATGTTGATCACAAGGTAAAGGGACCACTAGAGCATGTATTCTTTTTGTCTTATGATGACATGGATTTACACTTTGAAACTTGTCACACGAACAATTGGGGTACTAGGAGATGGTGACACTACATGTTCCATGAAAGAACATATCTTAGCCATGATTACACACGCTGCATTCATATGTATTATGTGTTCATCTACATAGTGTCCATGAATCATATTCTTCTAAAGGTTACTTTCAAAATATGAAGTTACCACACATTTCTCTAAAGCAGTTGTTGTGAGTTAATTGAGTTCATTATCTTTAAATTTTCTTCGATAATTATTTGATGAGTGTTACATTAATATAAAGTTTGGTATTTACGAAATTTTTTAAAGTGTTTGAGATTTAAATAAGATAGAGCAAATGTTATAGTTGGTTCTAAATCAAGGATGATTGTGTTTAATTCTGCAACGACTTCAAAGAACCAAGAATTTCTAAATGAATATTCCTAAGAGATTCTGTTCAAGAATTTCTAAGGGAATATTCCTTAAGGATTCTGTAAAGTCGTGCTGTCCTCGTATGCAGCACGGGTCCATATGCGCATTAGTCGCTCTCACAATTATATGACTCTAACTAATGCATACTCAAGCAACATGGCAGTTTCCCCACAGTTATATCAGTGTAGACTAGGCACATTCCCCATAATTATAGCCATTCCTTAGAGATTTAAAAATGTGAATAAAGTTTTGAATTCTTGTATATGTTGCTTTCTCACATCAGCAAGAACTCGTACTTCTTAGGTAACCTAATCATGACAAACCTTGTAAGGAACTTAACCTAATCATGACAAACCTTGTAAGGAACTCAGAAAGTTACTCCTAATTTGGTTTGAGAAAAACATTATTAAACATTTGGCTTACATGTTAATTTCATTTCAATAATATCTGTTTACCATACGTTTGATGAAGAGCAATCATGTATTTGTTATTGTGTGTGCTATGCGCCTTCTTCTTGTCACATGGATTCAGTTGTCAATAAGAACGATATGTATGAGATTTCTCAAATTTAATCTAGTATTGAAATAGAAAAATAAGATACTATTTATGTATGTCATTTAATTTTTTGTTGAAGGAATCTAGGTGCTAAAAACAATGTCCCAAATTCCAAGTATACTTTGACATTTATACTCCACCTTTGGGAACCAATCTATGGCACTGCAGATCGACTATCTTTTTACTTTCTTAAGACCCGTTCATGTTCCACCCTGCATGTGCATTATCCAACATTTCCAATCCCCACAGCCAACCTTAGTACAAGAGTTTACATTATGAGGACCACAGGCATCCCTACTACAAAGTTTATAATAGAAGGAACACTATAAAAAGAAGCCTTAGAAGACCATGTGTCTCTCCTAGCCCTATATGTTTTTTTATATATTCCTAGTCCTAACTTAGCCATTGATGCTTGGGCTAAACCCTAAACCCACAATGAGCTCGATGAACTCTTCCTGCCTCAAGTTGTATGTGGAAAGCTTTTCACCACATTCTTTTGAAACTTCATCCTATATAGTTTGTAATAATTACATACTTACTGTAGGTTATTATTATAGACGTTTTAATCAGTGTTATAACCCGTAATCAAAAATGCTATGGAAATGTTTAATTACTATTTTATTTCATTATTAATCTAATTTAATTACTAATCCTTAGGGTGTTTTATGACTACGGTCAATTTTGCTGGTTTTAATGTATTTAGTTATCCTAACATAAAGAATTCAAAAGAATTAAATCATTTAAATATTATGTATATAATTTTAGTCAAGATTTGCTAAGTTACAAATGCATTCCTTAGCAATTCCATACATTTTACTTACGGCCTTATTATATGGAAGTATTTACAAGGGTTTTTCAAAAGTCGACGTATGTGTAAGGGATTGTAAAGAATTCTTGTGCCACATAGGCAATGCTAATTAGGAGAGTGAAGGCTTATGTGACACCTTCTCTCTACAATAACTGCACCTTATAAATCATCCCATTCTCGACGCCCTTGAGGCGTCGAGAGAGAAGGGATCTCGTTCTTTCACGATATTTATGAAGTTGACCAGAAAACATTGACCAATACCCTAGAGTGCCAGAGTTCAGAGGAGATGGAAGAAGATCTAATCGAGACACAAGCTGGTGAGTGGACTCCATCGCCTCCACCACCATACCGCCCTTCATTGCTATCTATTCCTTTGGCAGGGAGAAGCAGCAGCAATGACCTCTAGCTCCACTGAACTTGCTGGGTTCTGGCATCAGCCATAGATTTCACAGCACCTGCTACCAATTCTGCTCCTTTAAACTCTGAGTCAATCCCAGCCTTCCACTCAGTAGTAATGGCGCCTAATGAGGCTAGTCCGATTGCATCAAGAGTAAGGGGTCGTGGCCAAGGAAAAGGGACAGAGGTAAGAAAAGGACGTGGCCGAGGACGTGTGACCACAACAACACGAAAACGAAAACAGACTTCAACATGCCATGAAGAACAGGCTGAGCAGCAAGGAGCCGGGAACAACATGGAAGAGGCAGTTGCTTGGAGGCCACATACCCTGATGTCTAAGGAAAGAAAACGACCTGACAAGTCCACCGCAGCCAAGCAGTTGATTGAGTGGAACTGCTTATAGTTAAAGTACTCATGTCCCCCTAAACTTGGCTTTTGGATGGGGATGTGCGTGCCATCAATTGCAGCTATTACATTTGGGAAGCCACGATACTCTTCAAAAGCCTCACTGATTCTTCTGGCCTCCTCACCAACTGGCCATGCAAGGAACAAGTCTGACCAATGTTCTTTGATGATGCGCAACCCCTCGTGCACTATCACGTTGACAGTGCTTTGATCACAATGGAATTGCTGGCCAATGGTGGACTCAGAAGCACCAGATGCAAGTCGAGCAAAGAAGATGGCAACTCTCCTTTGAAGAGACATCACCCTCCAGTTCGGGCCCTTCTGGCCCTCAAAGCCAAATGACTTGAACACATCCATGCAAAACCATTCAAACGTGTCTTTGGTCATCCTGAAGATCATCCAAAACTCCTCTGCACTATAGAAAGGGTAGACATCTCTCTCCCATGAGCCCGTGTTTAGTAACAACCTGTCTCGAACCCACTGATTTCGCAAATGCCCTGAAGTGGCATCTGCTATGATAGCAATTCGGAGTACGTTTTCCAAAGCCAACCCGCACAACATACTAGTAGAGACTGCTGCAGCTCGCTGTCGGTTAGAGCTCAACATATGAAGTGTTTAATGCTGAGGTACATCATTCTCTTCCTCTTCAACATTGAATGTAGCTTCAAATGGCCATGGGGTACCCATTGCATCTACTATTCTATCCCAGCAAATCTGAGTTGCATGTGCACACTACCACGGCGTCAGCTCCTCAAGTGTCACACTTGTTGCTAAGCTTTTTCCCTCAAGCTGTGAATTGTGGTCAGTTGTAGGTTGAGTCAATGCATTGATGAAGAGCGGGTAGTAAATAATTAGGACTACTAAAAAACCAGCATAAATCTGTTGGTGCTTATTATATGGTGAAAGAATCGTTTTTATGATGTGGCACAATTTTTATAAACTTATGTCCATGTTGTTGATTTTTGGAAGGTTTTTGATGAGAGATAAAACCGGTGCAAATAATTCCATATAATAAGTCCTTTACTTGGTACTCAATTAATACAATACAGGAGTCTCAAGTTTAAGTACGGAGGGAAGGTTAAATAGTTTCAATGGATTGATTCATTACCAACATGTAAAAGGTAAAATAAATAAATAATAAATAAATAAAATATTTTACTGTTTATTACAGATAAAGTTGCTTATTAAATTTATTACAAGAAAGTTCAATACTTCTCATTAATAATATAATGTGTAAGGTAACTACGGTAAATACGTAGGTTACCTTAGTAATTAAGGTATATACGGGGCTAATCCTATAATTATAGGATAATCTATTATGGGTTTATAGGATAGTCCAAATATGATTAGGTATATACCTTTTACTTGTATATATAAACCTTGACATAAATACAAAGGTTATCCCGAGTTAAAAAAAAAAAAAAAAAAAAAAAAAAAAAATTCTTCAACCACATCCACATAGTTCTTCAACTACATCCACATATTTCTTCAACTACATCCTGTAAAAATCCCTTTGGACATACTACCGGCAGCTGCACCAATGTAAGGACCCCAAGACAGCATACAATAAGAACACAGAGAAAACAGGAAACTCGGGATAACCTTTGTATTTATGTCAAGGTTTATATATACAAGTAAAAGGTATATACCTAATCATATTTGGACTATCCTATAAACCCATAATAGATTATCCTATAATTATAGGATTAGCCCCGTATATACCTTAATTACTAAGGTAACCTACGTATTTACCGTAGTTACCTTACACTACTCCCTTCTGTGTGGAAAAAAAAAAAAAAAAAAAAATTCTTCAACCACCACCAGATAGCTATCCCTTGCCGAACACACAGGATTTGTTAGATCAATTGGGTAAGAGTCGTTGGTTTACTAAATTGGATCTTGCTTCAGGTTATTGGCAAATTCCTATGGCTCCCGAAGACATTCCCAAAACAGCATTCCGAACTCCTTTTGGTTTATATGAGTTCCTTGTTATGCCTTTTGGTTTAGTATCTGCTCCTGCCACATTTCAGCGCATGATGGATGAAGTTTTTAATGATGAGTTTCTGGAGACAGTTGCAAAGTACTTGGATGACATTCTGGTTCATACTCAGGGATCTTGGGAAGATCATCTCAAGGAAGTAGCTCGTGTGTTTGATTACCCATTCCAGAGGCCATCACTCCTCCAACTTTCAATGCGCCTGCTGGTCCTGTGCCTATGGAGGTAGAAGCTGCTCGCATTAATGGTGCTGGTCGTGGTCAAGGACAAGGACGACGACGATTGTCTTGTTGGGCTTGTGGTGTACTTGGTCACACTTACCAACATTGTCGGCGGTTTCCCGATTGGCGACCACCATATCCAGGTTGGCGTCCAGGTCAGAATCAACCGGTTGCTGTTGTGGATGTTGCTCCTGTGGAGGCGGGAAACGAGTAGGTGTGTTGGGTACGAAGGCACCTAACACTTTTCCTTCATCTCCTAGTCCTTCATCTTTTCTTTCTTTTTCACCTCAAGCTTCGCGAACTCCTCATAAAGGGTTATCTCCATTTACACTACAAGGTTTCATACATGGTACCCCTGTAACTATTCTTATTGATACAGGTTCTAGTATTTCTTCGATTTCTGCTAATGTGGTTACACGTTGTGCTTTGACAACGGTGCCAAGCAAGGAAGCTTTACATGTGTTGTATGGCGATGGATGTACTCGAGCTGCTTCGTCTACACTTGCTCAAGTACGTTTGCAGTTTGGGACTTATGCAGACGAGTTGCAACTCCATGTATTCTCACACCAGATTTTTGATATTATTCTTGGGTGTACTTGGTTAGATGCATGTAAGGCAAGTTGCCAATTTGGGCCTCGACGGTTAATACTTCCAGGTCATTCACCTTTTCTTTTGGATAAACTCCCTCTCAAGCAATGTGGAGCAATTTTGTCAAGTGCCATCATGCATGAGCTAGATGTTTCAGCAATGGTGTCCTCAGTGTCAAGGAACTCTGGAAATGTACATGTGGCAACTGAACCAACTTCTTCTCAGCGAGAGTTTCAGGTACAACAATTATTGAAGAAATATTCAGATCTTTTCTCTACAGATATCACCCCCACTGCTAAGGTTCGAACACAACACCACATTCGAACAGGGGACGCTTTACCTTCTAAAGCTGCTGTTCGAAGGCGATCTCCAAAAGAATTGGCCATTATACGAAAATGTGTGTCAGAGTTGCTGGAGAAGAAGCTGGCTCGCCGTTCTTTCAGTCCATGGGCATCAGAGCCCCATTTGGTGGATAAACCTGATGGATCTAAGCGGTTCACGGTGGATTACCGTCCCGTCAATGCTGTTACAGAACCAGATAGCTATCCCTTGCCGAACACACAGGATTTGTTAGATCAATTGGGTAAGAGTCGTTGGTTTACTAAATTGGATCTTGCTTCAGGTTATTGGCAAATTCCTATGGCTCCCGAAGACATTCCCAAAACAGCATTCCGAACTCCTTTTGGTTTATATGAGTTCCTTGTTATGCCTTTTGGTTTAGTATCTGCTCCTGCCACATTTCAGCGCATGATGGATGAAGTTTTTAATGATGAGTTTCTGGAGACAGTTGCAAAGTACTTGGATGACATTCTGGTTCATACTCAGGGATCTTGGGAAGATCATCTCAAGGAAGTAGCTCGTGTGTTTGATCGTTTACGGGAGTATGGGCTCAAGTTGAAGAAGCCTAAGTGTGTTTTTGGCACAGTTGAAACTACGTATTTGGGGTACATGGTTTCTCGTGAGGGGTTACGTGTGGATCCATCCAAGGTGGAGGCTGTGGCGAAATTTCCTCGTCCAACAGATGTACGGTCTTTACGACGATTTCTTGGTAAGGTCACATATTTAGGACGTTTTATACCTCGTTTGGCTGATGTCAATGCTCCTTTGCGAGCTTTGTTGCATGAGGATGTTCCTTTTGTGTGGACTGACGATTGTGAAGATTCTTTTTGTAAGCTACGAAAGTATTTGACGTCCCCTCCGGTGCTTCATTATCCGGATTTTTCTCGTCCTTTTATATTACGAACGGATGCTTCTTCCGTAGGTATTGGTGGAGTCCTAATGCAAACTGAGGTATGTGATGAGTCCGTTCGACATCCCATTGCATATGTGAGTAGGGCATTGCAAGGCCCTGAAAACAACTATTGTGCTTCAGATCTTGAGTGCTTAGCTGCAGTGTGGGCTTTTGAGCGTCTTCATGTATATCTCCATGGATCTCATACGCTTTTGGAGTGTGATCATGCAGCTGTTTCTGCCTTACTGAAGAACAAGAAGTTGCTTGGACGATCTGCCAGATGGGCACTTCGGCTCCAAATGTATGACTTTGAGGTCAAACATCGTCCCGGGGATAGTATGGTGGATGCTGATGCTCTTTCTAGGGCTCCTTGTGCAGTTATGGCCAATCAATTGGATCTTACAATTCCATCTCTTGCAGAGGTCTCAAGGGCTCAGGAAACAGATGCTTGGATTCAACCTATTCGTTTGGCACTAACCAATCCTTCTCAACCATCCAACTCTCGTTTTTCTTCATTTGTGGCACAATTTCGCATACATGACGGTGTGGTTTATTTTATTGGCACAGATGTTACAACTTCACTACGTTTGGCAATTCCAACCACTTTTGTTCCTAGGTATCTTGCAGCATATCATGATTCACCACTTTCTGGCGGACATTTTGGTTATCGAAGAACTTTGGAACAGCTTACAACGTTCTTTTTACTGGCCGAATATGCGACAAGATGTGATCCAGTACGTACGAAGTTGTTCATTGTGTCAGACTCGGAACTCCTCACGATCAACTGGTGCTTTAGAGTCTATACAGGTGGAACGGCCATTTGAACTTGTTGCATGGGATTTAATTGGTCCTTTTCCACCTTCAGCTGCAGGCAACCGATATGTTGTGGTTTTAACAGATTATTTGACACGTTGGGTGGAGGTTGGAGCTTTACCAGATGCCACGGCCCATAGTGTTGCTGATTTTCTACTCACTCGGGTAATTTTGCGCCATTCATGTCCAGAACGGATTTTATCAGATAATGGACCTGCCTTTATTGCTGAAGTTTTGAAGGTTTTGACTTCACGGATGGGAATTCAACAATCTTTCACATCTCCCTTTCATCCACAAACAGATGGATTAGTCGAGCGTTTGAATCGGACTTTTAAAGGTATGATTTCTAAGTATGTAAATCCTACTCAGAATGATTGGGATTGGTATTTGCGATACTTAGAATTTGCATACAACACTGGCATTCAAAGTTCCATTGGCATGTCTCCATTCAAAGCATTGTATGGGCGAGACCCTCGAATGCCTCCAGAAGTTGGTTTGGCTTCTCACAAACCTAAGTATGCTGAAGCTCGATATTGGGCAACTTACTTAGATCGAGCTCTTCCTTTATTTATGCTACCTCAGCAGAACATTTAGGTCGGGCACAAGTTTCAATAACAACAGGATTATAATTCTCGTCATCGGCCACCTCCTCAGTTTGCTATTGGTGACCTTGTTCTTGTACATTTTCCGGAACTTCATCAAAAAGGACTCACTCCAGGTTTCTTGCGGAAATGGCTCGGTCCTTATAAGATTCTTCGTCAAGTTGGCCCTCAAGTTTACCATGTGCAAGATGTTGAGTCTCGAGAAGCACCTTTGGTTGCTCACGTTTTACGACTGAAGAAGGATAATTATAGGATAATCTATTATGGGTTTATAGGATAGTCCAAATATGATTAGGTATATACCTTTTCATATTTGGACTATCCTATAAACCCATAATAGATTATCCTATAATTATAGGATTAGCCCCGTATATACCTTAATTACTAAGGTAACCTACGTATTTACCGTAGTTACCTTACAAATGATGATTAATAAATTTAAAGATGTGTTAACTAGACGGAAGATTAATTTTTTGATTAGGACTAAATTTATATGAAACAAAAATGTTTTTTATTATTTTTAAAATACATTGGTGTAATTATCTCTTACTTCTTTTCTACAAACGTTCACGAACATATAGAACTCTTTTGTATTTCTTTCTGTTGGGTGTTCTCTTACTATTCTTTTTTTAATTATAGATTCGATTCAATTTTGAAATCTAAGTTTAATTGACATGAACAAATAATAAAAATACGTTTTTCTTACTTTTAAAATACATTGGTGTGAATATCTCTTACTTCTTTTCTGCAAACATATATATTTCTTTGTTCGGTGTTCTCTTACTATTTTTCTCCTGGTGATACTGAACATTCACTGAGTCTCTCTTTTTCTCTTCTTTTTTGCTGACTCTTCAAACTTGAATATCCAAGGATGACAAAGTATCTGATCCACTGTGAGCCTCTTCTCAGGGTCCATAGTTAGCATGCCAAGTATAAGCTCCTTGGCATCCAGAGTGATATTGCTCCAATCCAATAACAATGGTAAATCGCATTGAGCCTTTAACTGTTCATCCACCACCTCGGTCTGCTTGTTCGAAAATGCATTCTCACCATGCAAAATTGCGTACATGATGAGTCCGAGTCCCCAGACATCGCATGCTGGTGAGTATTCACCATCTGTTAAGACTTCTGGAGCTATGCAACTTGCAGTCCCAACAACATCTGAGATAACTGAGCATCTTCTGAATCCGCTCATAGCAAGTCCGAAATCGCTGAGCTTCACCTCATAAGGCGGACACTCTCTTGTCATTAACACGTTGTCGGGCTTGACATCTCTGTGAATAACTCCTAGACTATGCATGCTCTTCAGTGTTTTTGCCAAGCTTTGCACTATATATGCTGCTTCTTTTTCACTCAAACCGCCTTCATTGTTGTTTACGTGTTTTACTAGATCTGAACTACAGAAATCCAATATCAAGTGGCATGCTTTTGAGTTCCTTTCCTGTATCACTTCGTGCAATGTAAGCACCCCTGGGCAATCACTGAGCATGTTCATGATCTCAACCTCTCTAGCTACCACTTCTATTCCTCGTGAAATAGTCTTGCATGCTACTAACTTGTTTATATCACACCTCTTTGATGCCAAGAACACGACTCCTTCCCCACCAGATCCTATTTTCTTGATGATACAGTATGAAAGTGTAAGGCAAGGGTACATTTCCTCATATCCCATATTTGCTATAAGGTATTTCCCTTAACAACCTTTGGTCAACTTGTTATACCTGTAATCCGGCCTGTAATGCAGTAGCTCCTAGTCGCTGCCTATCCGATTGTAGCTGAAATATATGAGAACGTATAGCAACCTCTAACCTAGTTTTAGGTTTTTATATTAGAAACTTTAAGTTCAAATCGATCCGATGGCATTCCCTGAACTGGGTCCGATGGCTGCAAGTTTTACATTCGAGTTTGATCCGATGGCTGCAATGATTCGAATCTCAAGCACAAAAATCAAAATATTGTATGTGCAGATTCTAGCGCGATGTGTGTTTGTGCTTATATATATGTGTGTGTGTGTAACTTAACGTACTCATAAATTTGAAGTATATCTCTAAGGGTGGGCCATACTCCTACATGCAATTTGGTCATATGCATATGAATGCAGTATCATATACAATGCACATCGTGTAATCTAACATTTGTAAGCAGATAGGACACATAATTACACATTAATTGTATATATCTGGAGACCATAGAAACTGGAAAACTGCAGTATTTACAGGTATACACGCAT
This sequence comes from Selaginella tamariscina, assembly GCA_003024785.1. NCBI lineage: Eukaryota > Viridiplantae > Streptophyta > Lycopodiopsida > Selaginellales > Selaginellaceae > Selaginella > Selaginella tamariscina. The sequence goes on from PUQB01000051.1 coordinate 816,050, forward strand.
GTAAACAAGTGCATATACAAGATACGTTACCAAACTCCTCTCTCTCACACACACACACACATACAAGGACCCCAAAATCACGTTTAGTTACAATGTATTTATAACTTTTTACATGTCCAGCACAAAACCATAGCTATTTCTTCCATAATTAAAAAATGTAGATTTGTTTTATAGGTTGGTAACATGAGTTGGAAATATGTTTTAAAATAATGAGTTGGTAACGTAGTTAATTTAAAAATTATAGTAAAAAAAACTATCATAATTTGTAAGAAATAATAAGTAAACATCTATGTAATTCTTAGAAAACTATGATGTTTTTTTACAAAAACATTAAAAGTGGTTTTCATACAACTACAATAAGTAGATTTCTATGATTATGTTTTAACTATATGCAATAATCTAGCATATCTTTCTTATAACGTGTACACGTGTATGTTTCAAAAAAATATATTCAATTATTTTCAACACAAATAATAAGGCCTTATACATAGTTTTCTTGAAGTTAAATACAGAAGGAGACCATATGGCAATGATAAAAACATTCTACATCTTTAGTGTACCAATCTGATTTTTCTGAATGTTTTCAACAATGAAATAGCTGAAACACACATACCCATATGTATGTATGTATGTGTGTGTGTGTGTGTCTATATATATATATATATATATATAATATATATATATGGAGTTGAAAGAGACCGAAATGAATAAACTGAATGAAAAAAATCCATGAGTCTCCCATGTCCACGTGGCACGCATGTGACATGTGGCACTGACACGTGGGAAGCCAGGTGTCATAGTGCATATGTTAATGAATAAGTATTTGATTGATGGAACCATGTACTAAAGCACATGCATGTGCATATACATACACAAATATGAATAAAGATACAAGTATATGTTCCTACAATTTCCCATCATAATTTTTTACTCATCTAATAATAATAATTATTATTATTTTGAACGATTCACGATGGTTTCTTTTCACTTTTAGAAAGTATTCCTTTTTTAAATTATTGCTACTTTCTCAAGCTGGTGATTTAAATATTTTTATATTAAATTTGAAACTTCAAATTTTTGTTATTGTAAGGTAAATACTCACCATATATATTGAATACTATTAATTTAATTAATATTTAGGGAAATATTATAATTACATGATGATTTGCTAAAATGACCTAACATATCAATAACCGTTAGTTATGCCATGGATTTTTGCCAAACAGTGACTACACATCTCTTGATATATATAAATAAATAAAGAATAGTTATCACCATCGGCTACTTCACTTGGCCCCATCCTCCACGCTGCCCTGGGCTTGTGAATGCTAGACCTCTTGTTCTATGTGCTCAAACCCAGAGGGGTCTTGCAAGGTGGAGCGATGGTGTGATGGCCATCCCCGTCCCTAATTCTTGTAGTAACACGCACTTAATCGTTTTTTACTCAGAGTTTATACACAAGAATCAGGAATGAGAGGGTGTTTGCCGGGGTGCGATGATGGTTGAGAAGGATATTCCAAAGGGTGATGGAAAGCTTTCAACATGCTCACATGTTAATTATTTGTTTGGTACTAGTGCCAAGTATTGGGGATATCCCCAGCTAATCTTACACCTTCTTTAATGTGAGTGTCATAGGTTAAGTGATGCATTAGGTTATTTTAGCAAATCATCACGTCATTATAACATTTTACAATATTTAAGAACTGTTGCACTTTAAATACTTATATATGGTTTACAGTTGTTATAATTAAGGTTAAACACGCTGAATATTCTTTGGAGCGCCTATGTTATATATCACACTGTATATGCTTGGTTCTCTCGTAAATGCATACGCGCAGGTATATGATAATAACAAGACATTGAAATGTATAATCAATATATATATGACTGCCTTTATATATTTGTATTATATGTATGTACAATGTAACTATAGTATTAATATTATATCACTCACACACACACATATATGTATATAAAATGTGTATATAATATACATTATGATACATTTTTTTTGCCAATTGAAATATAAAAGCTGCTGATTATAAAATAAGTAAAGACAATTTTTGTAACATGTATATATCTTCGACATAATTATATTATCAGATTATACATACACGCTCTCACATACACACGCAAGGGATGATTATGGTGTACAGCCCTCCTTTTGTAGTAGTGATAATTAATTAGAACTTGATTAATTGGCAAATACTAAAAACCAGGAAAAAACATGTGTACTTTATTACAATTATTATAACGTATAATCTATTTTATTATGCTGTTTCATGTTTATATGAACTATTATTACATCACATACACCATATGTATTATTTATTATAAAGTATAGTCTATTTTATAATACTGTTTTATAAATGTGTATTATGTATTTAATATAAAGTTATGATGACTATCATCGAGCTCAAAACCTCCTATTACTAAATAAGTGCTCTAACCAGCTAAATGGGTGATAATCACTAATAACATTATCCATTATGTAGTACATATCTATATATTATTCACAATCTTTGTTTCATGCAACTAATGCATTGATTATGCATTTTACATATGCACACATAAACCATGTGTAGTCATAAACTCATACACAATATACTGGATTTAAACATTATTAAGTGGAAGCTTTTGTGGCTCACTTAGTTAGAGCATCTTCTTAATAAACTGGAGGAGAATCACAATGAAAAGTACTTAATACATTTCTGACCTCTCACTAAATTACGTGTATGTGCTTCTACGCACACACATATATATATAACATATAATGTTATACATAATTACTATGTGTGTATGCACGTATGTAATAGAGTTAAATATTCAACCTAGTGCTTGTACACATAAACATACATACACGTAATAACACATGCGTGTGACCTTAAGAAACTTTATTATTATGTCGACGTAATACGTACTATGCACTATGCGTATGTAATATGATTAACATGTATATGTAATATGTCTCACATAAAGTATATTATACACTCTTTAAAAACGTAATTTCTTCACACCATACACATAAACACACCTTATCTGTGTGTAAATTATGTGTATATATATATATATACATATATATATGCTCACACACTTAAATAACGAAGGCAGTAAAAAATCTGAACAATACAGTATGGAAAATTAACATACAGATTTCCATATATAATTCAGTAGGTAGCTTTTATTGCAGAGCACCCCTTTGACAAAGCGGAAGGATTGAGTTCCAATCTCAATGAGAGGAATATAATATTATATGTGGCTATTGTTCCACAGCCAGCTGAGGACCATTCTTGTCAAGAGTTCTATCATCTCAATCTCAAATCAGCTTGAGTAAAAAATTCCAAGGAATCCTGCAAGTATTAGTATAGTGGCACATAGGATCTTCCTTCTTATCTTGTCATGTATACTCACATCTCCTGTAACAGGGGACGATACGCTCCTCCCCATAATGCAGAATCCGGACTCCAGTGCATGTACGGACCCAGGTGAGATGCAAGCAGTGTACGACGTCATGATGGCAACGGGGAACATATGGGTGACTGCTGCACGGGACGATGGCATGGTATAGAGTGTACACTTGACAAAAACAGTAACCTCATGCACGTGGTATCTCACGACACTGCTTTCCCCTCGTGTACACCGAACTCCACCATCTCACTCCAAATTGGTGCACCTCAGGAGACTGTTCTATTGGAAAATGGATCTGGACAGGCCGGGGATTGAACCCGGGACCTCTCACACCGGTGTCAGGTGCTCTACCACTGAGTTACCTGCCCGGGTTGTGTGCATATTCAGCTTAGTTTTAACATGTTCTTCTACAAGTGTTGCACAGGACACCACAACCGATACCTGGTGAGCTTAGTAAGCTCGGTAACAGGCTGGAGTACCTAGTTCTGAGAGAGCGGTCATGTTGGGGATATTCCGGTTGAGATTGCGAATCTTAGTAAGCTTCATACGCTTGATTGCATGGGAACGGGTTGAGTGGTGCTATACCGGATGCTCTTGGAGGGATGGAGAGTTTACAGCGGTTGGATCTGAGTAGTAACAGGCTTGACGGAAGTATTCCTCGCAAACTTGGAGGCCTTCGGAATGCCATAATTCTGGACTTGAGTGATAACAGGTACGTATATGTTTTATATGTATATAATCATGTATATTATATGCTTGTTCGATTTATACTATGTATGCGCGTTGTATACGAAAATGTGTATATTGTGTTTGAGATTGGAAGGTGATATTCCTCAAGAACCGAGCATTTAAAGAAACTGGATATTAGCCGGAACCGTCTAAATGGAAGCATTGGTGAATTCCCACTTATACTGTTTATGGACATGAGTGATAATAAGCTTACTGGTGGGATTCCACAATCATTTGGCAGGTATTTACATGTGTGTATGTATATATAGTCTCACATATATAATTACTGATGTTTGGCAGGTTGAATTCGTTACAAAATCTTATTCCAAGCTGATATGTACAATTCCTGAGTCGCTTGGTAACTTAACAGACCTTCAAGTGCTCGTTATTTCTCCTCCAACATTGTGGGAAGGATTCCCAAGGCACTGGGCAACCTAAACAGTTTAAAGGTACGCATAGTTGTGTGTTTGTACGCGAACACGAGATGCATATGTTATCTGCAGGTGCTACACCTTCAGAACAACAGGTTGAATGGTACAATTCCAGCAGAGGTTTTAAACCTGCCTAGATTAAGCGAGCTTAACCTCGCACTAAACTCTCTCTCAGGTCAAGTGAATGTCTCAAGGGAGGCTGTAAGCAGACTGGGAAACAGGCTTCGACTGGTGAACAACTCGAACCTGTGCTACAAGTCTTCAGAGCACGAGCAATTACTAGGTATCGACGAGTGCGAGGAAGATGAGGATTATAGGGATCCTGCACAGATATCTTTGCCTGCCATTATTGTACCCTCGGTCTTGCCCTTCAATAGTGGTTTTGCGGGGAACACGAGCGTGAGTGTTACCATTGCCATGCTCATTTTAGTTCTGTATTGATCTTTGTACTCTTATACATACATACACACATACATATATATATATATATATATATATATATATATATATATATATATATATATATATATATATATATATATATATATATATATATATATATATATATATATATATATGCATGCGTGTGCGTATAGGTGTGTGGACATTATATATTAAGGAATGTAAGAATCTACTTTTTAATGATACCTGTTGGATCAATATCTGTGTTAAGAATCCACTGTGGAGCAAACCAATCTTATGCCGCCAACATTGGATTGGAAACTTGGTAAACATAGACTCGCTAAACTGCGAGAAGATGCATCGTTGCCGACTGTCCAGAAATAGTCCCTCATTGGACATAAACAAGCCTTTTCCTTGCATAATAACTGTTGTCAAACAAGTTCTGTGTCAGCGGATCAACAGGAACCCTGGGATTACGTCTCTCCGTCCGTAGGTCGCATTCATGGTTGAATCATCAGTAAGACATGCTGCAGCTCGCAAATCCGATGGTATGTGCACCTGACATGCATGTGTGCGCGTGCGACTGTGTGTGTATGAGAGAGAGATAGATACCTGACAGTGGAACTAAGTCAGTGGGAGTGAGTCCTTTATCTTAATTACGGCACTCACATCAGCAGACGGGCTTGGAAGCTGAAGTTGCATTTGAGATTCTACCATCTTTTCGGGGTACTTCCCATGATGGACCTCCAACCTATACACGTACACATCAAACACACACGTATACATATGTGTTTGTTACCTGCATAACTGCTTCTCGAGCTACTAGGGCTAGGATATCAGCACAAGAAACAATCCCCTTGCGGACTCTCTCTAGCTCGCTCTTAATGCTTTCAATCAATTGAAAGCCGTGCAGTGTTACATTTGGTCCCGCTTTCTTCTCCGGAGCTGTCTTGTTATCGGTGGAGTCTAGCATCGTACATCACACATAAGAAGAGATTTTCCAGCAATCATGGAATTCCTGCAGCAACAGTGGGATCCCTCTGCAGGGCCTCCTTAACATGCTTCTTCACGACTGTGAGATGTACACTCGTCGTAGAATGTGTTAGTGTTACATTGTTAAACTGCTCGGGTTTGGGATTCTTGTGCTTGTCAATCAAATGGGGTTTAAGAAAGAATGCCAGAACAAAGGAAACAAGCAACAGAAAAATGAATGAGATTACAAGACTGTGCCAAGTAACCTGGGACTTCGCCGAGTTGATCATGCTTATTTATAAATAAATATGTGTGTGTATATTCAATATACAAAACCCAACTGGCTAGATTTGAAACATTCAGCAAATACATCTGTCAACCAGGAGATACATGTGTGCATGTGTTCATTTTAAATATATGTAAATATTTGTTCCAATTAAAAAAATACTATATGCTCGTTGTCAACGACGTGTGCATATTCCTAAGTTATAATGTATTGACTTGAGCATATTATACATTGAATAAAATGCATAATCACAAGATACTAACATACTAATTTACTCTCTCTCTTCCTCTCTCTCTACATTAGGAAATGCTGTAGAATATTCCTTACTACTAGCACGGGATATACTCATGCTCTGTTCCTAGGGTTTCAGGAAAATGTTCTGTTTTTTAGAGAGGGTTTTGGAGGAAATGGATATGGAGGCAATTCAGCAGCTGGAGGGCCACAGTGATCGCGTGTGGGACGTGGCGTGGAGTACAGGTAGGAGCCTCTTCGCGTCTTGCAGCTCGGACAAACAGTCAGGATTTGAGAGGGTGCCCCAGGTTCCTCCTGGGATTGCAAGGTACATCTACATGTTTGTTTTGTACCTAATATGTACAGTTACCTACGTGTCAGTTTTGTATATATGAATATGTTTCAGTGCACATATATTGCTGCAGGATATGTAGCTTCTCACCTTTTATACTTTGATACACATCTGTACATGCTCATACATACATACATACATATGTGTGTGTGTGTGTGTGTGTGTGTGTCTGTGTGTCTGTGTGTGCATTTCTATAGATAGTATATTCAACTTGTATGCTATTCTTCGTGAGGAAACACTCACACATGTATGGATAGCTCTATAACACACACACACACACACACACGCACGCACAAGTAAACAGTGCTGTAGATATCACAGTAGTATGCACAAGAGGATTATTTTTATATAGAATACAAATCTCTACTTAGACGACCCAAGCACAAATGTTGAAGTTCCGTGTGTTTTGTTTATGCTGTTTATATTATTGTTATGCATATCTTGTAATGTATAAAACTGTTTTTAATTTGAAGTAAAGCTCTCCTCTCTCTCTCTCAAAACACACACACACACACGTACATCACTCAAACACACTGTATAGGCAGTACTGGACAGCCATAGACGCACCGTGAGGTCTTGCCAATGGTCTCCAGATGACGGTACCACTTACATATGGGAGCAAGTCGGTGGTGATTATGATTGTGTTGCGGAACTTCAGGTAGAACATTAACTATACAAGCTCAATAATACACATTCGCAATTATGTTTGTTTATATGTGATGTCAGCATACACACTGTATATATGTATTTTTGTCTCCTTTTGAATGCGTATACAAGTGTCTCTATTCACATTGGTGTGTGTGTGTGTGTGTGTGTCCAGGGCCATGAGAATGAAGTGAAGAGTGTTGCTTGGAGCGCATCGGGTGCTTTGCTACGTGTGGAAGGGACAAGACTGTGTGGATTTGGGAGGTGCAACCTGGATATGAATTTGAGACGAAGAGTGCATATAGTGTGTGTGTGAGTAATATTTCTTATTTATTTTTTTGAATACATACAGGTTGCTGTGTTGAATGGCCACACTCAAGACGTGAAGATGGCGCTTTTCATCCTACTGAGGAAATTTTCGTTTCTGCCAGTTATGGCAACTCTATCAAGGTAAGTCTGTTTATTAGACTATTATAATGTGGTTATATTGTATCCTTTTTATACGTACCAATATAACTTACATTAACACTCATATACACATAGATTATTTCTGTGTTATGAATTAATTTAGGTGTGGGCTGCGGATGCTAATGGAGATGATTGGTCCTGTGTCCAAACTCTTGCTGAACCAATAAGTGTATGTATCTATCATGCACTACTAAGAGGTTTTACTTTGTATAGTGATGACCGACAGCTGATTGTATGGGATACAAGTAGCAATCCTGCGGAAAGTAGCTGGTACATCTTGTTTTACTATTTAATTCAAAAAATTTAATGCTTTGATTTGTTTATAGAAAGCACCTTTGCACGATTTCTGGTTACCACGAAAGGGTAATTTATTCCGTGGATTGGTCGAGGTAAAATGCTAGTGCTTCTTTTTTTTTCTCTTTGTGTGTGTGTGTGTGTGTGTGTGTGTGTCTGTGTATGTTTTGAAAATACTTAGTATGATATGCATTGCAGGCAATCTGGCTTGATTGCATCAGGTGGAGGAGACGATTCTATACGCGTGTTTATGGAGACCAAGGATTCATCAGATGTATCTGTAAGTTCGCCGCGCGTGCAGGATAGTATATGTAGATAAATACATAGTATATCTGGCATTTATATACAAACAAATGTACAACATGTACACATGTGTGTGTAAGGTTTAGTTTGTGAATGCAGACGGGACTTCCTTCATATTCAATGGCTCACAACACTGACTTAAATTGTGTTAAATGGCATCCAAAGGTAAGTCGTTAATATAAAACACATGTAGCGTATAACACAATATATTAACACGTATACAGCATATTCTAAGTCTAATATTGTTTTTAATTATGTTTCAAGGAGAAGCATATTCTTGCCTCAGCTATGGAACGTCATCTTAATAAGTTGTTTCAAATATACTTAAAAGAATAAAACAGTCTATATATAGCATGTGAATTCTTAAATGTAATTCAAGTACCTGATTAAGTAACATTTGCAATCTACATGTTTCTTTATAATTGCAGGGCTTTAGGGTTCCTTGAGCCATGGCTCAGACGATGGTGTGGGTGATGAGCAGTGGGGCGCCAGAGAAAGGGGCCTTGGCTTTCCCCATGGATCCAGGCTCCAACCGTTTGATTGTCGATGGCATTGCGGGCTACTTTGGGCTCGATCCTGCTTCGCTTACTGTGGGACGCGTGGTAATGCTCAAGGACGCAAATGGGCTCTCCGTCATGGATGCAAATCAAATAAGGCAAGTCTCTACTTCTGCTGGCCTTGGGGATGGGATGTCGGAGGAGACTCCCATCATCATCACCGGTACTAGTGCTAGGGTTCCAAGCCGTAGTGATGGTGGTGGCCGTGTGACCCGAGCAATGCCGACTTCGCAAGCATTCAAAAGGAAGCAGCCTAAGATTGATCACCAGAGGCTTCGTGAGATGAGCGTAAGGAGATTGCGCGCTCAGTACGATGCGTTCTACAAAGGTGGGTCTGATGCAAGCATTATGTTGCTGTTTTGACCCGTTCTGTTTCTAAGGCAATGGACTCTATTCCTACTTATTGGAGCTGCACTGCCACATGTCCCGGCAACAAAATATCAAGCTTATAGGCGAGAAGGTTAGGAAATTCATTGGATCGGTGCACGTCATAGCCCGAAAGAGAAGAGATGGCACTGGAGCAAGGCAGCAGCAGGAAATTCTGAGTTTGGAAGAATCATCAACTGGTGTTGCGACTCTGGTGAAGCCAAATGGGGTTTGCTTGACAGCAGAAGCTTGCATTGAACATGAGCAAGGGGGTGGCGATGAAGAAGAAGTGGTGATCGTGGTCAAGTTCCCTAGTTTAGGAGCTTGTTACGAGTGCAAAGTTGTTGATCAGCAGAATGCTATTGCAGTGCTGGAGCCGGTTGAGAGCCAGAGGTTTGATGCCTGCGTGTTGGTTCAGTTGGGGACTGGTGGTCCAGGAGCAGAGGTGGTGACATTTGACAGCTATCCTACGCTAGGTGCGGTTCCAGCTTTAGCGCTGGACTCGGTGGCGGGAAAAGAGACAGAGCCTGAAGTTATCATTTACCCGTGTGCAATGGTGAGGCAAATTGGGGTTCCTGTATTCAACAGTTTGGGCATCTTGGAAGGTATAGTTGTTCGGGTGGATGGCAGCAAGTTGCCCAGGCAGCAGTCAAGGAGAAAGGTTAAGAGTTTGCATGGCGTAGAGTTGCATGTCCAGAGTGTTCGAGATCTTGACGAGGAGTTGAAGATTGAGAAGAAGTGGCACGATAGACAGAAAATACGGCTGCAAGCTGATGAGACTCCATTCGAGGGTAAGTTCTTTTCTGCATTTGTTTTTCCATATCATGCTAACACAGAGCAATCTTTTCTTTTTCATGGTAGTCATGAGCCAGGCGATTCTGCAGAATCAACTTGTTGAGTACACATTCCCGGTGAACTTCAAGACGCCAATTGATGAGTGGGAAGAGCAGCATCCATTAGAAAGTAAGTGAGTTTGTTAGTTGTAGCTGTGTTGCTGATGCCTTTTATTGCAGGCTTTTCCACTGGCTCGCCAAACGAGCACATAACGCCGTACAGGACGCGAAGTCGGCCCAGGATTTCCACAAAGTTATTGACCAACGAAGAGTTAAAGGCACGAGTGTTTGCAAGTTAGAATTTTTCTGGGGCCGGCTTTTTGGGTCCTTACTTAATTATTTAGAATTATTAAAATATCAAAATACAACGAAATTTTAAATTAAAGTTTGAAAGATAAATCTAAAACTTCTAAATATACATGTAATTACATCGTTGTTTATCAGTAATATGCAAAAAATTTCACTGTGCAATGGAACATACAGATCTTATCCCGCCAACGTTAGCTTGAAACGCCGGCAGGGTTATCAGATTAAACATGGACGCACTAAACTAACCTCGTTAGCCGCCAAGCTGTTAACAATCGGCCTCGTTTGAAGATGGAAAAACAGCCCTTGATCAGACGAGAACGATCCTTTCCCCTTCTGCAAGTTTTTGGTTATCAAACACATTCTGCGTTACTGGATCGTTAGGAGCACGCACGTCTGCGTTAACTCCCGTGTCAGGGTTGCATTCATGGTCGGGTCGTCGATAAGTCTGTTCTGGAATATGCTACAAATAATATGCGCAGCTATAGTGGGGCGTGATTAGTACATTTTTAATGTAGAAATACTTAGTTTAAGTACCTGATAAGTCAAGTATGGCAAGTCCCTTCTGTTGAAACTGTGTAATTAGTGTGTCCACGTCGGAAAATGGACTTGGAAGCTCAACCTCAGCTGCATTTGAGATTCTACCGTCTTTTCTTCCAGTAGTACATCCCATGACGGTCCTCCAGCCTAAACCGTGTTATTATGAGTTCTCTTTCACACACACGCTACCAAAACACATGCTGCCGAAGTTAAGATATCAGCACAAGAGACTATCCCTTTGCAAGCAGTCTCAAGCTCGCTCTTGATGTTATCAATTACTTGAAAGCCTCGGAGTGACAGGTTTGGTCCGGCAACCTTCTCCGGTGTTGTTGTGCCGTGCACGGAGTTTAGCAGAACAGATGCATCGCATCCCTGATAATTAAAAAAGAATTATAACTAAGTAAGATTAAGAAAAACTTAAGACGTACTCTGTTCCAGCAGTCGTGAAAATGCATGCGAAGAAGGCCTGCAGCAATTGTTGGATCGCTCTGCATGGCTGCAGCCACGTGTTTCTTGACAATACCGGAGTACACACTGCAAGTTCCGTCGTAGAACTCGAGGTTTAACCCGCCTGAAACCGGTGGACTAACCGGTGGCTTAGCCGTGAACTAACTGGAGGAGTACCGGTGGACTAACTGGAGGCTTAACCAGTGGACTAGCCGGTGGGCTAGCCGGAGGATTAACTGATGGCTTAACCGGTGGACTAGCCGGAGGATTAACTGGTGGCTTAACCGGTGGATTCAGGGGTGGACTAACTGGTGGTTTAACTGGAGGATTAACTGATAGTTTAACTGGAGGATTAACAACCTTAGTTGGCTTCTTCTTCTTGTGTGCAGCATCGCTACTAAGAATGAGCAATGCAAAGAATAACACAAGAAGAACACGGCGAGAGAGAAAGGAAGCCATACCTCTACCTGTTGAAATATCAAATGAGTTTACTTTGTGAATGCGATGCTCACTTATATATATATATATATATGGAGGGAACGTGCATTGTTTCGTATTCTTGCCTGACATTTAACGTGTCTAATATGTTAACGTATACATACAATATACACGTATGTAATCATAGTTAACTATAGCTGGGTATGTATAGATACTATACCATGATCGGCTACGGAAAGACACATGAAACTGCTGGGTGTTTGTGTGTCTGTGTCTAGGTAAAAGTCAAATCCTCAAGCCGACTCTCTGTGTGTGTGCGCGTGCGTGCGTGCGTGTAGTCTAGGTAAAAGTCAAATCCTCAAGCCGACTGTGTGTGTGTGTGTGTGAGAGAGAGAGAGAGAGAGAACCTGTACGTTTATATGGCATCAAATGTTCATTGGTATTTCAAAAACAATATCTGCAAATAAAACAAATGTTAGAATTTGAAATCTAAAATTTGATTTGACTAGTTTACTTCTATGGTAAAACGATTGGGGAAAACTTCCCCAATTCACCAGCAGCTTGAATCCTGTCAAGTACCTGCGAAAAATATTTTTTTAAATTAAATATCAATCTTAGGAAAATAAAAGACTTACCTTGGGAAGTATTGACCGTAGTAGTGTATCCTTAGCTCGTCATCTGAGGAACATCACTTGGCATTATCGTGTCTTTGATATTGCCCCATGTGTTCTCCGTATGTACACCGTACACTCTGGTGGTGTTATCCTTCTTGTTGTACATGAAAATCGGGCTGCCAGACGAATTCAAATTGCAAAAATAACTTCCAAAGTAGCAGCGCTTTGGTGCACTAGCGGCCACACGAAATCTAGTAATAACTGGGCTCACCTCATGCATAAGAGTCATCGGTTGGTCTTCAACAAATGCATGATCGACAAGGAGTGGGAATCCTGCAATTAGAAGATCCTGCCCAAGATGCTGAGACAAAGATGTTACTTCCATCCACTTTGGATTTGGACCATCATTTGCTGCACCCTCCAAGTCCAAGAAGGCAATGTCTAAATCATCGTTGCAGGAAGAGACTTCACACTTGAATGCTTTGCAGTGCCCAAGCTTGCTCTTGATGTACGAGAAGTAAGCAATGTAAAACTGGGCTGGTGCTTCATCTGTTTCTTCTTCACCTTCACTACCCTCTCTAGCTCCACTTGTTCCAGCTGCAGCCGCTGCTTCTCCACTACCCTCCTTAGATTCACCTGTTCCAGCAACTGCCGCTGCCGCTGCTTTGCCACTGCCCTCCCCAAATCCACCTATTTCAGTGCTTCCCCACTGCCCTCCCAGATCCACCTATTTCAGTCGCAGCCGCTGCTTCCCCACTGCCCTCCCCAGCTCCACCTGTTCCAAATCTAACTACATTGTGTTGTTCAAGAACAACACAATGCTTTGCAGTAACTGCAACTCCACGTCCAATCCGAAAGCAAGTCCCTATACACTCGACAGAAGAGAGAGAGAGCACGTGTTTTTTTTCGAGAGCAGGGAGAATACTGTCGTCTCCGGTCAAAAGAACCCTCCCAACGGCTTCCAATGCTGACCTTGGGAGACCATCAAAAAGCTGTGGTGTGGCCGCTTGCTTACTGCTCTCCCTCTCTTCATGATTTTGAAAACCCTAGTAGGTTTTGTCTATGCTGAACCATTTTGCTTGTTCAGAATCTACCCCGAAGGTGCAAGTCTCGCCGATTAATCTCGTTCCCCCTTACAGGTTTTGGCATGCACTCATTTCAGCGAGCTTTCTGAAGATTGTATTCTCATGTTCGTTGTTCACGGAACATGGTATCTGTCATGTTCCTGGCAGTCGCCAAAAATATCGTTCTCCACGATGAGCATCTTAGAGCCGAGAAGCTCCCCCGATGTCGCAGACATTGTCTTTCTTTATCGCAGCACGACATGGAATTCTTTTATCTAAGCTGAAGCTCGTGGCAGGCTCGTACCCGGTTATCAAGCTCTCAGCTACGGTAAGCTTGTTGTATTCCAAGTCGGCTCTCTTAAACCTCCTGCAGGGATTTACTGCGGTGAACTTGCTGGTAGGCCTGCATATCGGCCACCGCGACGACGATGCTGATACGTCTGATCTCACAGGAGTACCTCAGGACAGGGCTGCCATCGTGCTGGAAGCAGTAAAATCGGGACAGCCCATCCGACGCTTGGACACTGAGGTTCAACAGTACTATAATCTGTTCATACATAATATGTATACACAGGGGCTGTTTGATTGCAATACCGGGGACGTGGATAGTTTCGTTTCTGACATTCGAAGACAGGCTTCTAACCCTTGAGACGGAGTCTCACCCTTTTACTTCCTTCTCGATTTCAGGCAGTTTTTGCGGTTGCCGGCCGTGGGAGTCAACTCGGATGCTTTCTTTTCTGGGCTGCGTGATCTCCAGCAGTCGTCGCCTCGGACATCTCAAGGGCCTGAAGCGCCTATAGCTCCAATGGCGTATCGAGTTAGACTAAGGTACTACTTACCACTTACAACTTCAACATACAAGGTGAGGGATGAGTGAAAGAGGGAAGAGTTTTGGGGAATGCAGTGGCAGGCCATCAACTGAAGGCCCAACGGTTCTGTCATCAAGATATACAGCCTAAGCTCCCGTTGATTTGTCATCAACTGAAGCTGATGATGCTCAAAAGAACTCTTTTCTGTTACTAGGCTAGCTACCCAGGTACTCCTTCTCGGCAGAACAGTTGGTGCTAATAGTTCCTTGGGTTGACTGGAAGGGTGGCAGTGTGATGAGCCTGAACATAGACTGGGCAAAATGCTTGGCAAAATGGATCTCGCTCTTCTCATAGTCGAGAACGACAGGACGCGTGGCCGGGTGGGAGAGGAGTCCCTTGGAGGTTGCGGTAGTACTGGTTGTCTAGCTTGTCGGGCGTAACGGGGTCATTTTCAGCTACGACGCGTACTGTGGATCTGTCATTAATGCACACCTTTCGGAGATGTGCTGCGTACTTCTTGTCCAGAGTCAGATCATTGTTGCTCAGACGGCTCTTGAAGTTTTTGCAGCCAGCATCCCAACGCTGTGTGCACCTGTGAAAGCCAGTAATTGTGAATTCAACAGCTTAGTAACGCAACCATATCAGATAAAGTGGCCAAGTCAACGTGGTCAAGCATCTTGTTTGCGAATTGACTCAGCAGTTTGTCAATCGAGTCCGAGGGTTCGGGAAGAAGAGCGTTGGCTACACTGGACACAGTTCCATCCTTCCTACCAAGAGGCACGTCGTAGTGGAAGTCGTGTCCGACTGGACCATAAAACATATTATATGAGCACTAGTGTAAGACAACTAAGGACTTACCATGACGATAGCATCATGTCCGCGCATGATACCACTCCTTTGCACATGTGTTCTATCTAGCTCGGACTTAATCTCATCAATGAGGTTGAAGCCCTCCAGTGCTACATTCAGTGGAGAAGTCATCTCGGTGCTGGGGTCAACAAGAATTGAAGCATCACAGCCCTGCATTCGAGGAGCGATCAGAACTTGGAAAGTAGTGACAGAAAGAAAGGAAGTTTGGGACCGAGAAACACGAACTAGACAAGAACTCAGATCGACTCAGATGGCCCCTATCTTTCGTACGTACTTGAACCCAGCAGTCGTGGAATGCTAGCCTCAACAATGCAGCTGTAGTACTGGCCTCCTTCTTCATGGCAGCCGTGACGTGTTTCTTGACAATGGAAGCGAACTTCGGGCACGACTGGGCATAGAATGTCATGAGTGCCCTTTGCCTCCATAGCTCCAATATGCACCACCAACATAGCAAAGAGAAAGACACACAAAGACTTTGCCATCTCTCTCCTGCTCCTGCTTTTGCTCCTCCTGCTCGAGATTACAAGAGCAGGGGATTTTGCTCCGACGATGCCGACATTCTAAGCTGCATCGGTCTTAGCGTAACCGTAATATTACAAGGGATAAACTTGATACTTAAGGGAACTAAGTGCCATTACCGCTCTCTGGAGTCTCCAATGGTTGAAACAAAGCAATAACTAGCATGGTTCGAGAAGCAAAACAATCAACTACAAACAAATTATAAATGTGACGATGCTGCAAACAATTTCTTCTGGCAGGCAGTTTATTGGAAAACTGATCTGGACAGGCTGGGGATTGAACCCGGGACCTCTCACACTGGTGTCAGGTGCTTTACCACTGAGCTACCTGCCCGGGTTGTGTGCATATTCAGCTTAGTTTTAACACTCCCCCCCTAAGCTGAACACACACACATCCCTACCTGCCAGTCCGGGCCTACCACAGGCCATCCAACCATAGCTCTGATACTATATTGGAAAACGGATCTGGACAGGCGGGGATTGAACCCGGGACCTCTTATGTCTTATGGTATCGGAGCTCGGATAGCGCCATGGAAGGAAAGCCATCCATCCATGAGTTTGATGGAGAAGGATTTGAGGGATTCAAGATCCATCTTGAATCCTTTCTCTTATTTCATGGGTTGTTGGGGATTGTAGATGGAACAGAGCCGTCGCCAGCTCCAGGTTCTACTGCTGCTGAGGTACGTGACTGGAATCTCCGGGATTCCAAGGCTAGAGGAAGTATTGCAATGTGCCTGTCCTCGAATGTATTATTTGCTGCTCCATCCATTCCCAAATCCACTGCAGCAGCACTTTGGAAATGGTTGAGCGACACCTATGGCATCAAGAGTGAAATGGATGTCTTCAACATCCATTCACAGCTAGATTCCTTGAGGCTAGAGGAAAATGGTAGTATCCAGACTCACATTGCCAAGCTCCAGGGATTTTCACACAGCTTGCGGCTGTTGGGGCGAAGCATTGTCTCACGGATGAGCAGCAGAGGCTGCGACTCTACAAGTCCTTGCCGGCTAGTTGGAAGAATGTAGTTGAGAGCTTGCTTCTTCAACCATGGATGACTTGGGCAGATGCCGTGAGGAGTCTTCGCAATATTGAAGCCATGCGAAGTGAGAGGGCGGAAATGCCACATGCTATGTATGCTTCACAGGCTCTTGGTGATGCCAAAGTGGCAAAAACGTATGCAGCAGCAAATGCCCAGAAAGGGCAAAATTCTGGGGCAGTAGCAAATGCCCAGAAAGGGCAAAATTCAGGGTAGCAGCAAATGCCCAGAAAGGGCAAAATTTCAGGGTAGCAGCAAATGCCCAGAAAGGGCAAAATTCTAGGGCATTTGGGCGTGCCAAGGCCAGACTTGCTAAGAATCAGTGTGCTCGTTGCTTGGAGATGGGCCATTGGGCTCAAGATTGCACTGCTCCAAAGCCTGTCAAACGACCAATTGCTATGACGGCGAAAGCTAATCTACTCGAGAGCAATGGGACTGCTACAACAAATGAGGTTGACGAGGAACTCTACAACGCAGAGGCAGTTGTAGCACCGAGTAGGTGGCTTCTAGACTCTGGTTGTACTAATCTTATGGGCAATAAGAAAAGTCTTTTTGAGTGTTACCAACCGAACATTGAAAAGCATGCTGTTCATTTAGGTGATAATACCACCATCCCTGTGGAAGGCATCGGGCAATTTCGGCTCTCACTTGATCATGGGCGGACCATGACATTTGATGGTGCCATGCACGTCTCCACCTTGCGACGTAATTTAATGTCCATCGCCAAGATATGCGATCAAAGTGCAGTGGTAGTCTTTGATGCAAAGGGAGTCTCCTTGGTTGACTCTAGCGACTTTCACATGCTTGGTACACAGTTGCTTCGTGGGAAACGCATTGGGGACTTGTACGAGATTACTGCTGCCGACTCAGTTCAGGCCTTTCAAACTGTGGAGGCAGATTCTCGTGCAGAGCTCTGGCACAAGAGACTCGGTCATGTGAATTACCAATCTCTTCAACGAATGAAATCACAAGGCATAGTTACTGGATTGGATTTCCGACGTATCCCATCTACGTTTTGTGAAGCTTGTGTTTTAGGCAAGCATCACCGCCGAAATTTCTCGCCGAGTAAGCATCGAGCGATTGGACTTTTGGACTTGGTCCATTCTGATCTTTGTGGTCCCATGGACGTGCCAAGCCATGATGGTGCGAAGTATTTCATCACATTCATTGATGACTATAGCCGTCGGACATGCATTCACTTCTTGATGCGCAAGAGCGATGCAGTTGTTGCGTTTCAAACATATAAGGCCTATGTTGAAAATCTCCTTGGCCGAAAGATAAAAGCTCTTCGAGTTGACGGTGGTGGTGAATACCTCAACAATGAGCTTCGGGGCATCTGTCGTGATGTAGGCATACGACTGCAAGCCACGGCTCGCTACACCCCCCAGCAAAATGGTGTTGCAGAAAGGAAGAATCGCACTCTTGTCAATGCTGCTCGTGCTTTGTTAGCTGATGGACATCTTGACAAGACGTTTTGGCAAGAGGCCATAGCCACAGCAATGCATGTCCAAAATCGCCTTGCTACGGCTGCTTTGGATGGAAAAACCCCTGAGGCATTTTGGACAGGGTCTACTCCTGATGTGTCTCACTTTCGAGTCTTCGGTTGTGCGGCATACGCACATACCCCTGATCAACTTCGGAAAAAACTGGATCCCAAAAGTAAAAAATTCATCTTCATAGGATATGCACAAGATGACACCATCGGGAGAAAAGCTTACAAGTTGTGGGATCTTGCATCTCATAAGGCTCTTGTTAGCACGGATGTCATGTTCAACGAAGATGACTTTCCCATGCGCACAGAGGCTCTTCAAGATCCTTCTTTCATTGATGAGACTCAACTTGTTCCTTTGATACCACTTATGGGAGATGGTCCACTCTTGCCTCCGCCTTTAGATCCTATTCATGAGTTACCACTAGAGATTCCACTGGGGAATCCTCCACTTCTAGACATGCCTGAACCAGTTGATGCTCAAATTGAGGATAGGCCTTCGACACCTCCACCACCTCGTCGACGTCGTGGCATGCCTGATCCGATGCCAATTCTTGATCAACCCCGGGAACGTCGACCTTCATTGAAAGTCCGAGAAAATATTGAAGTAGATGCTGCGGAGCTCGATGATTTTTGTGGTCTTGTTGATGCTGGCATCCCCATGACCTATGATGAGGCCGTCTCAGGGCCTGAGGCTCCATATTGGATGGAAGCCATTGCGGAAGAAGTTGCTTCCATTCGGGTTAACGGCACCTATGTTCAAGTGGATTCAGCACCACCGGGACGACGTGTTTTGGATCCAAAATGGATCTTTTCCAAAAAGTATGGAAAAGATGGTCAAGTGGTACGTTATAAGGCACGGTTAGTTGTTCGCGGATTTCGCCAAGTCCATGGCCTTGACTATGATGAAACATTCTCACCAGTTGTAAAAATGGCCAGCCTCCGTACCCTTTTTGCACTTGCGGCTGCTCGCAAATGGCAAGTCCACCATATGGATGTCAAGACAGCCTTCTTGAATGGGGATTTGCAAGAGGATATCTACATGCATATACCTCTTGGGTTTGAGGATGATGTTGCCTCTAGTGGCACTATATGGCAATTGCGGAAAGCTTTGTATGGCTTAAAACAAAGCTCCCGTGTTTGGTACCAAAAATTTGATGCTACCTTACGTGCTCAAGGCTTTTCTCGCTGCCATGCTGATCCCAATGTGTATGTGAAAGGCCATGCCAAGAGCATGCTCATCGTGGCCCTCTATGTTGATGATTTGCTCATCATGGGTGATGACACTGATGCCATTGCTGCTCTAAAAGTTTCTCTTAGCCAGCAATTCCAGATGAAGGACCTTGGCCAAGTTTCTTACTTTCTTGGCTTTGAGGTCACACATGATCCCAAGTCTGGTAGCTACATGCTTAGCCAACAACGTAAGGTCGAAGTCTTGCTGGATCGGTTTGGTATGCGTGATTGCCACCCTGTCAAGACCCCAATGGTTGTCGGTGCCATTGACCTCACAATTGAGCAACCCGGTGAGCCTCTACCTGCTGGGACTCCTTATCGGCATCTCATCGGTTGTCTCACATATTTGTCCCTAATGACTCGCCCCGACATCGCATATGCGACTATTGCCTTAAGTCAGTATAACACGTCACCAACCACCATGCATTGGCAAGCTGCCAAGCGTATCGTCAGATACCTTCGGGGCACTATGGATTGTGGCATTGCTTATTCGGGAGGTGATGCATCGTTGACATGCTACACAGATGCTAGCTTTGCCAACAACAAAGGTCATCGCTCAACTTCTGGCATTTGCCTTTCCTTCTCAGGAGGTGCCATTGCGTGGGCTTCTAAGCGACAATCTGTGGTGGCACTTTCTAGTGCAGAAGCTGAGTACATTGCACTCACTACTGGTAGCAGGGAAGTGGTTTGGGCTCGGGGGCTACTTGCTGAGCTGGGATGTCCACAAGCTGGCCCCACTCCTTCTTGGTGCGACAACTTGAGCAGCATTGCCATGTCCAAGAACCCCGTCCACCATGCTCGCTCGAAGCACATTGAAGTCCAATTCCACTACGTGCGTGAGCTAGTTGATGGTGGCACACTGGCCGTCCAACATCTTGGGACAAAGGACATGCCAGCTGACCTTCTCACCAAGCCATTGGGGCCACACCAGTTTCAACTCTTGCGCCACAGATTTGGGTTGGTAAGTGGCTTCGGTTTGGGGGGGAGTGTTACATGACATACCTCGCCACATATACATTTAGGGCTTTCCGTTTGTGTCCGTTAGCACGGTGCGCTTGGATCCTGATTGTCTCATGGTATCAGAGCTATGGTTGGATGGCCTGTAGTAGGCCCGGACTGGCAGGTAGGGTAGGGATGTGTGGTGTGTTCAACTTAAGGGGGAGTGTTAAAACTAAGTTGAATATACACACAACCCGGGCAGGTAGCTCAGTGGTAGAGCACTTGACACCGGTGTGAGAGGTCTCGGGTTCAATCCCCGGCCTGTCCAGAGTCCAGTCTGAAATCCATGCCACCATATTCACTAGCTGGTGGCTGTTTCAAAATCTCTCGAACCGTTTTATGTGATGGCCGGCTCATTGCATTGACTGATTGCAGTCTGCTTGGGGATTACGTATGTCCATTTCTTCCACTTATCACCTTTGCACCAGTTTCTTGCGGAGAACAATAGACTAACAGGGAAAACCTTTGAAAGTTCTACCGAATCAATTGCGGAGAACAATAGACTAACAGGGAAAACCTTTGAAAGTTCTACCGAATCAAGTTTGACTTGACAAGGTTGCTGACTGTGAGAGTTTGTGCAAAGATTTTAGTGAGAGAGAGTCGTCCCCCTGTGGACCCCTGCGAGATTTATTGCGTGACATGTGCGGCTGCGGTACACCAGACACCACACCACCACTAGGGCACCACTCTCTTCTTCTCTCTCTCTCGTAGTCTAGAGATTCTTTACCCCACTACACTACACTGAGCTACACACTAGACACGCTGCCCTGTCTGCTGCCTGCCTATTGCGCTGCTGTCTCTGTTATTCTCAATGCCTTGACCTTCTCTCACCTTCTCACCTTTGCACTCCGCCACTCTGTAGTCTAGTCTATTTCTTTGTTATATTTTTGCCTGCTTCTCTTCTCTGCATGGCAGGGTCTCTTTCTATCTCTTGAAATCAACTTTCACGGAGAGACTGTAATTGTGAATACGCGTCTCCGTCAGCTGGCATTGTTTCTTCACATTCGTCGTGGCTGAACTCCAGTAGCCCCCGACCCAGCCAGCATTGTCCCGTTTCATAAGGCTGGCAAGAGTTCATGAAGAACCACGAAACATACCATCAAGGAAAGAGTGGGCTGCGTACTCCATGATAGTCCCGGCGGTTTCAATGTCCATCTTCCAGCCTAGATCCACATGCATAAAAAACAAAAGGCTTTGCACATTGGCAAAAAAGGAGGAACCAAATGTCAATACCTTCGCGAGTCTACTGCCAGTCCCAGACTTGAATGAAATCCCCACCAAAATAGCATCGTCTCATTCTGCTAAAGATGGCGGTCGTTTCTAGTGAACGTTGTGATAGCAAAGGTCACCTCTTTGAATAGCTGTAGACTGCGAATACTTGGCAAAGAGAAGCGCCAACACCAAGGCAACCTTCGTGGCGTTAGAAGTAATGAACCGAAAGGAGGCCAAGATACACTGGGTACCTCAAGTTCTCCGTTGTCCCCCCGTCCGGTCTTGTTGGCTCGCCTCCTCTTCTCGAGGCTTATGGCTCGACTTCTCTTTTGCATTGCTCTGTTCCTATGCATCTCTGTTGAGACATAAACTGATGCTCCTCCATTGTAACAGAGATAGGGTTTTAGGATTTGACGACAACATTTCTTGCTCTCCGATGCTACGCATGCGGTAAGTTCTAGAGATAGGGTAGATTTTGAATATGGTATCAGAGCTGCTTCCGATTTGGGCAAGGAGTAATGTGTAATGTAGCCTAGTGGGAGGCCATGGCCGAATTTGGTGAAGATTCCTTTGGAAGCTCATGTGGGAGCAAGCCTTTTGTGTTCAATGGGCACAACTTTCTGTTGTGGAAGAAATTGATGGAGACTCAACTGCGTGTCAAAGAAGTTTTTGGGCTCGTCCGTGGGACTGACCTGGAGCCACCGAAGGGCAACTCCAATGAGACCCTTAGAATCCACCAAGAGTGGAAAGTGCATGTTGAGCATGCCGTGGGTTGCATCTGCACTTACCTCAACCTGGGGATTATGCTCAAGGTGGATACTAACAAGTCCCCTGTTGAAGTTTGAAAGTGGTTGTTGGACACCTACAGGAAAAAGACCGACATGGAAGTCATGCGGATCCACTCGGAGCTTGAGGCTTGTGTCTACGAAGATGGAGACATGCAGGAGCATGCAGCTGAGTCGGCTCTTTGTTGAACTTGCTGCCCAAGGGGACAAGTATATCATCCCAGATTCCATGCAAAAGGTGAAGCTCTACCGGTCGCTCCCTACTCAATGGGACAGGGATGTCGAGGCTCTCAATTGTGAGGACAATCTCACATTTGAAATGGCGGTGGCCAAGCTTGTGGCCATAGCCTTGCTCCGCAAGGAGAAGGCCAAAACCAATGCTTTGCATGAAGTCATGTATGCCAAACGACGAGTTCTTAAGCATGAGCTGGCCGAGCGTGATGCTATTGCACCCTTGCCGCCTCCAGCCCTGGGCAATGCTTGGGCTGACCAAGGAGCTCAAGACAGTGGTTGGGCTGGCCAAGGTGGACATGGACGAGCAGCTTTTGGAGGGGAATTGGAGAAGGGCACATGAGGACGCAAAGGTCGAGGACGAGGAGGTCAGCTTGGCCATGACCAATGCAAGATATGCCGAGGGTTTGGACACTGGGGTAGGGACTGCCCCCATGCAAATGGGAAGGCTAATGTCGATGTTGAAAGTGAAGAAGGTGAATGGGAAGAAGAGTCCTTCGTAGCGGAGGAGTTCCTTAATGTTGAGAGCAGCGGGAAGATGCATTCCTGGGTGCTTGTGTCAGAGTTTTAACCCAAAGGGCCAACACGTGGCAACACGTGACTGCCAAGTGGTCATTCGGCATCATCACCCTGTGTGAGCAACGCTAGGTTTCCTAAAAAACCCCAACGACCCCTAGGGTTAGACTCTAATGGCCAAGTGGGCAGGAGACTTAGGGTTTAGCCTAAGTCTCCCTAAAATGTCTGCCCCCAGAACCCTTGAGGAATAACCCTAGTTGACTTAGGGTTTAGCCTAAGTCTCTCTAGAGTGTCTACCCCCAAAACCCTTGAGGGATAACCTTAGTTGACTTAGGGTCTTGCCCTAGAAGACCTAGACAGGCTCATGCCCTAACCCTCATCAAGGAGACGTGTGTTCCACACATACCCCCATGACAGAGTTAAGGCATCGTCACTTACCCCTTGAGGAATCACCCTCATTCGGGAGTACAACCCCTTTAAGGTGACAAGGGGTACCCTGAACCACGACTAACCCATAAGGGTTTGAGTGGCCAAGTCATACCCTAGATCTAGAGCTAGTACTTAGTGAGGACACGAGTGTGCGCCATAGGCAGACACGAGTGTTCTGCTAAGCAAAATCCCTAAGGATAGGTTTGGGATAACCCTAAGCACATGACCTTACGAGTGCCTCACGAAAGGGCTCTTGTTAACACGCTTAGGTTGTTCAACCCTTGAATTCCAAGGAGAACGCTCCCCTAGCCAAGTGTGCCAAAACACACCTAGTTATGAGACCTAACCTCCCTTGAGCGGATGCCCAAGGCTTAGCACCCTAGTGCAAGCACAAGCATGTCTGTTTGTTAAAGTATCCAACCCCTTGGCGACAAGCCTATGACATAACCCCAAAGGGCGTGCCTCGGGCGTTGTACCATGTGATGTTTAGCCCAGTGTCACATCTTCATGTGACACTACCTTTCTCGATGTGGACTATCATGCCATAGCCCTTAGATTCAAGAGTTGCACCAAGTGCCACAAACATGACTCCTAAATGCCAACTCTAGAACCCCTTAGTGAACTCTCAAGAACTGGTAATGTGAACCTATCAAACAAGATCCCACGCCCATAGTTGGACAAGGACACGGATGTGCCTTGCTTGGTCGTGAGTGCTACACCTAGCTTGACATGGAGGAGGCTAGAGACAAGCCTATACCTCTGCCTCTTGGAACGTGCATTCTCACAAGACCTCCCAAGCATGGATTCACCAACGTTAAGGGTAAGCTACCCCGAAGGTGGGACATACCCCTAGTAACTGGAAGTTAGGGCGGCACAACAAAGGGTTGTGCCTTGACGACACAAGCTAAAGCTTGCACTGGGAGAAGAGTAACGAGCTCAGTCATGAACCTGGGAACCCTCACTCCTATATACTACCTTATTTATGTGATAGAGCCCCCCCCCCCCCCCGGTTTTCTTGTTTACATAAGTGGGCTAGCACTGAAATTTCATTCCCAGAAGGAACATACTTGGTGAGTTATCTATCAACCCCTAAACCCTAACATGTCAAACCTGGGGGTATTTCTAAGCATATCCAACATGCCGAACTCATCGGAACACAGAAAACCAAGGTAAAAGTTTTCTAAATGGAAGTGCTAGCTTCGCCCAGAGTTTCTTGCAAATACTTAATGATACCCGGCTAGACCATCACTAGATATCCAAGTGCACTAAGTGGGCCTGTTTCTTCTACATCTAGGGCTTATCAACATAGTACAGTAGGTAACAACAGTCAATGTCCAAAGTAAAGAGGAGTCATAGTAAAAACTATGATAGCTTGACTCAAGTTGCACTAGCCTCATGACTAATAACAAGTTGATGTTTTAAACAGTATAGTGGTGTGGTGTTGGGGAACAATGCCCAATTGGACATTGCTGGTCGAGGCACATTGACACTCCCACTTCAAGACGGTGGGGAGATGACGTTCAAAGACGCCTTGCACGTCCTAGGCATGCAGAAAACCTTATGTCGGTGGCGAGGTTATGTGATGACAAGAAGTCGATCGTGTTTACTAGTCATGGTGTGGATTTATATGACAAGTTGGATTTCCGTGTGACTAGGAGGAAAGTTCTCCATGCCAGGTGACATGGAAACTTGTATGAGATTCTCTCACACCCTCATCTTGCTGCAGCCGCTGAAGTGCAAATGTCTATTTGTGGCATTGCCGGTTGGGTCATGCAAATCACAAGGCACTACACGAGCTTGTGTCCAATTGCATGGTGAAAGGGCTGGATCTGAGGCCTGGTTTTTTATATGCATTCTGTGAATCATGTGTGTTGGGCAAACATCATTGCCAAAGTTTTGGATCTTCAAAGCACCACTCTTCAGAGCTCTTGGAGCTGGTGCACTCCGACCTGTGTGGGCCCATGGACATCCCAAGTCATTTTGACACACGTTATGTTCTTACGTTCATTGATGACTTCAATCGCCTCACCAAACTTTTCTTCCTACATTGTAAAAGTGAGATGGTGGAGGCCTTCCGCGTGTACAGAGCTGCGGTGGAAACTCAAGTTGGTAAGAAGCTTAAGGCCTTGTGCACGAACGATGGTAAGGAATACCTTAACTCCACCATGCAAGAGTTGTGTTGAAATGCCAGTATCCAACACCACATCACCACCCGGTACACCTCCCAATTGAATGGCGTGGTTGAGAGGAAGAACCGGATGTTGGTGAATGCAGCGCACAACCTTCTTGCTCATGCACATTTGGGCAAGGAGTTTTGGCAGGAGGCTATTGCGGTAGCCATGCATGTTCAGAACCGGTTGCCAACTATGGCATTGAAAGGCAAGATGCCTGAGGAAGCATGGACGGGTCTGAAGCCTGATGTCTCCCACTTCAGGGTGTTTGGTTGCACATCGTATGCCCATATTCCTAACCAGCTGCAGAAGAAGCTGGACCTCAAGAGCCAGAAGTTGATCTTTGTTGGTTATGCACAAGATGATGAACGGCATCGGAAAGCATACAAGCTATGGAACCTTGTGGACAAATGCACCATCATCAGCATGGATGTGGTGTTTGCTGAGGATGATCTCACATGGTGTCGTTCCACGGAACAACCTGTGGACTCCTTCATTGACGATGACTTGTTGGCTCCCCTGATCCCAGTTGGTTTTGTGGAAGTAGGGGAAGCCCAGGGGAGCAGCTGCCAGGTGATGCTCGAGGTGATCAAGTGATGTTGATGTCCATGAGCAATTGGCACCTGAACAGCTTGAGCGGCAAGCGCACCCAGAGCAACCAGTTGATGTCCATGAGTAGTTGGCACCTGAGCAGCCAAAGCAACAGGTTGATCGGCCTCCTCATGTCCCTCGCCGGC